>OX402560.1:3612500-4212500 GCA_948098915.1 Lampropteryx suffumata
TTTAGGCTATGAATTGGTTTGGGATCTGCCCACTAGTCATTCTTATTATTACTGACGCCTGAAGCTATAACTGTACGTGGTCACACGCGTTTCGTTAATTGATCATTTTGGTTTTATGCTAAGTTAGTAATAGTAATTTTCTATCCGCAGTGGCACGACGGGATGACATGCGAAGCGGCCGCTGCGTCTGCATCAAATTCCGGCGCCGGCGCACCGCTACTACCTGACTCGGAGCTGATCAAACTGTGTCCGATGTGCCGGGTGCCGATAGAGAAGGACGAAGGATGCGCGCAGATGATGTGCAAGCGATGCAAGCATGTATTCTGCTGGTACTGCCTCGCTTCGCTCGACGTAAGTGCCTGCTACTATTCAAGCAGCTATTTGGGCTTGCTTCACTCGTGTTTACTTTACGTTTTTTGTTTACGAGTTCGTCCGGGAATTCTTGATATATATAGGGTCTTTCATTAAGCGTGTCGTATCTTTAAATTTAAATAAAACAAAGTGTGTGTGATATATTATCGAAATTATTTATTTATTTGAAAGATGTAGTGATGGCATTATGTGTGGAATATGACATCATTCAAATGTCCGCCACGGCTTCTCTGGGTGGAGCGCATGCGAGATATCCAATAAATCAGGCTGAATTTGATTTATAGGTTATGTTGGCTTTGAGGGCCGCTGTGATTTGTGGTTTATTCACATAGACCTGCGACTTAAGAAAACCCCACAAGAAAAAGTCTAGCGGGGTTAATTCACAAGATCTCGGTGGCCAGTTCATATCAGCTCCACGTGAGATGACCATGCCCTCAAATCTCTCATGCAGAATATTCAATGTGGCATGAGCTGTGTGGCACGTAGCGCCGTCTTGTTGAAACCACATGTCGTTGGTATTCAGATGATCCAGTTCATGCCAAAAAAAGTTGGTAATCATCGACCTATAGCGCTCGCCGTTGACAGTGATGGTCTGGCCAATGTTGTTCTCAAAGAAATATGGCCCGATGACGCCGCCAGCCCAAAACCCACATCAAAATGTAACTTTTTCGGGATGCATTGGACTCTCTTGGATCTCATGTGGATTGGTATCGTCCCAAATTCGACAATTTTGTTTGTTTACGTACCCGTAAACAAACAAAACGTATCCAGAAATGGGCCTCATCGCTGAAGAAAATTTTTCTGTGAAAATTACGGTCAGTTGCTAACTGCTCCAGTGCCCATTCAGCGAACACACGTCGTTTACCTTCAATTCCTGGGTAAGTTGAATTTTATACGGGTGCAGGCCCAAGTCACGACGCAAAATTCGCCAAGTTGTGGTCTGTGAAAGGCCGAGTTCTTGTGAGCGACGCGAAATCGACTGCCTCGGATTCTCCTGCACACTCTCACGGACAGCGGCGATGTTTTCGGCAGACCTTGCGTTTCGGTGACGTACGGGTGTTGGTCGATCATTTACCGAACCAGTGGACTCAAATTTATCCACCACATGACGAATAGTCCTCTCGGTAGGACGATTATGGCGACCGTAAAATGGGCGAAGCGCGCGGTGCGTTGCCCGAACAGAACACTCATTTTGATAAAACAATTTTATCATTTGCACGTGTTGTTGAATGCAGAATGAATAAATAACAACCAATTTGACAGATGTAGATTCAGCAAGATGGCCGCTAACAACTGTCAAAGTTCGGACGTGCCTATTGGAAGACCCTTTATATATGTTGGTTCGTATGATGAACAGAAATGATCTCGGGTTATTAAAGATTTATGGTGTTACCTATAAACGTCTCTCAACTTCTGTCAAAAGTTAATCACTGTTTATAATAGTGCCATCTCTTTTTATATGATAATGATAAATATTGACAGGGCGAATCTTAGCAGTGTTTAAGCAATGTTCAATTTGGGAGAAGTTTATAAGTAAGGCCATTGGGATGATCTATATTTGGGGTTAATTCTTTATCAATAATAAAAGTTTCAGGGGTGATGGCATATTGATGCCAAATGAGGTATATTTCATTAATTTTTCGAGTAGTTTTGGAATTATTTGTATATACATACTTATGCAATTTAAAGTCTGAGTCTGATTTGGGGTTGACTACTTATTTTTTCTGTGGAGTTCTCCACGCTTGCGCGGCTCGCTACGCTTCCGCGCGGAAGGCACAATGTCCTGACACCGTTCTTTGTTCCATGAGGGAAAGCTTAGTGTGACGCTTTTAATCTCACATTACGCATACAGTTATTGTGGTGAAATACGATAATAGTCAAAGGATCTGATATAAAAAAAACGTGTGCGTCTCGGGACGCCCCACAGAAGTGATAACTTAAACTAATCTAACTAGCGCTGTGGGTTAGAGTGAGAAAAGAGGAGCCTGCCTACCGCTGCCGTATGCGTAGGCAGGAAAGGGAAGCCAGACTGGCGCCGTAACGCGTAATAAAGCGCTTTACCCTCCCATAAGAAGTTATCACTTCAAAAGTCGTTTGGCCATCATGAGAGGACTTCTTTTTGTATATCACTACCATCACTTAATCTGGCCACTTACTAGCTCACACGAATGGTTGATTAGCGAATAGCTCGCGTGTTGATGCACTCTGTCTCACTGCGAGTATAATATTATAAAGCTAAAAGTTTGTGTGAATGGGACGTTTAGTTGTTTGTGGTCCAATTACGCCAGAAGGTAGAAGACAAGGGTGGCAATTCGGTTGGTTCATTTCTAAAATTAGGAATTGTCTAAAATATATTTAGTTAGTAATAGCATTTGTAAAACCTATTCGGTTGGTACCATCTAACTAAATTAGGAACGCTTAATTAAGTTAGATAAAATTAAATATATGGTATAATATGTTGGTAGCAGCAGAATACCAAAGGGTAATTTGACAGTTCAAAACCTAATTTTAGCTAAAATTAGTTAGGTTGGTGCCAACAGAATTGAGGCTAATATATACCTACTAATAGACTAAAGTTCCACTAAGTAACCAAATAAGTATTTATGACAGGTTTCTGCCTGCGATAAACTGTCCTTTTTCGAAAAACAATCTATCTCCTCACCAGATTTCATTAAGATTCGTTTACCCGTGAAGCAAAAAGGTAACAAGCAAAAAAACAAAGCAAACAGCCCAGACAGAGACGTTTGAATTTATAATATTAGTATGGATGGTTGTAATGGTATGAGTATACATACAGTTGTAGTCATATAATTAAGAACGATTTGAAGTCATAGAAGTATTTTATTTAAATCGTGTCATACAGAGAGAAGCAACTAGTTATATTATAAATTAGCCACATTAATAGAGCAACGTGGCTTAGGAATAAAGAATAAAATCGCAAACTATTTTTTTCACATATTATTTATTTTACCAAAGGAACACATTCAAATAGTACTGAAGCTAGACAAATAATTAAGAACGATTTATTAAACAGTTCGGGAATTGTTTTGTATGACACTTACATTTAAAAAATCACATAATATGTAGCGCAAAAAATTTAAAAATAATTTATTACATTTTTAACTAAAATTAATAGTTAATAGCTTATCCACGGCTTTTAATTACTGCTTTACACCGAGGAATTAACTCTATTAATTTTTGACATTTCGCAAGAGAAATAGAGTTCCATTCTTCTAAAAAAACGTCGTACAGCTCTCTTAAATTCCCACATTGTGTATTTGAAACCTTTTTCTTTACTTCGAACCACAGATTCTCTATTGGGTTTAGATCTGGCCAGTCTAAGACATAAACTGATTGCGTTGTAAGAAATTCCTTTACGGTGCGTGCAGTGTGCTTTGGATCATTGTCATGAATGTCCAAATAACCGGTAGAACGTCTTCAGTATAAGTTAACATTGTTTCTTCCAGTATATTTTTGTATTGGAACTGATCCATGTTACCTTCTATCAACTTTACAGGTCCAACACCATGTCCAGAAAAGCACCCCCAAATTTTCTCATTTCCACCACCGTGCTTTAATGTAACTTTCGTGTACTTAGGGTCGAATGCTGTATTCGGGGGACGTCGTACATATCGTTTTCCATCAGAACATACTCTGTTTATTTTTGTTTCGTCAAAAAAAAGTACATTTTTCCACTGTCGCACAGTCCAGTTTTTATACTTTCTCGCAAATGCAAGCCGGGCTTGTCTGTGGCAAAGTTTCAACATGGGTACCTTTCTTGCTATCCTACCGTGCAATTTTTCTTCTACCAAACGTCTTCGAATAGTGTGTGCTGGGATTGCTGAAGGGTTGTTTTCACCAAAATATTATTTTCTCAGCCAATGAGCTGAACCCTTTAAAAGGAATTTGTTTTGCCATACGACCGATGTTTCGGTCATCTCGAGGAGTTTTTTTTCACTGTTTAGGTACACGTGGAGCATTCGATGTAGTTTCATACGTAGCAAAATGCTTTACAGCGTGGAAAACCATCGTTTTTGAACATTGCAGATAGTCGGCTATCTTTTTATAAGACCAATTCTTCCGGCGAAGTTTTATTATTACTTCCCTTGTAGATTTATCACAACTTTTATTTTATTCCCATTGTTTTTTCATAAGAAACAATCACTTTTAATCTTTTACAGCACTAATTGGCGCCAAAATTATACAAACAATAACAAACCGACGGAGTGTTCTCTATTTAAATTTGAATAAAGGTATAAACTATTTAGCGTTCTTAAATTATATGACCACCACAGTATACTCGTCTGACGACCGTTCTATATACTATAGTGCTCGCCAATCCTTTGCGTGTTCTAGACCGGTCTTCCGCTTTCTCTAACTAACCCCCTGGTTCTAAACTATTGGTTATTCTGTGTGGTACGTATCATCTAGTCACGACTTCAACATGTCTGGTGGAGAAAGGCGCCTAATTTATCGTATTTTATTATAAAAAAAATACCTGACAGACGTTCTGTCTAAATTTCAATAAATTGTACCAAATTCCGATAGAAAAAAAGTCTGGCTGCCGGGGAAGTAAGTGTCTGGATTTTATAAAATATAATAAGTATGTATTTAAAAATATATAAGTATTCTATCAGTCACCTAGTCATAATACAAGCTATGCATAGTTTGGGACTAGATGGTTTTGTGTGCATTGTCCAGCAATATTTATTATTTATTATTATTAAGTAAAAATGTATCAAATATATGGCATGCTTTTCCACTTCTTTGACGTTGGCGTTGACGTTGACGTTGGCATTTACTCCCACCGGTGCGGGAAAGCTTGCTGTGAAGCTTCCCGCTCGGTGTCGGCCGGTAACACTGCATGTGTATTGTGTACGTCTTAGACAATACACATGCAGAACGTATAAGATAAGGCTCGAATTTACCTTGTTGCTCGCTTTAAATTCGCACGTACATTTCGTTATGGCATTTAAATACGACGTGGTAACTCTTTAGAGTTAGCAGGGAGGCCTGGCCTTGTCTAGATAAGGAAAATAAACATTTCGCGGGAATCATGCGAAAATAGTTAATTTTTTGGGGGTTTGAAATATTATAAATACTTATTACTATACTATTTGAAAAGTTGTAAAAACTTCAACCAACCTCCTTGACAACCTCTGTTGTTTAGTGGGCTAAGGTCTGGCTGAGACGCAGAAGGTTGCGGGTTCGATTCCCGCCGCGGGACAAATGTTTGTATGATCTGCAAGTATTTGTCTCGGGTCTGGGTGTTTCTATGTATAATATGTATGTATTTACAAAAAAAAAGTATATAAGTAGTATATCAGTCATGTGGTTCCCATACCCATAAAACAAGCTTGCTTACTTTGGGGCCAAAATGGTGTGGTGTTAAATGTCCGAGATTATTTATTTTACTTTTCAAATAGTAATATTTATAATATTTCAAATGGTAATGTTCTTTCTAAGTATCTTACTTTTAAGATGGAATCAATACTAAATTTGAGTTCTCTCCGTTGATTATACTTTCGTGTTCATATAAGAGATATAACAAATAAATACGACGGCTTGACGAGACCCGTTTTACGTGTTTAACTGAAGTCAATATCGGTACAATCCTAAAAAAGCCGAGCGTAGACCGACACCGGCGCCGACCCAGTGGAAAAACTGATCCCGGCGCGCTGTGTCGGTGCCGTGCCGTGCCGATGCCGACGAGTAGAAAAACCCCCTTTCTCAAATGATGCGCTTAACAACGAACTGTTTATTATATGAAATTTCCCTTTTATTATATAGATCAATCATGGAATAATTGCCGCTTAGTTTGTACAGAAAGTGAATATTTAATTATACTTATAAATATTTAACAAACTTAGACTAGATGACGCCGCAACCGTAATCTTCTTAGAGACGAGAAACACATAACTCGTTTTATTTATAACTAGCTACTGCCCGCGACTTAGTCTATAATATTAGTAGGTAGAGTTGTGTTGTAATTGTGTGGCTGATGCAACAATGACTTAAAATCTACAAACCAAAATCTTCAATGCCATTTTTTATGGTCGCTAGTCTTAGGCTAAGATACATCACATCAAGAAGCTTATCCTTATGCTTAAATTTTTCTTTTAATCTTATGTCTGTATTATCTTATATACAGGGATTTAAACATTTGCGACCAGCTCAAACGTTTAGGATTTCGTTATCCTTCAAAGTTGTCTGAGGAAAGTGACAAAAACTTTATCGTTCATGATGGAGTTAGCCGCCCATAGGCCTTTGTCATGGTTTCACAATTGAAAATCCGGGAACGGCGTCTTAACATGCCCTCCGAAACACGGAAACGCTGATATGAAAATGTAATTGCGTTTACCCATCCAATGACTGACCTCGCAAAAGGTCTCATAACATCGTTGAACTGTTAGGAACTACTTAGTTATCTATGCCGACTATGCCACGCTATTAATCTAAGTAGCCTGCATTTTTTATGTGTGACATCTTTTCTCTCGCTTTTCTGCAATCTGTGTAAATTATTTCGTGAAAAGGGACGAAAGTGTATAACAGTGTTTGATTGATCGAAGCGCGTGCTATTTGAATTGACCAATGAGCGCGCGCGGTGGTAGAGTTGGCCTTCAGATGGTTCCAACAAATTTTCTGAGAGGTTGGTACTGTCAGCCAACAGTGTGGGCCAGTGTGTGACGAAAAAGAGAACGCATCAGCTGTGCGCTTAACCTACAGTGTTGTGTATAAAGTGTACTGTTCTGTTATATACGTAAATTTTGATTGTTTGTTTGTAACCTATTCACGACTAAACGGATCCTCATGAAATTTAGGTACGGAAATAGATTGTATCGTACATAGGCTACGTTTTATTTACAAAAAGCACGAAGCCGCATGTCAAATCTAGTCTAGTACATAATTGAGTTGATGTTATTAAATGCAATAAGGTTTCGCGATGAACTTCATAAAACATGTTATTTACTGATGATAAACGTCGATATTATTTATTAGATGTGATCATTGAAATTGCGAGCCACATTTTCGCATTGATTTATTTTCTTACGTCACGATTTTTTTACTGGCTATTTTATGGAGATTATTAATTATGATAATAGTTATAATTTAAATTGTTACTATGTCATTACATTACTTACAATAGTAACTAGTCAACATCCTAGTGGAATTTCCGCAATTTGAATAATAGTAATACGGAATACCCGTATTACTCTTATTTCATACAAATTTTGACACCGCTGCACCTTTTTGGGGTTGAATATCGGGAATTCGTTTGTTAGTGTCACGTTTACACACTATAGGGAACACATCCTCCAAAAACCATGTATAGATAGATAGATAGATAACTCTTTATTGACTACCACACGGAATATTACAATAACAATAACTTAACTTATTTAAGGCAATACAATGGGCGGCCTTATCGCTAATAGCGATCTCTACCAGGCAACCGTTGGATGGACTAGACTATGTATAAATAAACGGAAAAGGGTCATGTCGGTGTGGTGTATTTATATAATTACATTCTTATATATGTGTATAAACTAAACAAATACTGATATACATATATACATACATGTGTACTCAATAGATATAATAATAAAGATAAACAGTTCAAAATTATCAATAATATAGAAATAATTAAGTATAACAGAACGACAAATAATGTTTCATGACCATATTTTTGAAGATGGGAAGAGTCTTGGCTTTTCTGATGCATACAGGCAACGCGTTACACAAGCGGACAGCCTGCACTCTAAACGACTTTCCATAGAAGGTAGAGGAGTGAACGGGAATTTTGAGTTGATTGGTATCTGAGGAGCGTAAGGATCGATGATTGAATATCGGGAATTCGTTTGTTAGTGCGCGTTTACACACTAAACACATCTTCCAAATATTAAGTATCTTGTGGTTTTGGCAATGCGTTCTCTATATTTCAGTCAGTCAGTCAAGACTTATTGTGTTTATAAACATCGGTGGACATTCCACACATCACCTAGTCCTAAACTAAGTTAACTTCAACACTATGTTTTCATTGTTTCAGGACGACTTCCTACTTAGACACTACGACAAAGGGCCGTGCAAGAATAAACTAGGACATTCGCGTGCTTCGGTGTTGTGGCATCGTGCTCAGGTTCGTTATATACGGATCCTCCCTCCCTTCACTTACATACCCTCATTTTCATACACGAATATTCTCAATCTTACACACACAACACCCTTCACACACACACTCCCACACACACATACACACACCTTTCACATACTTATCAGGCACGGTATAAAGGTTAGAAAGACCCAAAAGACACTTCTTGTTAAAGCGTCAGGAAACTTATGCTTAGAAGGTAAGATAAATATCTAAAGCAGATGACGTCATAATCTCACCCTAAATATACTGTTTCCAGTGAGTTGATGACATCTGTGCGAGATATTCGTCTCATTTCTAAATTAAAATCAGTTTAATTCAATATACAATCACATGGATCACTCCGAATCATCTTACATGCTAAATCTTCCTAACCCAAGTCCGAGAAGCCTGAGATTTTACAAGACCATACGCATAAGCTGAAACGGGTGAAATTATTTATGACAATATGATGTGATTTTGTACCTTCCAGGTGGTTGGTATATTTGCTGGCTTCGGTCTGCTGCTTTTAGTCGCTAGTCCACTGCTGCTGTTGGCTGCACCTTGCATCGTCTGCTGCAAATGCAGGTACCTACAAAAACCTAGCATTACCAGCAATA
This sequence comes from Lampropteryx suffumata, assembly GCA_948098915.1. Taxonomy (NCBI): domain Eukaryota; kingdom Metazoa; phylum Arthropoda; class Insecta; order Lepidoptera; family Geometridae; genus Lampropteryx; species Lampropteryx suffumata. Next base: position 3,621,621 of record OX402560.1, read on the forward strand.
ACTCCAGCATCAGAGGCAACTGATTGCTCAATGACCTCCGTCGTAACTTTTGAACCAACTTATGAAAAACAAATACCTAATCGTGCCTTTCGAATCAGAAAAGCAGTCAGATGAAAATGCCACTGCGGGGTCACCCATCCAAGGTCTGACCTTGCAAAAGGTTAACTTAGCTATGCTTCTTAAATTACTTCACTAGGTGCTGCCCGCGGTTTCACCCGCGTGGTACTATGAATCTGCCACAACTCTGCCATTATCGTGTGATTGGGTAATCTTATCTAGTCACTATGTCTAAACCTATAAAAGAGCTTAACCTGACTGACTGACTGACAGATTCATCATCGCTGAGCCGAAACAGCTGAAGTTAGAAAGCTGAAATTTAAAAGTTAGCTTTCTTTTACAGCAAAAACAAAAGAAGTTAAATTTTTTTTTTTAATTCAACCCCTAAAAGAAACTTGATATGAATAAATAAAATGCAAAATAAATGGCCACATGTTTCAGGATCATAATAACTCTCTTAAAGGAGTAAAATGGGATGTGAATGTTTGTATGGAAACTTTTTAATGGGTGGTGGGAGTGATTAGTTTGAAACTTATCAATATAATTTGTCAAGGAGATAAATTGCATCCTGGGGAAGGATTTAAGCTACAATTCCTTTCAAAAAAAATGCGGACGAAGTCGCGAGTAACAGTCTAATAACATTTTATTTCGTTCCAGGCTTTGCAACCCAAACACAAAGAATCTCGAGGAAATAGACGAAGTGGACAGTCTGGGTACACACGACGACGACAACATCACTCGCGAACGACGCCTCTCCGACTGACGTATGACCTACTGAACGAACCATGGAGCCATGGGGTCATCCCACTCCCATCGGACCACAGTTTCGTTTTCGGTAGTGTCAATCGGACCATGAATCATTTGATCACAGTAGCCTTAGTCAGTAATAGGTAGTGTTCGAAGATCATTAGACTGTATCATTGGGCCATTAATAGTGTCAGAAACGTGGATTATAAGGCCGTGTGGCAGTGTTGGATCATTCGGTCAAGAAGCATCAAGATGGCAGCAATTGGATCAGGGATCATGTAATCACGGCAGCGTGGCGGTACCTCGTATTGCGTTAAATAGGTGGTCTTTCATGGAACTGAAAATATGAAATGAGGTGGATTGAAGTGATCTTTCTTCTATAAACTGAATGTGACGTTTCATTTTGAGAATCACGAGTTTCTCATGAATTATTTTGTCGATAAAGGCACCGACACTGTTTCGGTTCTGCTAGAGAACCTTCATTAGGGTATGTTCGAATTCGCGATTCGCACTCTAACAGTGTCGGTTCCAACTCACAACTCACGATTGTTTTGAAAAAAAATGTGACGTTAAAATAACAAACACCTATCTCTCATACCGTGTATTAGCTGTTCGTCTCCATACCACACTAGGACTCTGATCGTGTTGAAGTACCCATGTTTTTTTCTGCTGAGGCACTGAAGAATGGCATAAATGAGAAGCGAAAACGGGGGAAATCCTTATTAAGTAATTGTAATGAATTATACCATAGTGCTTCAAAGTACCATTTGACGTAACCTACAGACTTGACCTGTCTATGTGAAGACTACCTGTAAAGAATTTTAAAATTTAATCTCTGATTCACAACTACATTACGCCAAAGTGAAAAGTGGTATAGGCGAAATTGTGGTGCCTTTACAAAGGCCAAGAAATATTATATAATTATAAATAAAATATGGTTTAAAGTATGTCATAATGTAGCACAATTAGCTGAAGACCGAAATAGGACCCGTTTGAATTATACATGTTAAAGAATGGAATAACCGGGTCATAAGGTGAGCGTATTGTCATGCAAGGGTTTTCCACTAATTTTCATAATTAGCTACAGTACCTACATGTGAGTATGGAGACATCTATTCTGAAGATATACATAGTTATTTTCTTTTTTTTATCAATGTTTCATGACGCTTTGTGATGTCAGTTTCAATCGAAGTGACTTGCTCATAATCCATGTGTTTTGGGTTTTTCTATGAAAATTTTATAAGCGCCCCTAGCGGCTGTCACACTGAAGTATTACTGCAATAGTTAGAGTTATTGCTTATTAAATTCTTATACAAAAAAACACAACATTGCAAATTGAAAGTTTGCAAGATAAGTCGGTTTAGACGCACGCTAGGCTAGTTCATTCTTATAACTGGAAAATGTTGCAATGTTTCAGACATTCGGTTATTGATAGATGATTGTTTTAGGGTAAAAATCATAATGGACTAGATATCTAGTGAGGCCGAGCAATGCGCTGAGTAGAACAAGAGTCCCTTGACATTGTATTTATGAAATAAAATTAGTAGGATGGCACTGAGTCGACACAGTCTGCTCCAGATAGTTTTGTACGGATATTGATGCGAGTTGAAATTATGATATTTTTGGAATGTTTAGATAAATGTCATTTACATGCAGTATAAAGGTGAATACAGCTTTTTCTCTGTCATTTAGAACTTTAAATGTTAGATTGAGAATCAAAATATCGAAAAGTTGGTCGGAATAGTTGAACATGGAGTAATATATAATTTTAAAAGTATTTGGATTCCAATAACTACTAAATATTGATAAATTTGATGTTTGGAAACAAAGTCCATAGGTAAATATTTATTCAAATTACATTTGTTGTGACTAAATTAATAATGTTTTTAATTTTAAGTATTTTGATAATCAAAAGGAAAAAATATGTTTACATAATATATTATTTGTAAAATTGTAAATAGTGGTTTGAATATATAAGCTTTGTTCTATAAAAGTACCTAGTTATTTAGTATTGAGTTTATTAATTTTGGCAGACTGAATTTTCTTTGAATAGACTGATGGATGGGTTTTCCAATAAAATGTGTGAATGTTTCTAATCATGTAATAGATAAAGACTAACTTCAGTGATGTAAAAAGTAGATATTTTTCTTTCTTTACAAGAACAAGATTATTGTATAATCGATGGCATTCACATTCTAGGGTCTGCAGATTAATAATTGTATTTACAAAAAGTTTAAAGTTTACATTTAAATTATGTACCTACTTATCGATTAGAAAATAGTTCATTTCAAGACGACATACTAAGGTAACCATTTTTGAACCTAAGCCTTGTCAACATATGAAAATAAATAATACTTAACTTAAATAAATGTTCAAATATTTAACAAAATGCATTTGCTAATGTACTTATTACTCTAAGCGAACATGCATTAGTGTGACAACGAATCAGGATTGTTGATTGGAGAAATTATTTTATAGCATACCTACTTCATTTTATAATAAACGTAAATTTACGGCCTTATTAGCGCCTCAGACTGCTGCAACACTCTTTAGATTCGTCCTGTCTCTATTTGTCACTATCTAACAAAAAGGGACGGCACTATTTTAGATAGTAATTAACTTTTGACAGAAGTTGAGATATGTTTCTAAGGCCGTTAAAGCAAAACTAATTTATGCTAATTTTGCATCCTTGTAAGAGTTAGGCCAACTCTGATGACGATGTTAATAGGCCGATTATGGCCTAATATGACGAAAGATTTAATTGTCCTATTTTATTTACCTACTTTATTTATTATGCCTCGAAATTTTGAACTCTAAAGTAGGTAATGTGTGAAAGAAATAATGAATGATAGTGTAACTGCAATGCAGTGTAAAACAATGCATGATATTTAATTATTTTTATTCTCCTGTGATGGCTTTATGTAATTAATTAAAAAAAAATATAAATTAGCACCGCTTGTGTGAATACACAGAGCCTTAACACATAACTTATTGTAGTAAGTACATATTTATGATTTTGTTGTAAATAAGAATTTATTGTTGTACTTAATTTCATTTGTATCGACAATGTACTAGATGTATTAGGCTTTTTTAATCGGCACACGGTACTACGAGCCTTATGCTATTTAAAAACAACAGCTACAATGATTTTGTAATTTCGCCAGATTAGGCAAAATTTCCTAAAATACATTTTTAAATGTCAGTTCTGAAACAGATAAAAATTGTCATTCGATTCACCTATTAATTTATTTTCCTAGAATTGATCGCAGTTTTAATAGACACCTCTTTACATGATGACTAAATTGCGCTAAAATTTGACAATCGCACGTCAATTTAGAAAATCCAAGATCATTTAAAAAGGACTTCGGTGCAAACAAAATAAGGTCTATCGTATCTCAGACCAATTCAATATTTAATATAAATAAAATACTTAAATATATTTATAAGGTTTGAGTTTTGTGTTTAGGAAATTTTACCTGGCGAAACTAGAGAATCTGGGCTATTCCCTGATAATGTATATCAATGTTAAAATATATGGTTGATATGATACCTTATGTTATAGTATACCAAGGCTAATTAATATACAGTTGAAGTTGTGTAGTTCTGGTGGCTGATGATAAGAAAGCATCATATCTCACATAGATGATCTCATCATCTCACAACAAAGGTCTGGTTTTCTGGTGAGATGTTTATCTCGCTTTCTGTGCATAAGGCCATTGATGTCATGTTATATGATTAAGACTTAATACATTGTCGATCCTCAGTAAGCTTGCCCATAGCAAGCTAGTTAAAGCATTTTGTAGACTTAAAATAGTAGGTGGTTAGATGTAAGTGACCAGCGACGATTCATTGGTAAGATTTAGCTGGAATACTTAATTAGACGAGAATAGTATGTAAATAAGAAAGTTATGTCAAAAGTGATTTTAGTACTGTGTATAGTGCACTAGCTTAAGCTTACCTATGAATTGTTTCTATAATGTAATGTTATTAGTGGTTCCACTTGTTCTGTGGAAAGACTTCAACGTTTGATGCAAGTAAGATCAAATTTTTGTCAAATTCTCTAGATAATTTGCATCTGAAATTAATCAGGATTGTAAATAAAAAAATATTTTTTGTTATTTGATTGTAACTTTGTTCTTTATTTCTGTTTGAGCGATTAAAGTTTCCGTTAATTTAGTAGTTAAATAATAAAGATTTTTTCTGATAAATCTCTTTGGATGTTTCATTTAAAATTCTCTTTTAGTGTTCAATGTCCAGTTTCATAGCAGTATTCAATTAAAAAGTTGGATTAATAACATTTACTGACAATGACTTCTATGCTTCAATCAGACAGCAGCTTGACCAGCAGTTTCATTAATCTAAACTAAATTTACATTCAAACAATTCATAAGTTTTTAAGATGGTTTTACACTACATTAATATCTACATATAACTATCAACAATGTTGATGTGCAGTTGCATAATAACTTAATAATGACAATGGTATACTAAATCATATTATAATTTCCTCGATAGCCCAGCAGTACAGTCGAACAGAACAGGGTTCTTGAATTCTCCTCTCATGTCCAACATAAAATGCATCATAGTGCTCTTTACTTTCAAAGGAAGCTGTACTCTTGCCATGTTCCTGGACTCTTTACAACACACATTCTCTAGAGGAACTGTCATTATGCGGTTTTTGCCAAATGGTGTGTATGTCACAAATGTGATGTTTTTGCCTCCCTTGTTGAGGATCAGGAAACGAACTGAGCGCAGAGTGTACATCCATATCATAGATAATGAGCCTGTGCCTGAAATTATAAATAGTATGGTAATAATCTGCTATTTTTTACATCTATGCACAAATTCAATTTTACTGTCAAGAGCATCTCGACAAATTCGCAAATAGACAGAGTCCTGATCTAGACAGAGTATTATCAGTAGAAAAAGTGAAATCGGATCGAAACCAGTTGGTTAGGTAATGTTAGAGTCTAGAATGCAGAGGGCAAAGGGGGTGTACCGCAGCAGCAGCAGCCGACGTGCCAGAAAAAAATATTTCATCTATCCATGGTCTGCCATGGACTAAAAATTAATTTCCGAAATTTTTGCGAATCTGTCCAGCCGGATGATTATGGAATTCTGATACATAAAAATCATTGATATTAACAGCTTTCAATGAATATTCACTAATTTATATTACGGAATTTTGATGTTATTGTAACATATGAACGTACGCAACACATTAATGCCTAATGGTAATCGAAACTGATAGACATTGATTGTATCAAGAGTTCCACAATCGCCATGCAGATGATGGGTAGGCGAATAGTTGAAATAGCATTTGATTGAATGCAGAAATTGACTGCGCTGTAAATACCTACGACCACAGCCAGAGTGCCCAATGTGTTTCTATATTTGTTTTCTCCGAGATTGATCTTCCTGAACCATGGTGTATTCTCATCAATAGTAGATTTGTCGACCGGCGCATCTTTTAGTGAAGTAAACGCAAATACTCCCAAATACGACCAAAACATATACTGGACCACAGCAAATAAATTCATGTAAGTATAAAACTTTGGATTCTCATATTTAAATAGAATAACATCTTTTAGAACGTTCGTGTTTACATCGTGAATAGATTTTGTAACTGAACTGAAACTTTTAACGGTATTTACACAACTTTTGCATTGAAACGGAAAGCGAAACCCTGCGCTTTTTCGGAAAACAACGGATGCACAGAAAATTAACGACATTGGAGTCGGTTTTTCAAGACTTTATTTATTTTTGTTTAGTGATTTTCATAACATAACCTCAAAAAGCAGGCGCTTTAGCTGTCTTTCGTTTCATTAGCACAGCTGACTTTCATTTCAAACTTTTAATATTGACCATAGATAATACAACAATGTCAGATATCTCTCAACCGTCCAGCGATCGAGTCCGACTGGTAGGTGACGCTTTTCAGTTTAGGTAAGGAGTTGGTTGGTCTGTAAGATTCAGTATCATGCAAAGAGTATGCAATATCCTATAAGAGTATCATGCTTATTATTGAGACTATTTTTTAATTGAAAACATTGTTCAGATTCTAGTCACAGTCAGAGTCTAAGAATGACTACAAACTTTGAATATGTACTGCAAACAATGACCTATATTATTTTTAAAAAATGGTTGTTTGTAAAGTCGGATTACGGGTGATAATTTTACCTACCTGATAACGTCTTATGAAAACATTGATGAAAAATTGCATACTTTTAACTTATTAGGATGGGTCACAAGCCAAACGCTTAGGCCGATCGTGCCTCTCTATCGCTTGTTCCACGCTTGTTGCACGCTCGGCTCAGGCGGAAAGTAAAAATGTTTCGTGCGTGCAGCCAGCGTTCATCGCTACAATTTAAACAAAAAAATAGCCAACGTCTAAACGATTTTGATACTTTTTCTATTATTGAGTTATATATTATTATTTCTCTTACATATTAAGTTGAGATAATGATAATAATGATAAACAATCCAATCATAAGGGAAAGAACTAGGACTGTAATAGAGGCATAAAGTTTTTGCTTTTTTGAATTGAAAACCTCTTTAGCACCGTTGTGATTTGATAGTAGATGAAACGAAAAAGCGACAGTAAAAAGAGACAGACACATAAATTCATAAGATTTAACGTGGTAGAAAATTAGATAGGAAGCATTATACAGTGTTTCTTATATTCGTGGTTCTGTTGCCGTTTACCAGCCCGCGACTTGTGTAAACTGTTTATTAAGTTTTCTTTTGGTAACAAATATTGGTTTTAACTTTGTACATGTCTGTTGACGTTTTGTATAACAAATAAGTAGGCAATACAAATAAGTTTATATAAAAAATATTTACTGAAACAAAAAAATAATGACTATATAATAAATTTAAAAAAATTTAAATTTACAATTTGATTATTTGTATGACCTGTTTTTTTATTTGATTTTTTAAATGTAGATGTAGTATATGTTTTATTTTTAACAGATCTAAACACGGAGCGTTTTTGACCCATGCTTAATATAAACATAACAATCAATAAGTAAAGACTCGTAAAAAAAACGAGTCAACATCAGTGTATCATTTTGATAAATGTTCAATAAAAAAAAAGATCAAAGCGAGATAGTTGCATTATACGCGTAAACTACGCTCATTCCTATCGTTTGGCACGTAAAAACTAGACACAGGTCTAACGTCTACGAGCACTCGCGCAGTACTGACTGACTTAGTCCGAGTCTCCGAGCGGCCCACGCATCGCATTATATAAATTATTTTGTGCATTTCGCGCAATTGTAATTACGTTTATTTATAGTTTTAAATACTATTATTTAAAAAAATTGTATACAATTTCATTGCTTATGAACTAACGTTTGTTCTGGTATACATTTTACTCGATAGTATTAATGTAATAAGTAGAAATTTAGAGCTAATTCTGAACATTTTTAGTAGTTTATAGTTTCAAATGAGATTTTTTTTGTAGATACTTTTTACATAATTCTGAACTCTGAGGCCGCGATAAACTCAACCACTATAGATGTTGTTATATATTGACGTTCAATCCACGAGCTTGAAAAAGTGCCTTTGCGCATTTAATTTGCAAACTTGCTTCGGAATTTCGGCTTTACATAAATAAATTTAAAAAATATGCGAAAATCGAGGCCACTATGAACTATAATAATAAATATTTTCCAACATAAAATAAGTAAAAATTGTAGAAAACTTTCAGTTTCTCTGAACCAGTACGCCAAAGATCGGAATTTAATTTAAAAATCACGATTGTAATGTAATAAGCCACGAAGGCTCGTAATTTCTAGTAGCTTAGTTTTCGATTGTAGATTACACGTAAGAAGCAACTGCGTTATTGAGCTATACTGTTATGAAATTATGCTTGGGACATGTGACAGGTCAATATTGCACACCCAGTTCTGATGTTAAAAGAAGTCTGGGATGCGAAATATATATTTTATAAGATGAAATCAGTTTTAAAAATTAGTCGCATACACACACCTACTAACACAACATATTACACATACACTACACACGAGGAGGCAGCTCAGCCACCCAGGCTCTTAAGAGACTGGACGTATTAAAATGCCTTCCTCCCACAAACACAATACCATAAAACTCATTTCCGAACATACCTAACACACGCTCACTCACACGCAGCAATTCGCAGTATGTAGTTTTGAGTTTTTTATTTTTATTTTATTTTTTAATTAAGTAGTTTATATAATAGTTTATATCTATATTATTACATTTATGTAATTTTTGAAGTAATCTATTTTTTCTCTTTTTTGTTGTTTTTACGGTGTTACTAGCGTTTTTATTGCTCGACTGTCACCTAAGTTGAAACTAAGGGGTAGACTGAAAACCAGCCCTGCTTAAACTTTGCGTAGATATAGTGCTGAGTCTACTCCAATTGCTAAATGACTCCCAGAACTGTATAAATGTTTTAGTACGTGATCCTGTAAAATATTTTTTAGCAATAAACCTTTTTGAATTTTTATTTGTAAATGGTTTAGTTAACACATATTAATGGGTTGTGTATAGGTTGAATATTGGTTGGACAGATTCATCTGGTTTCAATACCAGAAACAGAAGGGAAATGCAGCTTGGTTAGGGTTGAGTCTTTGTTGGAGTGCATTGTTTTATCATTTTCTAATAAAACAATGCATTCCAATTCCATTTCGGAAGAATAATAGAGTGTCAAAAAAGAGTGTCAAATGCCTGTGATTATATTTGGTTAACTGTGATAATAAATTTTATGTAAACTGATAAGACGGTAACAGATATTATATACCTCCACTGTTTAGTAAAAATTGCATTTTAAATAGAATTAAAATACAGTAAACAAATAATAATGTGGTTAATTTCTAATACTTTTTCCGGAAATAAAATAAAAAACCTTGAAGGTAGTTTTACAAAAACATAAATATTTTTGACATTTATGATAAAGATTCAGTTTATCTAAAATCGGCCAAATATCGATTTCATAGATAAAACAGGGAAGGTCAAGAATTATTAAAAACACTGCACTGTTCAATAAACTTGTACAATTTATTTACACTATCTAAGCCTTGTTACCTTGTCTTTCTCTCAACGACGACTGATGAACCCACGTTGTCAGCACAAATAACTCATTCTAGATCTCATCACAATAATTTATGAGATATGAGCAACTACTACTAATAAACCACATATCTGTAAGATTCTGACCACATTTCTCCACATTCTGAGATTTCAAACTGTGAATTCCATTTTTCGGAGTGATGAGGCACTCCAAAAAATGAAATTCACAGTTCGAAATCTTAACAACATCGTTTCACAGAGTTGATTGCGTAAATCAGAGTCATTTTCTTTGAGTTCTCGAATGATTGGAATTTTAAAAGGATGGAACTTCAAGCTCTTCTTCAAAACTTCTCTTCGAATGGAAGACCCAGTTGCTCTTGGAGGACCCAGTGTGGCTGCTCTTCTCCATATCCAACGTCTGGGATTTTCACTTAAACTTTTTTCCTTGAATCACTTAAAAAACGCCTCGATAGCAAATGGGCGATGCTCTACCGCCCACTGTAGGATCGTGACTAACGAATCCGCACGTGAGTTGAATGATACCTCCTCCACCCCGCACCGTTCATTACTTTTTGAATTATTCGAATTTGAAAACATAAATCTGCCGCCAGACACCTTGTACCTAATACTATGATAAACCTAACACCTCGGCCATCCTGTTTTGTAAAGCGAGTCCCATCGCTTTTTATATCATTTAAATTTCAATTAAGTATATGTAACCATACAACTAAAATTTATTCTAAAATGCCGATGGACTTAATTACCTAAATATTAACATTCTATGATAGTAAGGAATTAACTAAAAAAAAATATTGTAATTCTAAATCATTGGCTTATATATGGTATAATTTGTTAACAGCAAATAACGTTTTTTGTTAAATATTCTACTTACACAACAATGGTCTTTTAAAAATTATTATCCATTAAATTATTATCTATTATCACTTTTAGGCTTAAATATTCTTACTGTTTTCGGTGGTGGAGATCGTCACTCGACTCTGATGATGCAGTGTACTTGCTGAACTTTCTGGATACCTTTCGCTTTGATAGTCTTGGCGGAGAATCATCTCATAACCCCGATGATGTAGATAAATGACTCCGCTTCCTCGATCTCGAAATACGATTTGAAAGTCCCTTTTTCCCTTTTTGATGTTTTCTTCTTGTGTATATCTTCACAATTCATCCTTGTTCTTCACTTCTTTATCTCTAATGGGATTATCTTTAATTGCCTCGAACGTAGCCCTTTTTCATCAGTCGACTTCATTCTTTTTTTGGCCTATTGCCTCGAGATCTTCATCCATGCGCCCTTTACCTTGCGTCTCTTGATAAACAAGCCCATTTACACCAAGGCCCTTGCTCACCAAACTCTTTACCTCGGGTCCCTAGATCTTCTTCTTCTTATGTTATGGCGTCTGCGACTTTTTCTGCCAGTGTCCGTGTCATGTAAGTGTCATAAAGAAGGATGGAGATGTTGGAAAAACAAATTGGTAGGTATCCTTCAGGGGAGAGTCGACCAAAACATTTTAGTAACCAAACTGATTTTTCTAAAACATCAAACTAAACTATGTACAGCACAATATAAACATTAAACAAACAACTATGATAAATAAACATAAAGAGGTAAACACTAAAGAACAAGTAATTATGTAGGTATATACAATTACAATTTTATCTTATTTACGGTAATCAATTTACACAAACTATAAATAACTTCAGGAGAGAAGGTAAAATATAATACATTTTTCAAAGAAGTAGGACGGGGGATTTTAGGATGAAGAAGATCATTATAAAGAACGTCGCAACTTTGGGCAGTCGAAGAATATGTGGTTCACGTTTCCTTCATCTAGACCACATTCACATTGAGTGATCCCTGATCCTCAGTTTGGCTAAAAAGACAAACCTAATACGATGCTAATATGCGATAAATAATATATTAATAATAAGTCTGTATTGTGTTACTCAAGTCTAAGTCAAGCTAGTAAAACCTACATACCTAATACTATTCATAAGAGAAACCTAACATATATTTCAAGGTTTTCGTCTCTAGGCGTCAAAAACGAAAAGGTAATGATGGAAAAATTTGTTGGCCCGTCCGTCAGTCGGTACAAAACCGCCATCCATAGCGTGGACCTTGCATCCAACCAATCCTACCTATCCGTCATTGGTTGAAAAAATTTGATTCGTTCGTTTGGTTTTTTGTCTTGTCTATGCTATGCGTTAATCTTGGCGTCTTCGTTAGTTCTCGTCTCGCGGTTGTGTTATTTTACAATTTTAATTGTAATTATGCCGTTTTCCGTGAATTTGCACGATTAATCTGTATTTTGTTACCCTATTTAGACAAACGGTGCATTGCGTAGATCGCAATCGTTTGTTTAGCACCTCCAAGATGGCAGATATCAAGGTGAGCACGACGCATTACCGTTTGGCGGCATTTTGTTCTTGTGTGTAACGGTCGGTAATTGTTGTAAATATTTCCTTTAATGGTATGAATCATTTATGTTTAAAGTTAAGTACAGGTGTACTATTTAATAGTAATGCAAACAGCAGTATTCTAATTGACCTTGCCTTGTTGGTGTACCTACGTGTTCGTATTGCTAAAAGCATCATTACACTGTTATTGATGTTGTTTTATGATTTTGATATTAACAGGGTCTACTGTGGACGTTTGACCGTTAAGTTACTGTTTCAAACCCTGCCACTATAATATCCAGCCAGATCTACCTTCCCAATAAAAAAAAATCGAGAACTATAACACTTTGGAAAAATAAACAGTAATAGTTTATATAATATACTCATGGTTTTTATTAATAAATACACACTTCACTTTCAGACTATGTTTAACAAAATTAGTAGTGGAGCTAAACAAAATGGAACGGGTGAGGCTGGGCCCCCAACCAAGAAAGGCTCCATCGAAAAGATATATCAAAAGAAATCGCAATTGGAGCACATACTCCTAAGGCCTGACACCTATATTGGTTCAGTAGAAAGAGCCACAGAAACCATGTGGGTCTTTGACAAGTCTAAGGAGTGCATGGTGCAGCGGGAATTGACTTTTGTGCCAGGTACATACTTTTGCAGATATTTTATAAATAGCAGCTGCTGCTTGTGCTTTGTACGAGTGCTGCTTATATAAAAACTAAATGATGGTCTTCCCTAACATGTAATCATATATCTCCTATAATTTATAATTCTCCTATTTATCTATAATTTATAATTCTAGAATGCATGTATGGATGTTGAATTTTCAATATTTATAGATATGCCAGTTTCTAGTACTTACCATGAGTTTGTTATGGCTAAATCTAATGTTTTCAGGGTTATACAAGATATTTGACGAGATATTAGTAAATGCTGCTGATAATAAGCAGAGAGACGGAAAGATGGATGTCATTAAAATTGACATCAACCAAGAAACAAACACAATATCAGTGTACAATAATGGAGGTGGTATTCCTGTGGTCATGCATAAGGATGAGAAAATGTATGTCCCAACTATGATATTTGGACATCTACTGACATCTTCAAACTACAATGATGAAGAGGAAAAAGTGACTGGAGGCAGGAATGGTTATGGAGCCAAACTCTGTAACATCTTCTCAACAAAGTTCACAGTTGAAACTGCATCGAAACAGTACAAGAAACATTTCAAACAGACCTGGGGGTCAAACATGACAAAAGCTTCCGAACCTAAGGTTAAGGAATCTGGCAAAGATGATGATTTTACTAAAGTGACATTTAGCCCTGACTTAGCTAAGTTTAAAATGGAGAAGCTGGAGGATGATATTGTGGCAATTATGTCTCGCAGAGCTTATGACGTTGCTGCATCCTCTCACGGGGTGAAAGTATATTTGAATGGTGAACGACTTAAGATAAGTAAGTTTAAGGATTATGTAGATCTTTACATAAAAGGTAAGGAAGACGAGAATGGGCAACCATTGAAGGTTGTGTATGAGAAAGTAAATGACAGATGGGAGGTGGCACTCACCTTATCAGACAGAGGTTTTCAACAGGTTTCATTTGTAAATTCAATCGCTACTACTAAAGGTGGTAAACACATTGACTCAGTATCTGATAGCATTGTTAAGAGTATAATAGAAGTATTGAAGAAGAAAAACAAGGGTGGTGTGAATATAAAGCCGTTCCAAGTGAAAACTCACATGTGGGTGTTCATTAACTGTCTTATTGTAAACCCAACCTTTGATTCACAAACTAAAGAAAACATGACTCTCCAAGTAAAAAGCTTTGGATCAAAATGCAATCTCTCCGAGAAGTTTATAACTGCTGTGACTAAGTCTGGTTTGGTAGAATCTGTATTGACATGGGCTAAGTTTAAAGCGCAGACTGAGCTTGTGAAGGCATCGGGTAAGAAACAGAGCAAGTTGAAGGGTATACCTAAATTGGAAGATGCAAACGATGCTGGTACTAAGAACGCCCACCTTTGCACTCTTATTCTAACTGAGGGAGACTCGGCCAAGACCTTAGCTGTGTCTGGGTTGAGTGTTGTGGGAAGGGATCATTATGGAGTATTTCCACTAAAGGGTAAACCCCTTAATGTCCGAGATGCCTCACACAAACAGGTGTTAGAAAATGTTGAGATCAACAATCTGATCAAAATCCTCGGTCTACAGTACAAAAAAAAATACCTCTGCGTTGATGATCTGAAATCGCTAAGGTATGGAAAGGTTATGATAATGGCTGATCAGGATCAGGATGGATCTCACATCAAAGGCCTGATCATAAACTTCATCCACCACAACTGGCCTGAACTTCTAAAGCTACCATTTTTAGAAGAATTTATTACTCCAATTGTAAAAGCTACTAAAAAAGACAAGGAGATATCATTCTACTCTCTCCCTGAATTCGAAGAATGGAAGAAAGATACGGAGAACCATCACACGTTTAACATCAAATACTACAAAGGTTTGGGTACCTCCACATCTAAGGAGGCCAAGGAATACTTTCAGAATATGGAACGGCACAGGATTAAGTTCAAGTATGGTGGACAGACTGATGACCACCATATTGAGTTAGCTTTCTCCAAAAAAGGGGCAGATCAGCGCAAAGAATGGCTGACCAATCATATGGATGAAGTTAAGAGGAGGAAGGAGATTGGATTGCCGGAGAGATATTTATATACAAAAGAAACTAAAGCGGTTACATATTCTGATTTCGTGAATTTGGAGCTGGTTCTCTTCTCAAATGGTGACAATGTCAGGTGAGAACAATTTGTATAATTATTCAAGTCATTGTACCTATACCTTGAAGTATCTGCATATTTTTTCTCACAAATAAATGAGAAATGCTTGTGCTCTTTCTAGTCGTTCTTAGCTGATCAGTGTTAAAGCAACATTCAGCGTGGGCAAAACTTTGGTGACAGCCAGAAGCGTTTTCATCTTTAGAGTAAGCGTGACGACTTCTAAGATCTAATAGTCTTTAGGTCATAATGGGGCTAACTGGCCCAGATAACGTCACCAGAGCCAGTTACTTTTTTCTGTAAAGGTTCAAGTGAATGAAGGAATAGTCTAGAATTCTGATTCTGAAACATACAAAAATTGTTTTAGATCAATTCCGTCAATGATTGACGGCCTAAAGCCCGGCCAGCGTAAGGTGATCTTCACGTGCATCAAACGTAACGATAAACGAGAGGTCAAAGTAGCCCAGCTAGCTGGATCAGTCGCGGAACATTCTGCCTATCATCACGGTAAGAGTCATCATCATTGTAATTTATGTTTCACCTCGTCTTTATTTGAATTTATTATTCTGTTTATGAATTTGCATATTTATTTTAAGAGATGCAATGGATATCCGATTACTTTTCGGTATCCGGCTTATCCGGCTTTATTAGCTGTTCGGTATCCGAACGGTTCTTTATTGTATACGGCCGAATACAGGATAACAGATTCTGGTTATTCATATCAAATAGTAATTAATAGTAATATTGTTATCCTTATTTATAAAGGAATATTTTAAAATAATGGACCCTCTTTTATCAGAATTTTCTACTGGCCGATAAAATACTAATAATGTACCGAAATATTCGATAAAATGGTTACGGTATCTATTCCCAATTGAAATTAACCAAATTAACGTTATTAATTTGGAAACGAATTAGGTCCCAAATGTAACGTGTTACCCTTTTTGAATGGGTTATCCGATTCCTGATCAGTAAGAACTTTTATGTAGCTAATTAAATTACATAAACAATATATTTTAGTTCTTCCCCGTTCCCTTAATCTTCCCGTTCCATGATGACGGAGACATAAGAACATGTATAAGCCCTGGACCTGTATGGACAGGTTGCTACTTAAATCAACATGATCACACGATTCCTGCGCCGGATATCCTATATCCCGTATCCGGTCTCCAGCCAAACAACTATAGTTGCTGCACTACTTAATATCACCTGACTAAAGCGTATTTTCCTTTGCAGGTGAACAGTCCCTGGCTATGACCATAGTGAATTTAGCGCAAAACTACGTCGGATCAAACAACATCAACTTGCTCGAGCCGCGCGGTCAGTTCGGAACGAGGCTGAGCGGAGGCAAGGACTCTGCATCCCCTCGTTACATTTTCACCCTTATGTCGCCGCTGACAAGGCTTATATTCCACCCGCACGATGATCCGTTGCTAGTGGTAGGTACTCTGTTACTAAATTTATTATTGACAGCTTATGATACGAAAACGCTAAGCTAGGTGTAGCTAATTAAACAAACTTATGAGATCATCTTTATGTCCTTGATATTAGATACAAAATCCAATTATATCACTTAATAAGTCACCGTGGATTCTAAAGACGACCTATGGCAATGACCGACAAATGGCGAAACACCTATTTCGATCATGTCCAGTTCGTATTTCACTTTGATCTCCCGAAAGAAAATGATCGATATAATGGTTTTTGATAAACACGGGTTTTACTCATGCTTTATTTACGAGTTCACGGTTCGCGGCAACTCACGGACCGCGGATCTAAGTGTCAGTGCCTCCATCGACTAAATAATACGTGAGTATAACCCGTTTTTATCAAAAAGATAGTACAACTCGCAAAAGTTTTGAAAGTAATATGATATCCACGTATGTGTTTGCAGTTTATGTAGTAATATGTGGTATGTGTTTCAAACAGCACGAATTTGAAGACAATCAGAAAATCGAGCCAATATACTACCTGCCTATCTTACCGATGGTTCTCGTCAACGGAGCTGAAGGCATCGGCACCGGTTGGTCAACGAAAATACCACAGTACAACCCTAGAGACATTGTGCAAAACTTACGGTAAATATATATAACGGGCCTGTCCAGTTTTCATCAATCAAAACATTTATTTAATAAAATCACAAGGAA
The DNA here is from genome assembly GCA_948098915.1 of Lampropteryx suffumata. Classification (NCBI taxonomy): domain Eukaryota; kingdom Metazoa; phylum Arthropoda; class Insecta; order Lepidoptera; family Geometridae; genus Lampropteryx; species Lampropteryx suffumata. Next base: position 3,638,820 of record OX402560.1, read on the forward strand.
CACTTTGAATCATCTTTCTTAAATGCTAGTGAATCTAAGTCCCGGTTCCTCCAGTTACCCCAGTTCAAGAAGAATCCGGCAAGAAACTCGTCTGGTCTTAACGCTTTTTTGTTTGATCCTTGCTAATTTTGTTACGGGTGGCGAGTCGAGTTGGAGATCCAAAGATTTGACTCCCTTCCTACTCATTAGCGTATGACGTAATTTATTTATGACCTCTTAGAGAGAGATAAAATGTTTTGTAACTTTTTTCAGTCGTTTACTCGATGGGGAAGAGCCGAAAATCATGCATCCGTGGTACAAAAACTTCCGCGGGACAGTAGAAAGCTTTGGCGATAAGTACGTCATTTCCGGCGAGGCGGCCATCTTGCCCGGCGAGAAGATCGAGATTTCTGAACTTCCGGTCGGCTCGTGGACGCAGAACTATAAGGAGAATGTTCTAGAACCATTGCTGGGCACGGATAAAGTGAAGCCAATGATATCTGAATACAGGGTATGTGAAAGTTTACGCATTCCCTTCAGTTTACCCATATTAGAATTGTTTGTGATAAAACTGGTTCAAAGAAATGCTTGTGGTATATTTAGTTTAGCGACGTTGGGTGCAGTCATCAATCGAATCGACCTTCAGTGGCATTTACTCCTGAACGCAAACTATAAATGGTCTGATTTCGAACGGTAGAATGCTTCGAAATGCTTCTTAGACTATTTAAACTGCTAGATATTACTTCCTTAACAGGTGAGATGAATATGTAGATGATCTCAACGGTGCATTCTAGGCCCACACATAACCATAGATTGTCTCATATCGAAACTTCGTAAAAACATCAATGAAGGCGTGGCGTATATTTTATTAATAAAATTCTCGCGATCATAGTTTATTTCTTAATATTATCCATCTTTCACAAGTACTGACTGTCCTCTATTCCATAATTCGTCAGGAGTACAACACAGACACAACAGTACGTTTCGTAGTGTCGCTGCTGCCGGGGAAGTTGGCCGAGGTGGAGGCCGAGGGCATCCACAAAGTATTCAAGCTGCAGACCACCATATCGATGACTTGCATGAACGCTTTTGACCACAACTGCTGTTTGAACAAGTGAGTTTTGTTTAGCTAAAAGGTCATAGACAGACATCCATGCTAACATTATACTTTCGAAAGTGGCTGAACGGGTCTTTATATAATATGGTAAGGAGATTGATTGAAGGTACGATAGCTAGTGGACAAAGAAGTCGCAAAGAAGAAGCAAAAATATTTTCCAAGGTTTCTAAGAGGGTAGTTGTACATAATAATTAATGAAATTAAACTATGACGTCATAGCCCACGAATTTATTTCTTCTTCTTATCTTGTCACTAGTTATTTCTAACCAGTGTGGTGAAAGGGTTAAAGTGCGCCTCAGAGGCTCCTTTCGTGCACACGAATTTATGAAAGCATGGGTGACTGCGAGTGACGATAATATGTCATGGTACATGGTAATGCCGTCAGTGTCTTGGGGACGCTAAACTCTAGAGTCGTGATCATGATCGTGATCGTGAAACTTTAATAATAATATATGTGAACTATTCTGTGCATTTCTGTAAGAAACCCTCTTTTTCCCCAAGGTATGAAAAAGTCGATGAAATTCTCCGTAATTTCTACGAGCTCCGCATAAAATACTACAATCGGCGTAAGGACTATTTAGAAGGGCAGTTACAGGCCGAGGCGGATCAGCTCTCGAATAAAGCCAGGTTCATACTCGAGAAGTGTGACAAAGGATTGGTGGTCGAGAACAAGAAACGGAAGGCCATGGTCGAAGAGCTTATCAAGAGAGGTATGTGTTCTTTAACGAAGGTCATTTAGTTCTCAGAACGAAAGAATTAACAAAGTAACGCACACATTAATGTATCAAGTAAGAATACATTAATGTTTCGTTATAAAGTATCAAAAGTATGTATTTAAAAATATATAAGTACTTATTATATGAGTAATCTGGTCATCATAATACATGCTATGCTCAGTTTGGGACAAGATGTGTTGTGTGCATTGTTCATCAATAATTGTTTTATTTATAATATACAAGTAATTGGTTCTGGTTCCAGGATACGCTCCGGATCCTATCTCCGAGTGGAAGAAGAAAGCCAGCAAGATCCAAGGACTGACGGCGATCGAGGAAGATGAACCGGAGTCTGAAGATGAACCTGAGCCAAATGATAGCGAGAAGGGCAAACTAGCAGACCCCGGTATGTTGAAGTATTATCAATTTTGTTACTTAATATTATTTTCATGCTCGTGGATTTTAATTACGCAACGGTGGCTTTGGATATTCGGCGTAGGCTTCTCCCGGAGCGCCAATTATCTAGCGAATCAAGTAATAAAAGGGACGAGGAGTGGGTCCTGTGATCGTGATGGAAGCGTTGTTGAACGAAATATTATTTTTCTTAGCATTACTCTGCAAATATTTGCTTAAAAATGTCTTCCGTTAAAAAGATGTATTATTTGTAAATACTTCGTTATGTCAAAAGTTCCCCTGTTTGTATGCTATGCAATGCCAGGATTTTTCTTGGAGGATTTGTTATCGGGAGCTAAAAACGGCTGGATAGGCCGGATACCAAATTGAATCCGGGTATCTATTGTATATCTTAATTATACCACTGCTAGTATTACTTTCGTATAACTCAGTGCTCAACACCAGTGACGGAGTTGATGGCTTTAAAAACCCGGGACCGACAGTTTAACGTTCTCTCCGAAACACGAGAGCGCTCAGATGAAAATGCCAAAACGGTCACCCATCCAGATACTGACCGCGCATGACGTTGCTTAACTAAAACATAGCCTGAAGCCCTAAGTGATAATCTAGCTATCTAACATAAAAATATTGTTTTAATCGAAACAGAAATGTAACCTCTTTATTATTCAAACAGACAAGGCGTTCCAAAACCTGAAAGAGGTTAAGAAGTTCAACTATCTCCTTGGAATGTCAATGTGGATGCTGACGAAAGAAAAGAAAGACGAGTTGCTGAAGCAGAGAGACCTTAAGTTGTCGGAACTTGCTACTCTCAAGTTAGTATAAAACTACCCTCATATTAGTAAAAGAAACTAAATGTAGATATTAAGCAGTATAACTACTATAACCTCTGCAAATGACATAAAAGCTTGAATATTTGGAGTTGCCAACTCTCGTGACAGAGTTAGGTCTCGATAATGGTTGTGCGTTACTCTAGCAAAAGTTTGCGGATTTCATAGGTTGAGTATGCAGATAATTTGAGCATTGTATCATGCACAAAATTTCTTAATTGTGCGTCTACAGGAAAAAAAGTTATGGTAAAAAAAAAGATTTTCCTAGAGGAACGCACACCCATCATGGTTTAATGACTATTAACCAAACTGATAGGATAACTAGCCTACCCTATACCTTAAATTCGTATGGGTCAATAAAAACTGATGATGGAGATAATAGTTCTCTTGAAAGTCTCCAAAGCACTCCGAGTTACCAGCTTCCGCCCGCGTCTTCGCACGCGTGGTACTTACATAAAAATTATATTAAGTTTAGTCCAGATCTGAGCTGTTATGGCTTGATTGAGTAATAAACAAATACACTCACAGGCACAATTAACCGCCCACCTAGATTTTTTATGTTTTTAGTGTAAAAAAAAAATTTGCTAATACTTTTGCATGATGTCTTATTGCGTAGGTATTCTGAAGTAAAATAAAAGATGATATGTTTTTAATTATCGCTGTTTTAATGAAAAAATCTTAAAAAAACACTTTGACCTGAAATTACAGTAAATTAGCAAATGTAACAAAATGGCGTAAAAATAAAAAAACACATAAATTAATAAAGTCTAATAGTGCGTATTTCCACCTCTAGCTCTTATAACTTCCATTAAACGGTTTGGCATGCTGTCGATCAGATCTTTAATCTGTTGTTGTGGAATGTTGTGCCACTCCTCAATCACGGATTGTTTTAATTCATCTATGGTGGTTGGAGCTGATATACGGCTTCGAACACGTCTTTTTAAATTGTCCCATATGTGTTCAATGGGATTTAAGTCTGGACTCCGGGATGGCCATGGAAATTTTTGAATACCGACAGTTTCCAGGTACTCGGTAACAACTCTAGCAACGTGGGGGCGAGCGTTGCATTAATAAAAAATGTTCGCCAATAAATGGAGCAAATGGCATTACATGAGGTTCTAACACTTTTGTTACACACCTCTGAGCATTTATTCCACCTCTTTCGAAGATAACCAAGTCGGTGCGGGCTTCGTAAGTTATACCGCCCCATGTCATGATTGAACCACCTTGGTAACCTACTGTTTCCACAACAGTACATGGTGCAAACCTTTCATTCTTGCAACTGTATAGACGCTGGCGACTGTCAGGACCGTGCAAGCATATTCTTGTCTCGTCAGAGAACATAACATTCTTCCATTGTTCCATATTCCATTCAGCGTGCTCTCGGGAAAAACGAAGTCTTTCTCTCCGGTGGCCTACGAGCAATTGTGGCACTCGAGATGGTCGAAAAGCTCCAAGGGCCTAACCTTCTTCTCACTGTTCTTTCACTCACATGGACATTGCGAACCTCACGAAGTTGGTTTCGTGCTTTAACAGCTGTGGTGAACCGATTTCTGAGAACATTGGTCACAAGAAACCGATCGTCGCGAGCGGAAGTGCATCTTTTTCGGCCTTGTCCTGGTCTTCGCTTATAAGAGCCAATCTCCCGAAACCGTTTCACTGCATCCCGTAAGGTAGTACGTGCGATACCAAGTTTTCGCGCCACGTAACGCTGACTAAACCCTTCGTCGATAAGAGCGACAGCTCTCGCCACTGAGGTAGCATCAAACGGCATGTTTATGACGTCAAAACACTACTTTTAACTTACGAAAGCAAAACAAACTCAATTGTTTACTTTCAATGCTAATGAAACAATGTATGCAGTATGGCAACGAGAACGTCAATGAGATGAAGTTCGATATTTACCCTATTCACAACTTATGCGTATGAAAAAACAAAGTTAAGTGGGTAGTTATGTTATTTTTTGTCCCTAAATATCTTTCACACTTGACTAATTTAAGTACAATAACTTACAACTGCGATAACATCAAAATTTGCCACTTAAAAAGGGTGGGCGGTTAATTGTGCCGCTGAGTATAAACATCCGATATCCTAAAAAATTATCACATTGCTTGTATGTTTTCACGGTTAATGGTTAATAAAATTGGATAGACATTACTTACGTAGGTACTATGCGTGCGAAGCCGTAGACAAACACTAGCGTTTAATATTAGTTGGAGGACTTAAAACATTTGTCTGTAGGGGGAAATCAGCATCTCTATTATGGAGGGAAGACTTGGACGCGTTGCTGATTAAACTGGAAGAGGTGGAAAAGAAGGAGAGAGATGAAGAGAGTGCTGTTAACAAGAAGAGTTCCAAGTTCATGGTGAGTTTATTATATCTCTTGTGCATCTAACTTATAACTACACATTAGCTAAAGTACAGTGGTGGTCATATAATTAAGAACGCTGATATAAAGGGAAGATTTTTTCAAACTAAGACGCAAAACTAATTGCATGCAATTTTTTTTATTTCTCTCGGTATCGTAAAACTTTTCCATAATACCACTGTATTCATTGATACACATGATTAGCTAAAAATAAATAGACAAACTTTTTACACTACTTCTAAACATAGTATTCCTATTTACTGGCTGGTCGCGTAATTAAGAACGCTAAATAGTTTATACCTTTATTGAAATTTAAATAGAGAACACTCAGTCGATTTGTTACTGTTGTTTGTATAATTTTAGCGCCATTTAGTGCTGTAAAAGATTGAAAAAACAATGGGAAAAAATAAAAGTTATGATAATACAAGGGAAGTAATAATAAAACTTCGCCGGAAGAATTGGTCTTAAAAAAATAGAGTCAATGCCTCGCCGGTGTAAAGCAGTAATTAAAAGGTGTGGATATGCTATTAACTATTAATTTAAATAAATAAATAAATAATCCCGGACATTTCACTCAGCATCATCTGGCCCCAAAGTAAGCAGAGCTTGTGTTATGGGTACCACATGACTGATACCACACTACTTATATACTTTTTTTTTTGAAAATACTTACATATTATACATAAAAACACCCAGACCCGAGATAAATACTTGCAGATCATACAAACATTTGTCCCGCGGCGGGAATCGAACCCGCAACCTTCTGCGTCTCAGCCGGATCTTAGCCCACTGCGCCACAGAGGTCTTCATAAATTGTCGTATTAAATTGTTTTTGAAATTTTCTGCGCCACATATTATGTGATTTTTTAAATATAAGTGTCATACAAAACAATTACCGAGCAGTTTAATAAATCTTTCTTAATTATTTGTCCAGCTTCAGTACTATTTGAATGTGTTACTTAGGTAAAATAAATAACATGTGAAAAAAAATAGTTTACGATTTTATTATCTATTCCTAAGCCACGTTGCTCTATTAATGTGGCTATTTTATAACATAACTAGTTGCTTCTCTCTGTATGACACGATTTAAATAAAAAACTTTTATGACTTCAAATCGTTCTTAATTATATGACCACAACTGTAACTACCTAGTAATATTATAAACCGAAAGACATTACGATAATTGTTACACACTCCATAATTACTGATCCATATGAACTTTGGTGTTGCTGTGGACCAGGTTTTTTTGAAGTGAAAACTTCTTTTAGCGCGGTACGCATATTTTTAGATGAGGTAAAACCTCTGGATTCGCTACACCGTTACCGTCTGGGGCGAGACGCAGCCGGCTGTCGCTCTCGTCACATTTGATTAGAAACCTTAATTCACATGTTTACAGTCTACTTTTGTATGGAGAAGTTTACTGAGTTAGGTTCTTTGATATATTATCTACATTCTGAACAAAAAATATTGCATCATTTGTGTTCGTTCAGTATTTGATTGGCTGATAATTACTGATTTTGAAGTGTTTTTTTATTATTACTTTATTTATTACTAAACTCTAACGCGCCAAAATAAGTTTTCACTTCTGTCGGCACTCCCGGAGTGCAACCCGATTTTTTTTGTATCTGCTTATAACGGATTATAAGTACTATAATCAGTAATGTGGTTCTCATAACATAGTTGTACCTGCTTTGGGGCTAGTTGCTGAGTAATAAATATTTACTATTTATTTATTTATGTGAATGAATTAATGAAAATTCTTCATTGTACGCCTTAAAAACTTCACTGCCAACTTGGATATGGTGATGTCATGAGAAAATCTTTTTAGAAAGAAAATCTTTTGAGATTTTTTTTTTATAAAATATGCTCTAAGGACATAACAATATGCTATTTTAGGAAATATTTACTACTTATTTCCTAAAATTTTTAAATTCCTTAAATTTACTACTTTTAGTAGCTTTTATTAAGAAAAAACTATAATAAAAAATCACGCTAATTTGCGGTCCTGGCACTGAGGTTGAAAAATTCAACCCCAGTGCAGTCCGCAATTTTGAGGAGCAGTTAATTTTATGCATAATGGTTTATTTAAAATAAAATATGATATTTAAACACAGGATTATGCATTGTTTCTTAACTCTTGTTAACCCAATAAACTTGTAGTCTGACTAACTGACCCAGTTGAATAAATCCCATGTGGAACAGTATCCCAAAAAAAAAACGTTTAGTTCAGGAATGTTCAGCTCTTTTCAATCAGTTACTCTCGAGTTTTCTAACACGGTATCATTGAGAAATAACTTCACAGCTTGGGCATTCATTTTTTCAAAGTTGTTAAAGCTCAATATAACAATTTGATAACAAAATTTAATTATAAAAAAAAAAAAAATGTACAATGGGCGGTCTTATCGCTAAGGAAGCGATTTCTTCCAGACAACCTTTGTATGGAGAGAAGCTTACCCTATTTTGAAGATTGATCTTAATATAATATTGGATTGGTTATAATATGTTGACCTTTTTAATTACACTGAAATTATATATTATTATGGGATATCTATTTAGGTTTAGAATATGTAACAACAAAAACAGGCAAACTCTTTACTTAGAAACGTCTCGACTTCTGTCTAAAGTTAATTACAGTTTATAATAGTGGATAAGATAGTAACAAATAGTGACAGGGTGAATCTTAAGATGTGTTTAGGCAGTTCAAGTTAAGAGGTGTTTATAAGTAAGTTTACCTTCATCGAGGATCAAAGCAGCCACCCTCTGTGGACGTCTTCTTTGAAACAAAGGTCAAAGGGACTTGTATGATCTGCAAATATTTGTTTTAGATCTGGGTGTTCCATGTTTAAAAATGTTTTATCCATTTTTTCAATATTTCAATATCGGTTTTGATTTGCACAATACCGGAATTGAAATATTGGAAAAAATCGTCTGGGATTACGGTATTACAGTAAACCGGTATTCAAGCCAAGCACTAATGTACCCCATTATTATTATTGGTTATTATGATAGAATAGAATATAATTTATTTGGTACACACACAAAGAATAGAAAGTAAAGACAGTAAAAATAAAATAAGATTAATAGTATAAGCATAGGCCCTGCTACAAGCATGACTAGCGATGCAAGAGCCCGCCTAACACGACACTACTGAAGACATTCCGGACGTCAGCCTATACGAGATCCGAACGGCTCTCAAGCAGCTTAAGAACAACAAGGCACCGGGGGAAGACGGAATAACTACAGAGCTTCTGAGAGCGGGTAGAACACCGGTACTTAAGGTCCTCCAGAAGCTGTTCAACTCCGTCATCCTCGAGGGAACTTCGCCAGAGGCGTGGAACAGGAGCGTGGTGGCACTGTTCTTTAAGAAAGGGTATAAAACCCTCTTGAAGAATTACAGGCCCATCTCGCTGTTGAGCCATGTCTATATGCTGTTTTCGAGAGTAGTAACTAATCGTCTCGCTCGTAGGTTTGACGACTTCCAGCCTCCTGAACAAGCCGGGTTCCGAAAAGGCTTTAGCACTATAGACCACATCCATACGCTCCGGCAGGTTATACAGAAGACCGAAGAGTATATGAGCAAGACAAAAATCATGTGAAATGCTCATGTTGCACCCGTACCGGTACATGTTGAGAGCGATATAATCGAAGTTGTAGACCATTATGTCTATTTGGGTCAGACGATTCAACTAGGCAAGTCCAACTTCGACAAAGAGGTCAGCCGACGAATCCAATTCGGATGGGCAGCGTTCGGGAAATTACGGCACATCTTCTCGTCACAGATACCGCAGAGCCTCAAGACGAAAGTCTTTAATCAGTGCGTGTTGCCAGTGATGACATATGGAACTGAGACTTGGTCGCTAACTATTGGCCTCATACACAAGCTCAGAGTCGCGCAACGAGCTATGGAGAGAGCTATGTTGCGTGTTTCACTACGTGATAAAATCCGCAACGAGGAAATCCGTAGAAGAACCAAAGTCAAAATTTGATTTGACATAGCGCTCAAAATTTGCAAGTTGAAGTGGCAATGGGCAGGCCATATAGCTCGCAGAACTGATAACCGTTGGGGAGTAAAAGTTCTCGAATGGCGACCAAGGACAGGAAAATGAAGCGTAGGACGACCCCCCACCCGATGGTCTGACGACATTGTAAAGATCGCAGGAAGTCGGTGGATGGAGAGGGCTCAAAATCGTTCTTCCTGGAAATCAATTGGGGAGGCCTATGTCTAGCAGTGGACTTCCTAAAGGCTGGTATGATGATGATGATGATGAGGCAAGGCACCAACCTAGGCAGATAGGACCCAAACACTTTACTTAATAACTTACCTACTAACATATACCTACGATCAACAGTCCCTCTCTGTGTGTGCCCAAATAGGTCCAGCCTCAGCTTTATGCCACTTACATACAAATATGAATGGCTGGTTTTCATACAGAACCTGCTACTTGATACTATTCTAATCTATTACTAATTGTCTCGGTGTACTTATTACGAACTAAAATTACTATTTTCATTGTCAACCAACCCAGTATTAGTCAATCAAGAAAAATATATAAATATTCAAATTGGTCAAGCCATTTTCGAGTTTTTGTGAGACTGATGCACGGCATTTGAAATATTATCCAGTAGTTTTCATACGCTGAAACAGTATACGCTTACCCAACCTAGATAGCAAAAGATGTTGAAGTTAACTTTCACTGCCATCTGTTAGAAACTTATGGAACTTTTTGTAGCATAACATTAAATTTGAATAAAAAAATATTGATATCTATTATCAAGATAAAACTATCCTATCTTAAGTATGATCAAATTAAACACAGTGAGACGTGATATTTTTATATATTATACTTTTTTTTACATGCATTCAGATGCAAAATATGAAAAAGCAGGTAATGTGGTAATTATATTAATTAAGCATGTTCTGTCAAGTAAGTTGAAAGTTTCTACATAAATCAACTTAAAAGCTTAGTCAAGTCAGTGTTTTTACAATGAAGTTTTTGGTGATTATTATAACTTGTTTATGATTTAACTTCACACTAATTATTATGAACCCACTGACATATATCAGGGAGATTTTTTTTTGGGGCTAGATAAATAAAAATGGCGACCTTCTCGTCAAAGGCCTGTACTACGAATATTATAGATTTCTCGATATAATCAATGTCAATTCGCAATTTAGTAGTTATTTGGTAGCATTCGTTTGATTGCAATTGGAACCAGTTTTGATAATAATCAACGGTTTGAACTTCGTTCTACTTCTTCTTTCGTATGAGTCAGGCCATATTTGGTATTGCGTATGTTTAGTTTATATTCATATGACAGCATGTGTTGCAAATAACATAAACCATCCGTAATAACAATCCATCGATAAAAACAAATGAGAGCTGTTGGTATAAATGTTTTGTTTGTTTTGGAATTGCTTAATCGCGATCTGATGTGCTTAACATTTGACTCGAAAGAAGTAGAGAAGTTCTCATAATAACCTCACTGAGACCCATCATTAATCAAACATGTAATCTCCCTTACAGAATGCAAGCAAGAATAAGAACAGGAAGTCGTTATTCGAGATCGTGCCTTCCGGAAACGGGCGCCGAGTTGAGCCGAAGATATCCGAAGACCTGATCAAGAGGATCCAAGCGGCAGAGAAGGCTAAGACGAGGAAAGAGTTCAAGAAGGAGTATGACCCGGTAAGTAGTCCATTATCATTATTAGGATCCTTTCAGAAATCCCACCACCTGCGCCAATTATTTCTAAGGGTTAGGATGGTATTCTAAACCCTTTCGTATACTTAGTTTGTCTAAATTTATATGTTTTAGAGCTTTTTGTATTGAGTAAGTTTTTTATTATCGTTATTAGGAACATTTATGAAATCCTACTGCCTGCGCCAATTGACTTAAAGAATTTACGATCCACTAGTAGTATAACTCTATTTAATCTATAAAGAAATATAGTATATAATGAAAAATATTTATTAGCAGCAAAACACTAAAACACAAAAATCTATCCTAATAATGACATATCAATTCAATTTAACTTGGTTTGTTTAGAAATTTGAACGTGGAATAAAAGATTGGCTAATTATTATTTACGTAACACGCGAGTGAAATCGCGGGCAGAACCTAGTAATCAATAAATATTGGTAGACAATTTTACATCACCTAAATCTATTCTACATATAAAATAATTATCAGAAACAATGAGATTATGTAATTTCTAGGAGGATCCATCCGGCATCAGTCCTTCAAGCCAGGAGAAAAAACCCAAGGGTCGCGTCAAGAAGGAGAAGGCAGAAAAACCTGAGAAACCTGAAAAACCCGATAAACCTGATAAGGCTGAGAAAGAAAAGGATGGACTGAAACAGACGAAACTTTCCTTTAAAAAAGAACCTAAGAAGGTAACTATTGTAGCATAAGCATTTCCCGCGTAATGTTACTTTCTTACGAACTGTAATCCCGAGAATTACTTTCAGAAGGGTTCATATTATCCAACATCCTAATATTATAAATGTGAGAGTTTTTCTAGATGATTTAACCATTTGACGCCCAGTTGAGACGCAGAAGATTGCTGGTTCGATTCCCGCCGCGGGACAAATAGTTTGTATGATCTGCAAGTATTTGCCTCTGGTCTGGTTGTTTTTATGTATAAGTTTTTTTAAAAATAAATAAATAAAATACGTAGTATATCAGTCATGTGTAGTACCCATAACACAAGCTCTGCTTACATACGGACTAGATGATGCTGTGTGAAATGTCGGGCATTATTATATTTATATACTTATTATCGGGATAAACTGACACATTATTTAATAATATTTTGTTTGGATATGTATTTGAATCTTTTTATAATTATTTATTACTCAGTCACGCAATAATTACGTAACCGATTTGGATGAAACTTGGTATATATAGATGTGGGCCTGGCTTAACATAAGCTAAATAGTTTACGCTTCAAACTCTACATCATCTTATCTCTAAATCTTAAGCTAAGACTTGGTTGTCTTTAATAGTCAGTCACCAAACGATTTTATAGGTTTATCTCCTGATAATTACATTTTAACTAATGTGGCATTAAATGTATATATATCTTTAGTCATTACACATTAGAATCAGATATTAGAATGACAAGAACAGACGATACTTTATCGCCACATTAACTAATTATGTGATTAGTGATACAGTAACTGATTCAGACCTGTGAAGATAGTCCTTAACTAATAGCAAGTTACTATAACAGAAAAAGATGACATTCAGTGGCAGTGAGTCCGGCGACCTCTCCAACTCTGACGTGGAGCTGCTGGACGCACCGGCGCCGAGGGAACGGGCCGGCTCCAGGCGAGCCGCGACCAAGGTATCTGTCCTATACTCTCTCAGTACTTATACGTTAGTGGACGCACCGGCGCCGAGGGAACGGGCCGGCTCCAGGCGAGCCGCGACCAAGGTATCTGTCCTATACTCTCTCAGTACTTATACGTTAGTGGACGCACCGGCGCCGAGGGAACGGGCCGGCTCCAGGCGAGCCGCGACCAAGGTATCTGTCCTATACTCTCTCAGTACTTATACGTTAGTGGACGCACCGGCGCCGAGGGAACGGGCCGGCTCCAGGCGAGCCGCGACCAAGGTATCTGTCCTATACTCTCTCAGTACTTATACGTTAGTGGACGCACCGGCGCCGAGGGAACGGGCCGGCTCCAGGCGAGCCGCGACCAAGGTATCTGTCCTATACTCTCTCAGTACTTATACGTTAGTGGACGCACCGGCGCCGAGGGAACGGGCCGGCTCCAGGCGAGCCGCGACCAAGGTATCTGTCCTATACTCTCTCAGTACTTATACGTTAGTGGACGCACCGGCGCCGAGGGAACGGGCCGGCTCCAGGCGAGCCGCGACCAAGGTATCTGTCCTATACTCTCTCAGTACTTATACGTTAGTGGACGCACCGGCGCCGAGGGAACGGGCCGGCTCCAGGCGAGCCGCGACCAAGGTATCTGTCCTATACTCTCTCAGTACTTATACGTTAGTGGACGCACCGGCGCCGAGGGAACGGGCCGGCTCCAGGCGAGCCGCGACCAAGGTATCTGTCCTATACTCTCTCAGTACTTATACGTTAGTGGACGCACCGGCGCCGAGGGAACGGGCCGGCTCCAGGCGAGCCGCGACCAAGGTATCTGTCCTATACTCTCTCAGTACTTATACGTTAGTGGACGCACCGGCGCCGAGGGAACGGGCCGGCTCCAGGCGAGCCGCGACCAAGGTATCTGTCCTATACTCTCTCAGTACTTATACGTTAGTGGACGCACCGGCGCCGAGGGAACGGGCCGGCTCCAGGCGAGCCGCGACCAAGGTATCTGTCCTATACTCTCTCATTGTACCACCCCAGTACTTATACGGTCTCATCCTACCACCCCAGTACTTATACGCTCTTAAGAAAATTAACATTTATTGTCTTAGTAGATAAGTACAAAGTTTGAGATTATCTTAAGTCTCTTAAGTATCTATCTAAGTCGCGAGGCTTTATTTGTAGTTATACCTACCTACACTGTTTTTTTTTTTCAGTTGTTTTTCTCGAGTTTTTCTCGGTGAAGAAATATCCAATAGGGTCACTTTTGGATATTTCTTCACCGAGAAGGACTTATTTTCTGTTTTCCACTATTTTCCATCATTTTTGACCAGGCTTTTACATGATTATGAATTATAATTGAAGGTACAAAAATACAAAGATGGAGAATCAGAATCCGAGTCTGGCTCCGAAGTAGAACTCCACGACAACAAGGTGGATAGCGAGGAGGAAGTCAAACCGCGGGCCATGTCCGTTAGCGACGATGAGGACGACTTCGCCCTTAAAAAGAACCACAAGACGAAACCAGCTGAAATGGACTCAGGTATAAACTAGCTGTTACTTGCGACTTCGTATGCTTTGAACCTTTATTTTTATTTTTGTAAGGAATGCATTCTGTGCACCTATACATGGACAGGGGCTCCTTTTTGTATAGGTACTTAGAGCAGGTAGTCACTTATGATAAAACAATTTCCAGACTGCCTCTTCGACTCTCTAATAGAAGACTCAAAGAAAGAAGAAAAGAAACAGCAGCAAAACAACCACTACGACTCAGTAGTCCTCTCCAGCGATGACGAGCCAGTACGCGAAGCTTCCCCTGCCAAGACACCTCCCAAGAAGAAACCAGCGCCGAAGCGGAAACTCATGAATGTGGATAAAGAGGAGGCTAAGCCCAAGAAACGGCCAGTGAAGGCGATACTCAGTCAAGATAGCGAGGATGATAGCATATTTGATAGTAAAAAGGTAAGATTGTGCTTGTAATTTTGCTTTATATGTTATAGTTAGATAAATAATGCTGAAGAAAATTATCATAGTCACACATCTAATCCTAAACTAACCATAACTTGTACTATGGAATCCAAATTACTGATATAATATGTATACATGTAAATACAATACCTACACTTTATTAATTATAACACCTCGACACAATTGTGTAGTTAGTTAACTTATACTATGTTCAGTGTCTCCGGTTAAATTGACTTACGCCTTGGGAGAGAGAATTGATTATGAGTTTTTTTATATTTTCTCGATCGAGATGACCCGTTCAATATCTTCTTTTGGTTTTAGAATACTCTATATTTATTACTCATATATTTATTATAGGATAAAAAGAAGCCGAATCCAAAGAAAAAGGCTAAGAAAACGAGCAGCGGCTCCGAATCAGAGTGTGAGATCGACGACAGCCCGCCCGTAGCGCCGAGGGCGAAGGCTCGCGCGCGGCCGCAGAAAAAGTATAACTTTAGCGACGGCTCCGACAGCGACTAGCGATTGTATCAATAGCGATTGGTGAAATCTCTGGTAAGAAGACTTTACTATGCCGTGTTGCTAAAATTTTCTTTTGTGTTCATATTAAGTTTAGGAAAAACGTAACACTGAAGTTTTATAATTATATTCTATCCATGGATAGATATTTGTTTAATTTCAAAAGCCTATCGGCCTACTAAATAATGTTCGAACACTAGTTGATTTGTGGTCTTTACAAACATTTACGAAGCAAGTAAGTTCAGGAGCATTGTTGGAGCGTATTAAAACGGCATATGAGTAAACTGCATTAAAATGGGATAATCAGTTTGAATTACTAATGGTTGTGTAGTTTTAAAATTGCTGGTATTCTTTCAAAACTTTCAACCAATACACACTGCGAGACATGTTACGAGGGATGTTCTTAATAGTAGTTTTAGTCCCTGTTTTTCCACTCGCACAATACTCAATGATATATTGTGCGAGTGAGACAAACAGATTGACTTTCTGTTGCCGTTAACGCCTGCGGAAAGATCAAGAGCCTATTTTATGCTCACGATAGTTAATCTGTTGCTATGCTAGCTAATCTGTTGCTATGTTATTAAAGAATAGAGGGCAAGTTGAATGGATATGAAACATATCCATTCAACCAACCAAAAAAAGAAACCAGCGATAAGATCACATGAATGAAGCGTAGCAGTTGCTGTGAATTTACAATGATCTTTCCGCAAAGGCGTTAGCGTTAAGAAAAACGAAGCGAGTTGTATTTGTCTAAAACCTCCAGGTTCTACTAAAATATAAGTATGTTAACATCGCAAGTGCGCCTTTGCTAACATCTAAATGTCACCCTAAATGTTGCATCTGTTTCAGATGCAGTATTGGCCACAATGTTCCCACGATGGAATCTCAAGAAGGCCTCGTGTTTTAACTGAAATTTAAAGTTTAAACAGAAAATTATTTTTATAAATACAATTTTAAATATTGTTTGATTACATAATTCTTAGTAATCTTGAATAAGATCTATATAAGTAATGTTGATGACTTAGTAATAATTTAGTTATTAATGTCCGTCTACGCTCAAATTTTCGAAATCGTTCAAGTTGAATGTGAATTTTTGATATATGTAAATAATTAAATAATTTGTTATTCATTTTCTATCTTTCTAGAACTTATTGTCCGACATGTTTTTTCCTAATTATTTATGTATTTTTCCAATTCATTTGATTCTTTTTAGTTTATTTATTTACGGTGTTTTAACCTAAATCTTTATGCAACATTTCAAACATTGACTTAATTTTGCCACTTTTCCAACTAGGCACCCAGTGTTTCTACATTCTAAGTGACCTGCCAGTGAATATTATAGCAATATTAGTTTCGAGGGATAGAGTTGACTACTCTCGACGATTCTGAACACATCAGTTCAGCCCTGATTTTACGGCAGAAACAAAAACTTACGATAAGCTCACATTTCTGTAAGTATACTGGACAATTACGAGCATAAGTTCATTCTTAGCTTTATCTGAGTTTTGGCCATTAGCCTACATTTTGTACGCGAGATGTTGCCACTTACAAAATAATTAATTATATGTTTACCATTCCATTTTGCAGTATCAAAATGTCAATTACAATAATGAACTTAATGAAATGTGACATTGTACGTTATGTTCGTAATATAATTCTATTTATATCATTAATTTCTTTGATAGATGATAATTTTAGATACGTTTTGTAAATAAAGTATTGACAGATGTATGTACATGTTTTATTTCACCTTTCGTGTATAACAATGCTTGGGGTGTCTCAAGCATCAAACGTACTTTTCGTGTTACAATACCAATGCTTGGAGCTACAAGTGTACAATTCGTGCAATACCAATCCTTGAGGTGTCACACGGCACAAACGTACCTTTCGTGCTAATGCACGAACTAATGCTTTGGGTGTCACAAGCAACAAGCATACTTTTTATTTATTACTTTTTAATAGATAATGCCGGATATTTCATACAGCATCATCTGGCCCCAAAGTTAGCAGAGATTGTGTTATGGGTACCACATGACTGATATACTAATTAAACACTTTTTTTTTGTTAATCTATACATGTTATACATAGAAACACCCAGACCCGAGACAAATACTTGGTCCAAACTTTGTCCCGGGGGAAATTGAACCCGAAGCCTTGTCAGCCGGACCTTAGCCCACTGCGCCACAGAGGTTGTCAAATGTATCTTTAATGTTCTTATACGAGTGTTCTTGTATTTCGATATTTTGCCCGACACATTTTTTTTGTGAGTTGTTGGCAAACTCAAGTATGGCAGTGGTAGGCATATTTATTGATCTTATTTATCACTTAAACGCCAAGTTTAGGGTGGTTCTTAAGTGGGTAGACAAATATACAAAAATCTACGATATACCGCAGAATCTAATCTATTAGTGCCATTACATTGTTGCTCAGTGGTGTTTGTCGTGTCTAACAAAGAAGTTATCGTAACCTTGCCTTTAATTATCGATTAAATTAAAGTTTGCATGAACAATGCCTGGTTCTCGACGTCACATGGACACAGAATCCGCCACAAGAGCCATTGTTTTGCTTCAGCAGGGAAATTCGCATCGAATCGGATCGGTAGCTTCAAGCATAGGTGTGTCTGACGAGCTATTCGAAATGTGTGGGAACGCTATCAAGAGACAGGTAGTGTGAGTAGGAGGCGCGGTTCAGGTAGAACCCGAGCCACAATCTCCCAAGAAGATCGATACGTCCGACTCTCTGCACGTCGCGAGCGATCTGTAACTACACGTATATTGAAAAACTGTTTACGTGAATCCACTGGAACGCGAGTGAGTGACCAAACTGTTCGGGTCCATGAAGACCAACAACGTTCCAGAATTCCTGTTGTTTGGCTCAAATAGACCCGAGCCCACCGTGCAGCGCGATTAAGGTTTGCACGTGATCACCTCTAATGGACCATAAATAATTGGAGGGCAGTGCTCTTTACAGATGAATCTAAAGTAAAGTTTATTAATGATGACAGACACGTACGAGTTTGGCGACGACCTGGAGAACATTTTACAGAACCATGTATTCGTGAAACTGACCGCTATGGTGAACCCAATATTATGGTATGGCGTGGGATTAGCATAATGGGCAAAACCGAGCTAGTGATTTTGGATGAGGGCAATGTAACGGCCGGCAGCTATGTTCAGCATGTCATCTGACCTCATGTGATCCCATATTCACAGCGAGTAGGCCCTAACTTTATTCTGATGCAAGATAACGCTCGCCCCCATACTGCCAGAGTGACCCAAAGTGCAATCTCCGAAGCTGGTGTCGCAGTTCTACCCTGGCCTGCCATGAGTCCGGACCTGAATCCGATCGAACATATCTGGGATCAGTTGAAAAGAAGCCTTAAAGACAACCACACTGAAATTCATAGCCGACAGGAGTTGAAAACTGCTGTCAAAGTGTGTTGGGAGCAAATTCCAGATGAAAACGTCATCCACCTCATAGAGAGTGTTCCAAACCGACTCAGAGAGTGTGTTCGCAATAGGGGAGGACCTACGCGTTACTAAACATAAGGCATAAAGCAACCCTAAGAAACTGTTTAAAAAAAAAAAAAAATGTGCTCGTGTCTTTAACGCATTGTTTTGGAAAACCGTGTAATTTTTGGTTAATGCGTAAAAACGCGCATTTCTTGAAATTTTTTGGCAAAAATCAGGTACTGTAATGTTTTTTTTAATGATCCTGAATGTGTCAACCTATTCCTAAAATTAAACTTAAAAAAAATTGTACGTATGTTTTATAATTTTAATTTAAATAATATTTTATTGGGTGGGCCCTATTTTGTTTTGCTCGGGGTGTAACTAGCAACAAACGTACCTTTTGTGCTATATTAATTGGCTTAAAAATAAAACCAGCTTAATAGAAGACATGTGTTTAATATTTGTCACTCATTAACATAGTTTAAAATACAACTATGTTAATGAGTGTGTGATTGGATTTGTTTCTTTAACTATCATTCTGATATTAGTATCCTACGATTTTTTTTATACGTAACGGTTTGTCTGGATGTTTGTTTGGTTCATCAATGGACGAACCCAATCTAGATGAAATTTAGTATAGATATAGTAATGTAATATACATTAAAATTAAGGTGTTACTATAACAATGCTCGGGGTGTCACTAGTAACAAACGTACCTTTCATGTTACTATACTAGTGCTCGGGATGTCACATGCAACAAGATTACATTTCGTGTTCCTATACTAGTGCTTGGGTTGTCACTAGCAACAAACGTACCTTTCGTGTTACTATACTTACCAGTGCTCGGTGTGTCACAAACAACATACGTACCTACCTACCTACCTTTGGTGTTATACCAACGCTTGGGGTGTCACAAGCATTGGCTGTATGTAGGCTTAAAAATAAAACCAGCTTAATATAAGACATTTATTTAATATTTGCCACTCATAAACATTATAGGTATTTTAGTGTGTGATGGATTTGTTTCTTTTTACATCATTCTGATTTTAATAACCTACGAAGTTAAACGTGACGATGCGGTGTGTCTGTTTGTTACCTAATCACGCATCAATGGACGTACCCATGAAACTTAGTGAATATAAAGATTTGAAACTGGAGTAACATACAGGGAACTTTAACCTACGTAACACGCAAGCAAAGCCACGGACAGAAGCTAGTTAACAATACATAGATACAAACAATCAATATAGTCTTTCAAAATATCTTAATTTACTTTAATGGGATTAATTCATTACCTAAAGGTAACATACATTAGAATTAACGATTTAAACCTTAAAAATAAATTAATTACCTACTATAAAAATACGTTTAATTTTCATAAAGACAAGCACTCTTTAATTATAAAAATAATATGGCATTTATATTCGAGTGCTGTCGTTTATATTATATTATTTACATTGGTTATTCAGGTTACTTGAGTGTTAATTTTAAGATTATGTGTATATTTTAAGGGTTTTGTATTCGATCAAAATTTATCATCTTTTAAATCAATTTATTATTAGAAATTTTAGGTATTAGAAATAAGAAAATTCATTTTGCATTATTTAAAAAACACCTTGATGTATCCTCTCTCTTGCATTCACATAAACAGACAGGTTGTCAAATGATGGTTTGTTCTTGTCATTTTAATATCAATGTATTAAGATGGTAACAAATTTAAACAGCACATTAGGTAATATGTGATTATAACATGGACTACCTCTTATTCTTCAAAAGTCTGAAGTAGTATCAAAACAATCAAGACCAGCTTATTATGGACAAACTAGTTACAGAGCGCGCGGCAAAGGATTTTATAACTTTTTGGAAGTCCACTAATAGGTTAAACCCTAGGCATGGCCTCCCCGTGAGCGTGAAAGGTAAGTGACCAGCCAGAGAGAGATTGTACAAATTAATCAACTGGTAAAAACATCGCATGACCCAAGAGTTGGCTCCTTGTGTCTTGGAGGCACTGTACTCTAGCATCCCGATCAATTGAATTGTCCATAGATCGTTTTAAAGGGTCTTTAGATAGCTTAAAAGTTTCTTGTATTTTATATTATTGCATAGTATGTTCTATGTTCTATTATGTATAGTACTGTTCGAATCCCATGCGGAGTGACGTCAGTGGAGTGGAAACTTCACCCACCTCAGCTTGCTGGAGTAGATCCATGAACGAAAGTTTTCAATTACAAATAACTGCTCTGTACAAGTTACAGAAGTTGAAAAACTGACGCCACATAAATTTATCTTCAACATTAAATGAGTTTTATGAATCTAATGTCGCCTAATTGTAACTCCATTTTAGCATTTTACCATTATAAATAAGGTGTTATATCTTCAATTCTTAACCTAATATCGTACGCAGTTAAAGCAAATATTTATAAACTTATTATATCATTTGCTATAGAATATTATATCAACAAACTTTTTATCATCACCTTCCAATTTTACAAAATTCAATACCTGCTTAACTTGCTTTCCCTATCCGAATATCCCTTAGCACTTTCCCGATCAGAGTATTTTCCATTATACTTATTGTATCTATCGTGTCCGTTTCTATAAGGTTTCTCACTGGCACTGTAGTGGATCTCTGAAGGTCCTATGGTCTTAGACCAGTGATGGGTCCAGTAGAAGTCGTCAGGGTACCGAGGATATGGGTTCTCGCGGCATAGAACCACGCAGTAGACCAGGCTGCCGACGAGCGTGATGAAGCCAAATATTAGGAATACTATGCCTAATATCCTGTGAAAGAAACCAAATGATAACCAGTTAAAACATTATTCAATAAAATTACAAGGACCACTTTGAAACGTCTTCTTACATGCTAGTGAATCTAAGTGCCGGTTCCTCCTAACCCCAGTTCAAGAATCCGGCAAGAAACTCGTCTAGTCATAACACTTTCTATGATCCTTGCGAATTTTGTAACGGATGCAGAGCAGATTCATCCCAAGCTGTATTGTCTTCTAAATAATACGTTATTTTATAATAAGTATATGCTGAATCTTTTCGTTAGTAATTCGCCTGTTTTCTTGAATTCAAATGTTCACTGCTAGCACGTTTTCCTCGGTATCAGCCATCGAAGGACGACCACTTCTTTCTTTATGCTCCAAAGCTAGACGACCGCGCCTAAATTCGATTTCGCCTTAGAAAGGCCTACATCTATAAATGCCATTTGAAAACAATCAAACGATTCATCCGGTTTTAGGCTACATTTGAAATAGTTAAAAATCATCGCACGAAAATGTACCCGACGTAGATCCATTTTTCAATGAAACATGACAATTCAATTTAGTTCTCAAATCAATGTGTAGAGAAATTCAAAATTCAAACGATTGTAGTTTTAATTGTAAATAATATTTTTTTTTTAATAATTATAATCATCATGGATAATTATAATTATAAGTAATCATACATAAAATCATTTTATCGCAATACTTTCGGAGTGGCCTGGTATTAACCTATATCAGAACTTACGGTAAAAGGTAAACGACTCAACACGTCTCGAAACAATTTTGCATTGTGATTTGTAAGTGATTTTTAATGTGTCCCGAACAATGGGTTTGAACCCATTGTGAACGTTGATCGTCGCGGAGAATGAAGGTGTTCTTATTTCACGACAAAGTATTAAAAATATACTTTTAGTGATATGTGAAAGTTGGTGCAGATGTATTGACGACCTCTGTGGTGTCTGTGGACCTCTGTGCGTAGTGGACCAAGGTCCGGCTGAGACGCAGAAAGTTGCTGGTTCAATTCCCGCTGCGAGATTATACAAAGAATAGAATAGAATAAAATTATTTGTCTGGTCTGGGTGTTTAATAATATGTATCTATGTATTTAAAAATAATGTTTACCCATAACACAAGCTCTGCTTACTTTGGGGCTAGATGATGCTGTGTGAAATGTCTAGCATTATTTATTTGTTGTATTGTCGTAACTAAACCATTGGTAGGAATATGTAATTTACGTGTAGGTACCTATACCGCGAGCAATTCGAATTAAGGCATTACTTACCAGACAAACAGTGGCTCGAAGAACTGCAGTACAATGACGAAGCCGAGGGTCACGAGGATCAGCCCCAGGTTCAGAAGCAGCATCAGACAGCACATGCCTTTAACGTTGGGGCAGAACGGGTTGGGAGCTGCCATTGCGTCCACCTTCACTCCGGCCTGGAACAAGTTTCTTTATCATATAAAAGTTCCCTTATTTATAATCCCCTCTCTCAACTATTGTCTAGAAACAAAATCGATCAGGTGCTTACCCACCGTCCAACTCCCTGAGACCATCTGAGTGAACCGTTGAAAGTTTTTTTACAACGACTCACCTCTCAGATTAAACATGAACGCGCCTAACTTTATATTGGTGACGGTACACCTCAGAAATTAATCAGATCGAAACCAGTTGGTTAGGTTATGTTAGAGTATAAAAAACAACGCGCAAGGTGAGCGAGTAAAGCGAGCGTGCTGCGGCAGCGGCCGTCGAAGCGACAGAAGAATATAGTTCGTCTGTCTAGATACATGACTCTGTAGCAAGTAGCGTAACCTAAATAATCTCTATGCATTTCAAATCTGAAGAGTTTTAATAACAAGATGGACGGTGGAAACTAAATATTTCCCAATCCAGTTGAACAAAGGTAATGCCGTTGCCGTTGTACATAAAACTTTTGGTTCACCCGGTTCACCCAGATGGTCACAGAGAGGTGGACGGCGGGTAAGAACTCAATCGATCCTTCACTTTTAAAATTTTTTTGTACTTGAGTTGTACCATACATTTTGATATACCTACACAAGTTTTACTTACGTATTAATTTATTGATGGAGGCACCGACACTGTTTCGATTCAACTAGAGAATCTTCTGATTAAGATTTTCTAGAATGATCGAAACAGTAATGAGAGAGTTTGATCCGCGGTTCTTGAGATGCCGCTCGAGTTCATCGACAAAATAATAATTGAGTAACAAAGTCAAAGTCAAAGTCAAGGGTAGATTGTTGCACCGAGCGCAAAGTGAGTTATTAATACACGAGTGTTGTGTTGGTGCCCGAGCGCATGCGAGGGCACTGAATTAACACGAGTGCATTAATTACTCTCTTTAAGCAAGGTGCGTAATTTACTTTTCTTTCAACTATCAATCTACCTACTGTGATAAAATATACCTACTCAAACTAAAAATATGAAGAATCAAAGTTTCACAATGGTACAAAATGCGCGGCATTTGTTATTTTATTCACCAAGTCTGTTTTATTCAGCCGATTTTTATTATCAGCCAGTATCTTTTTGATCCATTGCAAACATTTTATATTAAACTTAATGGGAGATATTAAACTTCTATGCTAAATTTATATCTAAATAAAAAGTAAAAACAGTGCAATAATGAGATTTCGTATAACATTACTGCACTGTTTTGGTGCTAAGCAAAGAATACGTCCTTTATGATCGGTTTTGTAGTTATTAATGATAACATTACTACTTAGTTGAAAGAAAATGATATTTTATTCAATACAAGGATCACTTTGAAACGTCTTACATAACTACTAGGTGAATTTAGGTACCAATTCCTCATAACCCAAGCCCGAGACATTAGTGTTAATCAAAATTTTTAATCGATCCTAACGGAAGACCATCACGGTTTGTTGTCTTTGCAATGTTATGCGGATTGATGTTAGATATGATTTTATTAAAAACTAGCTGCCCGCGGCTTCGCACGCGTAGTACCTACATAAAAAGTAGCCTATGTTCTTCTCCAAGGTCCCATCTACCTCTATACCAAAATTCATAAAGATCCGTTCAGTCGTTTCGCCGTGAAAACGTAACAAACAGACAGAGACACTTTCGCATTTATAATATACTTAGCTGGTGCTTGCGACTTCGTCTGCGCAGGATTAGTACTTTCAATAGCTTATTTTCTTCTCCAAGGTCATATCTATATTTATACCAAAATTCATCAATATTTGGTAAGGAATCGTTATATTTTGGACAATTCACACAATATCTTTATAAATTATAGCCTATGTGTTATTCTGATGTACCTACTTATAAGCTATATTATTGTAAAGTTTCATTAAAATCCATTCAGTAGTTTTTGCGTGAAAGAGTAACAAACATAGGTACATACATACAAACTTTCGCGTTTATAAAATTAGTAAGGATAAGGAAGTAAGGATATATATATATAGGTAGATATAGATACGATTACCCCTGGGTTTGCTTACCTTCCTGGAGACTTTAGATCTGTGTGTAGACGCTACAGAGGGAGCCACTGCACTTCTGTACGAGTACACGCTGCGTGGAGCTCTCGATTGCCGACTGGAAATTGAAAAATTAGTGTTATGAAATGAAATAAAATACATTTTGACACTTACAGATAAGTAACATAGCAGGAACATAATCTGCAAGACTATCACACATATTAAACTAACTTTTCTATACAAAATAAATAGTGTACCTAACTACCAATCCAGTCTGCGTTTTTCAAAAACGCGCAGTCTCATCTCTATGTTATATATTAACACAGTGTGAAGTAGTGCTGGTATATATATAGTGCTGTTAGTGCACACTTTAATGAGGACAATTATAGTACCTATGTGTGCGATAGATACCGATTGTAATTTTGGTGATTTTATTCAAATAAAGCTATTTGAAGCGAGTTATTGACTCGGGTGTGAATAATTAGAATAAAAGTTTTGTTTCTTTGTGATTCGAGCATAAATAATCCACGTAATTATTTTATATGAAAGACGCTATTATAAATATCAAATGACGAACGACAAGATACAACTTTGTGACATCATACTATATAATCATCATCATTACATAGTATAAAACAAAGTCGCCTCCCGCTGTCTGTCGGTACCTACCGATGTAGGTATATGCTTAGATCTTTAAAACTATGCAACGGATTTTGATGCAGTTTTTTTAATAGAGTAATTCAAGATGAAGGTTTGTATGTATAAAACATGCATAATATAGTAGCGAAACACTGATAATTTTAGAGGTTTCTAATGTGATGTCGTAAATAAACTAATTTTTTGCGCTTACATTGCAAACGCTAGCTGAACCCTACGAGATAAATCAAAATAATGTACTGCAGTATTGTACACCCTCAAAAGGTATACAAAAAAATCCACGATGGTATATCTCTTAGGGATAACTATTCTGTAGTATAATTAGTATCAGCATTGCACCCGTGTGAAGCCGGGGCGGGTCGCTAGTACAATATAAACACTTGACACTGGCAAAATTGACAATATTATGACAAATGCAATGACATTTCTTCGTTAATGAACAAAGAAGCAGAAGACTAATTTCAAATATTTGTCTACAGACCCTTGAAGCTGTATTAAACAAGGCTCTACTAAGCAGATCTACGTCAACGCAATTAAAAAATACGGCTATAATTCAAACACGGCCATTTATGCCGCACATTTCAACACTCGTTAAATCCCAACCATGAAATGTTCGCTGAGTTAGAGTACGATTTTAGGATTTGCTTGTTATTGTGCTATTGTTCTTTGCATTTCTGTAAACAAAGGTACCTATTAATAACTGAAGCAAAAAAATAATAATAGAACTCTTTCAAGTACTCGATAAACTGACCGTAATCCTGTTGCAGTAAACATTATATAGGATAATAACAGCCTACCTACCACTGCTAAAATAAACCATTAATAATGATTAAGTACGAGTGACTTGACAACTAATTAAAGGCACACAACATCCTCTAGCAATACAGGTGACCATCAAAAGAATTATGCAATAGATCGTGACTCCAGCTGACCTTGGAGCGGATCTGAATGATCTGAATCGGTTCAATCGTGCCCGTGTTCGCGTCATTCGTCACTTTGATTGTTAGAATTGCGACAAGTTGTGGCATCATATGAACAAATACTTTCAGCAACATGCAATAGCTAAAACTGCTGATCGATGTGGAAATACCAGCGGCTGAGGGCTGTTACGAGTTTTTTGTCAATGGAGTAGGTACCTACTTCGATCGATCGCTGTGCTCGCAATCTTTCGCTCTCTAAAGATAATGACAGTGAATAAAGATATTCCTTGTCATTTTTCAAGCAGCTACGTATGCGCGCAAGCATCTGAACGAGTATCCGAGACTGGGTGATAGTAGCAGATACCCGACGCGGAACGCTCTGAAGCTGAGAGACGTGCCGCGGTGCAGCTCGGCGGGCGCCTTTACTGTGTTGTGTCCCATCAGTATACAACCGCTTACCAGTGGCTATTACGAGTTTACATACAACGCAATCTTTCAAGCATAAACTTGAAAGATATACTCGTTCAGAAATCATATTTTAATATAGATATAATTTATTAAATAATTAATTAAATATATTGTTTTATTATGTTATCATTACATAGTATATAACAAAGTCGCTTTCCGCTGTCTGTCTGTCTCGTTGTATGCTTAGATCTTTAAAACTACGCTACGGATTTTGATGCGGATTTTATAATAGATAAGAGTTATTCAAGAGGAAGGTTTATATGTATAATACATGCATAATATAGTAGAGAAACATTGATAATTTTAGAGGTTTCTAATGTGATGTCGTAAATAAACACTTTTTTGCGTTTACATTGCAAACGCTGGCTGAACCCTACAAGATAGATCAAAATAGTGTACTACAGTATTGTACACATTTAAAAGTTCTACAAAAAAGTCCGCGATGGTATATGTCTATCTCTTAGATAACGTTGTATATAAAGATATTCTGTTGTACATTTAGTATCAGCATTACAACCGTGCGAAGCCGTGGCGGGTCGCTAGTTTATTTATAAGTTCATTTGATTGTATTATATTATTTATTATTAAGATAATTTCTATTGTAATTATTATCTATAATGATTGTTACTACACACGTATATAATTACTAAGTATCTATTATTTATAAGAATTATTGAACTGACTTGTAACCATCTTGTTATTAATAAATAAACTCAAATCAACTCAACTCGCTCTAAAACAGCTGGTGACAACATGAAATTAATGTTGTGCTTACTTCAATGTAAGAACTGTTCATAAGTTCGTAATAAGTTCTCTGGCATAGAACAGACAGAGGTTTGAGAGGTTGTGTGAGTGAACAGAGTGAGGTTTACCTAATTAGGTATCTTTTTAAAGTTAAAACCTACGCATTGTTTTGAATGCACATAGATTCTTATAAGTTCTATGGATTACCTACATGAATAACTGACTATTTTAGAATTAAATAACCAATAAGTCTTGTATTTTTGCGCCAACGAACATTTATCTAAAGCTGTTCATCTGTAAAGTTACGATGCTGTCTGAACTAAGTAGGATCCTAGTCTCAAGTTAAACTGGAGCGAGCATCGGTTATGCGAATTTAGCTCGTGTCACTTTTAAGTTGAGCCAACCTGTAAGTGCCTACTCCTTTAGTGGATATGTAGGTACTTATACCGTTTTCATCTCATAACTAATTAGTTTAAATTTGTTGTAATTTTTACATAAATACCTCATTAGCGAGGTAATTATCTGAATATAACATAGAATACAGAAATACCTACCAAGGTACTACTTCAAATATTTAGATTTTTTCCGAAAGTTAAAACACTCAAAAACCCTTAAACTTTCCCATCACTTATTAACCACCATGAAGTCGTGTTAAACAAGAGAATCTCACAATTTAATGGTTGCACTTGACCCTGGAATCTGGAGCTTCGTGACAGACATTCGTCATGCAGGTTCATCTCAAAAGACAATGCATTTTCAACCCTATTATTTAGACTGCACAACTCATCAAAATCTGCTTTTCAAAGCACCAAGAACGCGTTGTACACTACGATTTTGGACTTTATATCCTTTCTATAAGGTTTTGAGGGTTCGGAGACACGGCACTAATTTGTAGTCACGATGAAGACGTCCACATTTTCACTTGTAATGTCACAATTCACATGTTAAATACCGAATTACGGTGTTTGGGAAGGTTCGTTTATGGGTTGAGAGAGGGATTTATGGGACAGACACGAGTCATGGTGACAATCATTTTGAATTAAACTCCTTGGTAAATAATGAACCTGCGCTAGGCAGGTACTTTAACTACAAGGTGTAAAATACTACTGCTTAAATAAATCGAGCGTATTATACCTATCCTCATATCTACCAAACATTTACAAGTTAAACCAAGTAGGTACCTAGTTAGTTAATAAAATGATAATAATAAAAAATATGTGAGTGTCGTGGAACACTCGGTTGGAACGAAGTTCCTATGGTAGTATATTATTATTGATAAACGTATTATATTATTGATTAACAAATACAAATGAATGAATTACTAGCGTCTGAGAGCAATTAAATGAAACATAGAACTAACTCATGCATTGAAGGAATGGTAGTAAATATCGTAATTAATATATTTTTTCGTATTGTGAAAATAAACATTTTATTGTACATCTTTTAATTCATCTAATTCATTCATTCGTGCCACCCTATGGTTAACCGTCTACACTAAAGAAAGGGTCGTGACTGAAATTCTTGGCAGAAAAATCTGACACTTTTCGCCTAGCCCCATCCGCTAAGTCCGTACCGTGCGATTCGGTACTTCGTAGCAATAATAATAATCATCTCGGAATATCACACATCATCTGGCCCCAAAGTAACCAGAGCTTGTGTTTATGGGTACCACATGATTGATATATTACTTTATATCCTTTTTTTTGTTAATACATATTATACATAGAAACACCCAGACCCGAGACAAACACTTACAGATTACACAAACATTTGTCCCACGGCGGGAATCGAATCCGCAACCGTGTGTCAGTTATAGTTTAGTCATCGAAAACTGAACTGCGCTCTGAACACTGCTCAAAAAACCTCGAAAGTTGAATACAAAAAGCTAGCAAGAAATCATTAAAATTGCCTCATTTAGGTAAAACATTCATGCTCTGGGTTGTGCTATCCCAAAGCCACATCACATTAAAAGCACTTTGTGGTCAAAGTCATTCAGAAGCTTTTAATCGTGACGTCTAGAGAGTTCCAATTCAATCCATAAAGGAGCTCTAATGAGGCACGGACAGTTTATTGTTAAGCTGATGAAATATTTACTTTCTAAATAAGATGTCAAGTCCTGCTCAATAAAAAGACACAAAAACTCTATTGATTAAGCCTTCTTTGGTGTAGTAAGGGCCTGTTCCCCTATTACGTAACTTGCGACAACTTGCATGTACGATTACTGCTGTCAAACATTCGTGTACGCTAATATTTCTGCTATAAGCAGGGTGTTTCCTGTAGGTGATCGACAGGCGAGAAATAGGCAACGATTAGCTTCCGTAATAAGTGGTTTTTAGACGACTTGCGACGCATTTTGCCGATATTGCGTTGCTATTGTTTTTTGTTACTGTTTATAAGACACGTCGCTTATTTTTAACCGACTTCAAAAAAAGGAGACGGCAAAATAGCATTTTGTTTTTTTTCCATTGTTTATTACCTCAATCTCATTTATGAAAGGATTTGAAAAAAACATATTTATGTGGAAAGGGTGTATACCAATCGGAATGTATATTCCGATTGGTCCAATAAAAAAATCCCATTTTTTAATCAAATTAGCCGGAAAAATATGTCATAAAAGTAAACGAAATTTTGTATTTATTGTATTTATATACCTAGATGAAATCGGTTTTCTTTTTAGTTTTTAAAACGTAATTATTTTGAAACAAGTGTAGTAAGTACTTACGTCACAGGTTTTTATAAAATTGAAAAAGCTCCCAACTCGGCCCGCACTTAACTTTCTCCTCATAATTTCAAACGCGTGAAGCGTGTTATTTTGACTCCTCGACAAAAACACCTATTCGAATTAAAATCGTCACCGTAATAGGGCCATAGCGGCACGTAACTCGCGACAAAGTATTAAATCTACGGGACAAAGAACTATCTTAGCGCGGCAGGTGGATCCAAGGATTCTGCTCCCGTCATGCTGAAGAATTGAGATTAATTGAGTCACCAGGTTCGGGATTATTCCATTAGAAACGGGAAATTGTCACGCACCGGTCTACCAGTGATGGTACCGACTGTCATGGTACACTCAAGGACATAAAGTAGAAAGTAAATATTAGTCCCAGTCATGGTAAATCCGGGAGCTGTAATTCGGGTATTTAATTTGTCGACCCGACTATAAAAATAGTGATTCAATTATCTTCACACGCTATTTATGTAAGTAATTTTATATCGAACTTTGCTGGGAGTCTACCTGTGGGAAATTATATCGTTTACTTTTTATATTTTATTTGTTGGATATAGTTAACCTTATACTTGATTCCCGATCCGACCGTTGAGTAGTAAAAATAACCTCTTATT
Organism: Lampropteryx suffumata; assembly: GCA_948098915.1. Lineage (NCBI taxonomy): Eukaryota > Metazoa > Arthropoda > Insecta > Lepidoptera > Geometridae > Lampropteryx > Lampropteryx suffumata. The sequence continues at coordinate 3,669,856 of OX402560.1, forward strand.
TGGAAGGCAGTCATTGGTTATTACTCGCCTGTCGCCCAACTAGAGTCGAAAATAAGCATAAAGAACGCTTAAAGAGAAGATAATTATGTACAAATACGATTCAAAAATTGTTCATGAATGAAGAATTTAATTGAATTTTCCTATTACTATATATTTGTCGTCAGTTACGCAATCTGGGCGACAAAAAAGCGCCAAAATCGATATGTTGTTCCGATGGGCGCATCAACGCTATGTTCAATTAGATCTTACACTATGATGATTATTATTATGTGGGTTACGTTATTAGGTCTAACCATAACAATATAATAAACCCAGTTCCACACTTCTACCTACATGCATTTGACAATAACATCATTACATAAACATGCAATAGTAAATAGCAGCCTTGAATTGAATGCATCTAGAAACTAAACACGGGTCTGGGACACACAGAGTAATATCAGTGTAGGTAGGTAGGAATAGGTAGGTGGTACATTAGGTGGAATGAGTCATGCACCGTTGCATCTCTTATATGTAATTTTCTATTAATCTGACGTTCGGGTTTGATTTATACCAACGGGCGGTTAGGTTTTGGTTAGTTAGTACACCGGGCGTCGGCCACATCTCAGTCATACGACTGTCATCATACGAAGCCATTAGTTTGACGATCTCTGTGACGCAGTGGGCCAAAGCGCGGCTGAGGTGCAAAAGGTTGCGGGTTCTTTTCCTGCCTCAGGACAAATGTTTTTATAATCTTCAAGTATTTGTCTTGGGTCTGGGTGTTTCTATGTATAATATGTATGTATTCACAATATATATATATATATATATATATTGATATATATATATATATATATATACACAAGATCTGCTTACTTTGGGGCCAGAAGATGCTGTGTGAAATGTGAAATGCTGTGTGATTTTTTAAGTTTATACTATGGTCTACAAACGTAAAAAATACAATAAATTCATTAATTACATAGAGATTTCACTATAGACGGGATATGATTTTTTTTCCCGAGAGAAACTGAAATCTTTGCGAGTAGATCGGAAAATATTGTTTATTAACAGACAAATCGTCCTACCCACTTTCCCACTCTTTTACTACGAATGATTGAATACCACTAATTTTAATTTCATGTTATTACATGAAATTATTACCCGACTATTGTCGGATTAGGTATAGTAAAAGTACAATATCGTTGTATAAAAAATCGAAATTAGTTTGTCTTCACTATATGATCCAGCCTTCTGTTGGGGTAGGCAGGTACCTACCACTGGATTAACACTTGGCAGAATAAGTACCTACGCTGTGACTAATTTACTAGCGCACGCTGTGGATTACTTTTAATTAGTAGAAACGCATAAACCGTCCCTTTTTAGAAGTATTGTATATATAGTAGGTAGTATACATATGTAACTGTTGTTAAAAGGCTTCAAATAAATATATAAATTCAAAAGAAATAACAACTGGCGTTAGAAACGCTTCAAAAACGCTCGTCTGCTCATGAATCCAGGCCAATCCAGCTTTCAAGCGCCGTTGTCTTAAATTAGAAGAAGGACTTCACGGATGTGAACGAAACAACATAACCTTTGGGGCTCCGTTAAATCGAACCATCGACAATCGTAGGGCTGTACGCAGACTGAGGAAAGCCGGAACTTTGCGGAAATTATTAAAGCTCACCACTGAAACCCAACGGAAGTTCTGAAATTTATAATTTAAAATATTTTTCTCTGGAATTTAATAGTCAAACTTGTTAGTATATTCTCTCATCTCTGTCAGTGGACCTTTTCGGCGGAGAAGATACATTATTCTATTAGCTTTGAACTGCGATTTTACTCGTATTTTTAGGTACTGTTTGCATTTTTCAGCAGAATTGACGATTTCAAAAAGGCGGAAACAGCAACCCTAGTGGTTCAATTAACGGGTCCAGTGTCAGTTTTACCGTGGACTCAGTCTCGTGAGCTGAGGATTTTGTATTTAATTCCTCAAGGTTTCAAAATAACGTCTAAATTCAACGTCCTCGAACTAAACTATTATAAATTAGTAGGAGGCGTTTTCAGGTGTAATAGAATGCACGTAACTATTACAGTTGCTGCAATATTCTTCAAATTAAATACATATTTGGAGATAGGATAGGTACTACCTACAGAAACCCATCTATTCTGACTATTGCTGATGAGTCGACCCGCATCATGGGTCGATAGATAGTCTCATTCAATCATCTGTTCACTCATTTTCTCCATTTGATACTTGGCTTAGGAGGTATTAGCACCTAAATTTACACGTAAGACAAACGATTCAATGTGATTCTTGTGATTGTATTGAACAAAACTGTTTTTTTTTTACAAAATGTAAAAAAATTGTATGGCTAATATGTGGATAATGCAGTAGGCTACGATGTTGTTACTATATTTAAATAACCATTTATAACCACTACTTATATTATAGCTATTTCATTATCCCTAAAATAAATAAAATAAAATAAGTTTGAATTATATTGAGTTCCGGGAGTATGGAATATGAAGGCTCTTAAGGCACGGGCACACCTAGCTCTCTCACTCGCGATGAGAAGAGAGAGGAGAAAGTCTAGATTCGAGTTGGTTAATCAAAGCAGCAGACGTATTTTGACGGTCGTTACATGCCGTCTGCCGTTTGTATGAAACAGACAATTTAAAACTAGCTAGTCTCCGACTTTCTAAGCTGGGTGAGTTCGTTGTTCGATTTATTTCCATTAAATTAATGATGCTGCCAGCATTTGAATTGAATAGCCACTAGATATAAATCCTGTTTATGTTGATTTAATTTAATTTTCAAATATATAATTGAAAGATTTCAGGAGATTGTCTACGTAAAGAGGTGCACGTAATAACCCAAATGGCATACTGAAAAATTCATAGTTTATGTACGCACGGAGCGTACATAAACTGTTTAGTATTAGTGTTAGAAAAAATATTAAGTAAAAATAAAAGGAACTGTTGATATAATGTAATTTTGTTACAGCTATTACTTTTTAGTAGTAATTTATTATATAACAGCTATATTACCTACTAGCTGCCCGCGGCTTCGCACGCGTGGTACTTACATAAAAAGTAGCCTAAGTCCGTCCCCAAAATACAATCCATATGTACTAAATTTCATAATGATTCGTCCAGTCGTTTAGCCATGGAAAGGTAAACACAAACAGACAGAGACACTTCTGAATTTTTCATATTAGTAAAGAATTAGAATGGCCGACTGGCTTTTCAGCTCTGTTGAAAGCAGCTCTGCCTTCTGTGCTGTAGGTTATGGAGTTCGTCTCCCGCCCAGGATAAACATTTGTGTGAATCACATAGATGTTTGTTCTGTGTCTGGGTGTTATTATAATATTATAAGTACGTATTTTAAATATATAAATAAGTACCTATTTTCTATCAGTCATCTAGTCACCATAATACAAGCTATGCTTAGTTTAAGGCAAGATGTTGCTGAGTGCGTTGTCTGCCAATATTTATTGAATTTTCATATTCGGTTTAAAGAGTTTATTCTCATAAGAACAAAGATACAGTTCACTTATAATAAGATTTTAATTACGTAATTATCTGGTACATAACGAATGTACCTAAATAAGTATTTTGTTAAACTAGTGGCGAAGCATGCAGTACTTCAAAACTATAACTTAATAACTAGGTAAGTAGGAAGGTTTTTGTTTGCAAAAAAACATAATTTCAAAAGATAGGAATATATCGACACACTCAAACTATAACAGAATTAATAGGGTAGTCGAATAGTTTATGAAGCGGAAGTTTTGTTACTACCATCACTTTACTCGTTATTATAAACTTGTGTGTAATTATAAACAATCGCATTCTATTGAATGCGATTGTTGAATGCAGAGTGCAGAGCTGTGTGTGTGCTTGTGTGTATGTAAGCACTGAGCGCGTAAGGTTGTGTGAAAAAGTGTACTGTTTACGAGCCTATGCTTTAGTTTTATAGTTCGAGAGACAATCGTTATTTTAAAATTTTAATATAAGTTTAATTTTTTTTATTTTTTTATTTTTGTTGATTATGTACAGTTTAAATGTTAATTTATTTATTATTAATAATCCCATAGAAAATAAGAATTAGTAAATTATTTTAGAAATGAGCCTAATTATGAATATTTAAGTAGTATTTTATTTGTGCTATATTTAGGAATTTTAGATTGAGTCTACGATAAATTGTTTGAGCTGTTTTTTAAACATGTTTAGGCTTACACATTCTTTGAATTTGTGTGGTAGTTTGTTGTACATTTGAGTACCTTGGAACATAATGTTCATTCGTCCATATCTTTCTGTACGGGGGGGTATATTACTGAGAGGACGCTATAAAAAACTGTGCGTTTCGGGACGCCCGACAGAAGTGATAACTTAAACGAATCTAACTAGCGCTGTGGGTTCGAGTGAGAGAGGAGGAGCCTGCCTACCGCTGCAGTATGCGTGAGAGAGAGGGAAGCCAGACAGACTGGCGCCGTAACGCGTTACGTAACGGAGCGGTTTACTCTCCGATAAGAAATTATTACTTTAAAAACCAAACAAATTTATAAGACAAGTCTACTTTGCAAAAACCTTTAATCCTTTCTGCTCAATACGACACTATATGACCATCATCATCATCTTCATAGTTGATTATGTTGTTTGGTTATGAAAATGGATAAAAAGCAAAACACCTACATAAGACATACGAAGATTGCAACTTCCCTGTGATATTGTTGAAGTTGTAACATAGATATTTGATACGTAGATTGCTAATTAAGTAGTAGTATATACTCCTAAAATTTGACAGAATTATGTGCAATGTAACGAATATCAGAGAAACAAAACTCGAAACAAATTCGGCTCGGTGCCAGCCGTTATGCACCTGCAGCCGAACCGACACCGCATGTACTGACTCATCTTTCTGCGGGTCCTGCAAGGTCAAGAGGTTAGTATGGGTACCTGGGAAGGCCTGCGCTATCAAACAGAATCCCAGGCAGAGTGACGTCAGTGGAGAGGAAACTTCACCCACCTCAGCTTGCTGGAGTGGATCCTTGACCGAAAGTTTTCAATTACAAATAACTGCTCTGTAATCTGGCTGATGCCACCTAAATCATCTTCAACAGAAGAACTACGGCCAATGATAATGATGAATGAATATCAACAAAAATGAAAGTTGCACAATTAATGTTATGCATAGGCATCATATTTAGTTTCCATGCCAGATGCCATCGGCAGGCTTGCATAAGTAATACTACTCATTTGTAACTGGTTCTGTTTATTGGACCACGTGTGTTTACATTTCCTGATGTCGTTTTATCTTCAAGCAATATTGTTTTATGACCGACTATTGCACGTCTGAAGTTTATTGCTATTCTGAGCTTTAATAATCTTATTATTGTTGCTAAATGCGCACTGCCCACTAGTTTTAGTTAAGGCGACTCCCTTTACTAAAACCATTTGAATGATCTTGACGCGTATTCATGGCGCTCAAATCGCGATTTTTTTATCAGAAAACTTGAATAAAAGGAATACTGAATAAAGTTTATTGATTAATGTTTCAATCAGCTTACTGTCCACTTTCTGCCTATTAGTGTAAGTTGTAAGTTTAAACAACTTGAACTTTAGGAGGAGATGATGATTTTTGAATATATTTAACATGATTTATTAATTAAATTATAAAACTAACATGTATTACTTGCTAGTTTTCGGGAAAAATGTTTGTATGATCTGCAAGTATTTATTTCGGATCTGGCTCTTTCTATGTATAATACGTATGTATTTACAAAAAAAACGTATTTAAGTAATATATCAGTCATGTGGTATAACACAAGCTCTGCTTACATTGGGCCAGATAATGCTGTGTGAAATGTCCGGCATTACTTTAAAAATCATTTGAAACGAGGAAATAAAAGGCATAATATTAAAAATTCATACCATATTTCATTTATAACTATATTCCTTTAATTAACGAGCAGATAGCAAACAAGTAAATACAAGTTAAAAATAATTTTCATACAAATGTTTATTTACTAAGGGCATCATCTTAACACACTTTAATTATAAATGCGAAAGTCTGCGCGTGTGTGTTCCTTCTTTGTTACTTTTCCACGTTCAAACGGCTGGATGGATTTGGATGAAACTTGGTATAGATAGTTATGGTTATGGGCTTTGGGATTAGACCGCTGTTGCAATAGATTAATTTTAACGCCATCCAGAGGAGCCAGGTTGCCAAATTCATGTCTAGGGTCGACAGGCGTAATAACTCTATTCTTGCGAGTCTGGCTGGAAGGGTCTTCTTGATCAATATGTATAGACGATGGATGCAAATCGAATCTTGATAGGTATATTGAATACCTAATTAATAAATAATAATAAATAAATAATCCCGGACATTTCACACTACATCATTTTGGCCCCAAAGTAAGCAGAGCTTGTGTTATGGGTACCACATGACTGATATACTACTGATATACTTTTTTTTTGTAAATACATACATATTATACATAGAAACACCCAGACCCGAGACAAATATTTGCAGATCATACGAACATTTGTCCAATTTATATTTTTGTTTTGACTGTGTTTTATTAACTTATATTATACTATTATCTTGGTATGGATCTTGTAGCTGAATAAAGAATATTATTATTATTAGATCTAGCTCCTATCTGGCTCAGCGTATCTAGCATTGCCATTCAACATGCTTGCCGTCAGTGTCTTGGGAATGCTGCTTTCTGGCAGTGATCTGGATCAGTTGAGCTATCTATAGATCCTTAGATGTACTGTTTCACATGTATTTTATATTATTGCATATTATTATGTACATTTTTGTAATTATTTCTGTTTTAAATGATACCTTTTTATTATTATTAATAACATATTGACTTACGAGTATTATTAACGTAGGTACCACGCGAACAAAGCCGAGGGTAAATGTGAGAAATATTTAATTAACTTCAGCAGGTATGTAGATGCTTTACTAGTGCGAAGTAGTAGAAGCACCTTTCTACTTGGTCGTAGGTTCGATATTGTCATGCTTCAATGTGATGTGAAAAAATTATGTGTACAATTCCAGTGCTCTCAAACGGCGAGGCAAAATATCGTGATGATATCCCGCGGTTTAGTTAGGTCCGGATGTAGTTTAGTAAAATTACAGATAAAACAAAGCCTTTTTAACTGACTTAAAAAAAAGGAGGAGGTTCTAAATTCATCAGAATCTTTTTTTTGTTTTTATATATGTTCATCGATTACTTAAAGACGCCAGAACCGATTTTGAAAAATCTTTTTTGTTTCAAAGGGTGGTCCCATTTAAATATTATCAAAATCGGTCGAGCTGAAAAATAAACAAAAATCTAAAAATTGTATACATCGATGATATTTTCGTTTACTCCGATACCTCGCTGTCACATTGGAGCAGTGCGTATATTTGGCCTACCCATAATATATTATATACAAAATATATCTACTTACCACTAAAAATGTATTAAAGGCTCAAATTTCATTCAATGAAGTCGATTTTTAGTTTTTAAAAAGTAATTTTAAAATTAACTATTTAATGTACCTATGTACCTCTATGTAACTATTGACTATTATTTCCTGTAGAATGTAAATGTGACAAAGCTGCATCTACTACTCCCTTCGATCACATATACCTCTAGATTCAGTGTTGCATATAAACACAGCGCGAAAAATGCCTCGAGTTTACTATGCTTACCTTCGAACTAATCCATGTAAAAATTTAAGTTTTACCTGTCGCTGTATATTTAATCTAGGCAAGGTCCGTTCTTATTTTCAAAGAGAAATCAACTGACTATACCTACTAACGGATGGTTCTAATAAGTATTTTGTAATCGAAGTAGGCGCTAAGCTAGACGCCTGCATGGGGACGGTGGGTCATTGATATCCCATTGTCCTATAGCGCATGTGTCAAAAGTAATGTTTGAACGTATCTCTGACTAGCTTCCTTAAACATCCAAGATCTAATCAACGAGATCTGAGGAGTTGTCTACGAGGAATTACAATCTTGAGCATGTATGTTTTGACCTCTACACCTGAAGTAGGTACTCAGGTAATCGGTTCAGGAATGTGTCAAGTGATACTATTAGAAATTGCTCTATGAATACCGTTCATATCACTGGCTCTGAGAAGGAAAAAAAGGCGCTTCTCCAATTGAGAGCCGTAAGCAAGAATGGGTTGGTAGGTATGAACACTGGCATTATTAATGGCGTTACTATGGGTACGCTTACACAAGCAATTTTAACAATAATTACTCGCCAAGTAGGAACAATATAGAGCAATTAGTTTTCTTAAACTGCTTCTAATCTAAAGGCGGTATCTCTATACGATTTGCTATATGTTGTCGTGCACGTCACAGTTTGCAGACATTGCCATGGTGTAGGTACTCTCCCAATGTAATTGTAACTTCATACCTAAGGAGATTTGAAGTTACCTGTACATTTAGCGCACCTAACCTTTTGGGTAAGTTTGTAGAGAAGTGTCGCCAAACGGGATAAAGTTACTCGATAGAAAGAGAGGTACTATATAGGTAAATATAATGTTTGGCACTAAGACCTTGAGCGAGCTGATTTGTACTTTGTTGCGTCGTAGCCAGAGTTGCTATTTATATAAATGTTTTCGTTGAGTTCACCTTCTGTACTTCTATCTACAAGTATTATGTGATATTGCCCAGAATTCAGCAATTATTTTATTTTATTTTTTCGTGTTGTTTTCGCCTCGTCAGGTCGCTCTGAAATGGTTCAATCTGAAAACCAGCGTTATTTCCGTGCCCGGAATTAGCACATGCTGAGATGGAACCTTTTTACCCACACTTAAATATTGTTTGGTTCATGGGAAGGGCTATTTTAATTCGTATTTTTTTTATGCATAGTTTCTCAGATTATTATATTTTTTATGCATAGTTTCATAGTTTGATTTCTGTTTGTTTTAATGTGTTTGTATCAATTTCCCCTTGGGGCTTAGTTTTAATCTGTTTTCCGCTCATGTGTTCTCGTTTGTTTTCGTGTGTGCTATATCTACATATCGTGTGTAAATCCTATAAATAATTTTTCTTTCTTCTTTCTTTCTAATTATACAATTGCCGTGTAAGCGATCCTTTAGTTAGATTAGCTACTTTCATCGCTACTGTATAACGGTTATTGTGAATTGTGACTTCATAACCCTGACACTAACATTAACAGACTCATCCTATTTAAACGCCAGTTAGTAGGTAATAATTAGACCAGTGACCAGGATGCAATTATATATCTACTAGCTTCTACCCGCGGCTTTGCACGTGTCGTACTTACATAAAAAGATAAATAAACGTGTCGCGGGACACGCGTTTAGAAGGAAGTTCCTTTCGTATGCAGGATTGGCATAATTAATCATTAACGCATTCTCTCATTCTCTCTACCCACCACTATCTTTAAATTTTATTATTGATGCAATAAATAACTATATAATAACTAGTTATCGGTCTCCTTCATTCTCTCTTTCTTTTACGGTTTTTGGTAACGTAACGCGTTACATTTTTTCTCGGCTAGGTCCCCTCGCCAACTAGCACACATTTATTAGGGTCTATTTTATAATCACTAGTTAATTAATTGTTTAAATCTGTTGCAAGGGCAATTTGTTGTTGTTTTGTCTTTGTCATTCTAATGTCAAAGAGTAGAAAGGTCTACTCTTTGACATTGGAGTGACAAAGACAAAACATACTTAAGTCATGATAAATTCGTGGAGTTGTTTGAGAATGAATGTACGGCGGATTGAATTTTTTGAAACAGGAGTACTTGAGAACATTTTTTTATTCTCTTGGAGTAAAATTTCACGACCTCTGTGGCGCAGTGGGCTTAGGTCCGGCTGAGAGGCAAAAGCTTGCGGGTTGGATTCCTGCCGCGGGACAAATGTTTGTATGATCTGCAAGTTTCTCTCGGGTCTGGGTGTTTCTATGTATAATATGTATGTATTTACAAAAAAAAAAGTATATAAGTAGTATATCAGTCATGTGGTACCCATAACACAAGCTCGGCTTACTTTAGGGGCCAGATGATGCTGTGTGAAATGTCCGGTATTTAAAATGAAACTCATTTTATTTAATATTTTTTTGTCGTGGAGTAGTTTGGGAAATAATATTGGAGTACTTAGGGAATAAGCCAGCTCTATGCTAGCTTCTTACCTCTTATCATACCTCTTACCGCAAACTATGCAAAGCATGTCCTATGGCAACCGGACGACAGATAGAATATTGAAGTTCTTACCTCTTATGAACTTTATAACACCTAGACACAAGAAACAGACGCCACAGACGACCTCTGTGGCGCAGTGGGCCAAGGTGCGGCTGAGACGCAGAAAGGTTGCGGGTTCGATTCCCGCGGGACAAATGTTTGTATGATCTGCAAGTATTTGTCTGGGATCTGGGTGTTTCTATGTATAATATGTATGTATTTAGAAAAAAATATGTTTAAGTAGTATATCAGTCATGTAGTATCGAAAACACAAGCTCTGCTTACTTTCGCGCCAGATACTGTGTGAAATGTCCGGCAAAATAAAAAGGTGTGCGTCTCGGGACGCCCGGCAGAAGTAACTAGCGCTGTGGGATAGAGATAGAGAGGAGGAGCCTGCCATCCGCTGTCGTATGCGTGAGAGAAAAGGAAGCCAGACAGACTGACACCGTAACGCGTTACGTAACGAAGCGGTATACCCTCCCATATGAAGTTATCACTTCAAAAACATCTTAGTTTGCCTTGGTTAGGGATCGATCCCACAACCCGCAGCGCAGCAGGCAGACTATCTGAATAGTCAAAATAAACACACAAGCGTTTGTGTTTATAATATTAGTCTGTGAATATGAAAGTATGACGTTAATATTTTCACTCTGTGGAAATTTGTACGGACTTCATCGTAAATTGAGTTTCTAGAAAACAGATAAGATATTGAAACGTTAGCTTTGGTAAATAAACATGTTTACTGACGGGGCTGGCTTTAACGGATAAAGTGCTTATATATGGCTTTGCTGTAATGTTGTTGGTGTAGGAGAAATCTAGGAGGGTTCAAGTCTACTAAATCTAAAATGTATGAACTTTAGACTTACTTAAAAGCATTAAACAGATAGATAGATAGATAGATAGATAGATAGATAGATAAATAGATAGATAGATAGATAGATAGATAGATAGATAAATAGATATTTATTTCATTAAACTTGTAACAATCATTGGTTAATAGTGTTTTTAAGCCTATATTACGATTGTCTAAACACTAGGTTGTCGATAACAAATTTACTAAAAACAATATAACAATAAGCATCACACACTTACTTCCAGCATTATTAAACAAAGTAGGTAGGTAACAATAACAACAATAAGATGGACACATAATAAGTACTATTCCGCCAATCTCACTGCGAAACTCTCTCTCTATATCACGGTGAAACTATAAGGTCAAACGGCCTTATAGTTTCAACGTGTCACCGTGTCTGTTTGTCTGTCTGTCTGTCTGTCGGGCTGTCCATCTATCCGCCAATAGATCAGACTCGCAGACTATCAGTGTGGAATTTGTGATTCAATTTTGCACGATAATTCATAGTAATAATATGACTGGCCTAAGATAGATAATATCTCAGTCTCAGCCTGACGTTTGTCGAAGCAACAAGTCTGCAGAGCAATCTTTTTTCGTCAGGGTGTGGAGTGAGTCAAGTGTTCCTGAGGATGCCTAGTGGAGATAGTACTAAATATTTGTCCATATATTTAATGACTGGCCAGTCAGCTCACTTGGTAGTAACTCTAGACTGGGTGTTATAAAAGCATGACACTTGTATCCCTTTAGATGATTTTTTACAAAAAGACATTTTGAAGTGATAACTTCTTATGGGAGGGTAAACATCTTCGTTACGTAACGCGTTACGGAGCCAGTCAGTCTAGCTTCCCTTTCTCTCACGCATACAGCAGCGGTAGGCAGGCTACTCCTCTCACTCTAACCCACAGCGCTAGTTAGATTAGTTTAAGTTATCACTTCTGTCGGACGTATTTGTTTACTTTATATTTTTTACTTGTATTTTATTTCCGCTGTACTCCATAACGATCAGCTGAGGTTTATCAAAAATGGCTCAGCACCCGCATCTGACTGTAAAATCGGGTTGTTATTTTTCGCTGAACTGTATAACACTTCGAGTGAGGATTTCTACGCGGAACTGATCCCAGATGAGTGCTGCATGGATACTGATGATTGAGACGACTGCAATAGTCTTTTAAATTATTGGGGGTTAGTTCCCCTGCTGGCTAATAGAAGAGCTAGCGACAAAGAAGGAAAACTTGAAACAATCCCGGCTCGGTTCCAGCCGTTATGCACCTGCTACCGAATCGACACCGCATGTACTGACTCGTCTTTCTTGCTGGTCATGTTGGCAAGGTCGAAAGGTTAGTGTGGGTACCTGGGAAGGCCCGCGCTATCAAACAAAATCTCAGGCAGAGTGACGTGTATTTAAAAATATATAAGTACTAGCTGCCCGCGCATCGCACCTACATAAAAAGTAGCCTATGTCCTTCTCCAAGGTCCCATCTATATAAAAATTCATGGAAATCGGTTTAGCGGTGTAGGCGTGAAAACGTAACAAACAGACAGACAGAGTTAATTTCGCATTTAGAATATCAGTTGGATTGTAGTTCGGGGCTAGATAGTGTTGTGTGCATTGTCCATTAATATTTATTTGAAATATCTATACTCATGGTCGCCCACTGGTCGAAATTTGTAATTAATTAATTAATAATTAATTACGAATTTCGATATAATTAATAATTAATATATTTTTGATAATTATCAATTATATTTAATAAATAATTAATTATTAATAATTAATGTTTTTTCGATGGATAATTAAAAAAAATATATTCTGCATTCTGCACTCCTTCTCTATATAAACTATAAGTGTGCAAAATACTCCTTGGTCCGCGAAATTTCCGTAAAATGGATACAAAGTTTTTGCTTCACGTATTATAGTTATGGACTTTACCCATGTAAAGTCAGCTCAGAGTCATAAGAAGTTACTTAGTATTATAGACTAGGCGTATTTTGCCCTTAAGGTAAGTTCCAAGAGCATAGGCGTATCTAACCTGTAGGACAAATTCGTAGAGAAGTCCCGAGCCAGAAGAGATAGAAGTACGCGATAAAAGAGAGAGAAAAGAGAGACAGAAAGAAGATAGAAAGAAACGCGAACAAGCTGAATTGCGCTTTGTTGCATCATAGCAAGGGTCGCTCTAAATAAATATAAATGTTTTCGTGGAGTTTGCTTTCTGTAAATAATCTCATAAGTGTTCTTTTGAGATAGTAGAGTGAAGATTTCGTAACAGATCGACGAAGTTGATTAGTAGATCCTAGATGATTGCCATGGCATTCTCACTGAGCTCTTCTATTCTTCAGTGGACACGGTCAGCTGTCGGTCCAGGTTTTTGAACACAATAAACACAAGAGTTCCACTCTAAGCAGTAGTAGAATTACCTGATCTCTGAAGGTGGTCTATAAGCAGCGCTGGTCACGTACACTTCTGACCCGGAGTCGTTCCTCGGCGACCCGTTGGCGTGTGGTCGTCTTCCGTTTCTGTGGTCACCGTTCCTGTGGTCCCCATTTCTGTGGTCTCCATTTCTGTGGTCACCGTTCCTTTGGTCTCCAGATGGCGACCGTGTTCTCTCGTCCATTGTCTGAGGAGTAGAAAATAATGTTATATTTGGGACCAGTTTTATTATGATAATTTGTTTCACTTCACTGTTCACTTAGAAATAAATTTAAGGAAATAGATATCATATCATGACAGTAAATATATATTATCATCATTATCATCATCACCATATCAGCCTTTAAGAAGTCCACTGCTGAACATAGGCCTCCCCAATTGATTTCCAGGAATTACGATTTAAGCCCTCTCCATACATCGACTTCCTGCGATCTTTACAATGTCGTCAGTCCATCGGCTGGGGGTCGTCCAAGGAATCGTTTTCCTGTCCTTGGTCGCCATTTGAGAACTTATACTCCCCAACGGTTATCAGTTCTGCGAGCTATATGGCCTGCCCATTGTCACTTCAACTTGCAAATTTTAGTGATTTAGTGAAGTGATATGTCGTTTACTTTGGTTCTTCTACGGATTTCCTCGTTATATATATATATGAAAATCGAATGTATGTTCCCAACTGATAATGCTACTGGTTTTATGCTTCAAGTTCCGTTATAAATAGATAAGTTAGACACTACTTTTGAAATTAAATAAATAAATAAATATTCTTAGACAATGCTCATACCATCTAGCCCCATACTACGCACATCTTGTATTATGGTGATCAGATGACTGATAGAATACTTTTTAAATGCTTACTTTTGATACATTCTAACACCCAGACACAGAACAAACATGTATGTTCATCACACAAATGTTTGTCCTGGGAGGGAATCGAATTCCCAACCTACAGCGCAGAAGGCAGAGTTACTACCAACTGACCTGGGCAGTCAAAGAGACCAGTCGAAATGTTGTAGGATCTATAAGATGCCAATGTTAATTTATGGTAGTGCTTATAAACAACGTCCAAACTCCCATTTCGATATAGCTCGGAGACGGGCGCGATCTACGCATGCCTGAGAACGTTTCTAGCAGATGATTTCATGTAAGCTTACATAGAGGCCCGTCCCATTGCCGTTAGGCCGAAAGGTTCTTGGGGGAAGCGGAATTAAGGCAAGCAATGTTGCAAGCATTTCTAGCCTCATCTGGATATGAAATTTTATGAGTGCGTGAGACGGATTTAGATTTTTTCAACCGAATTACTGTAGACAGAAGATAAGAACACTGGTAGGATAGGTAAATTGTTCATAATCAAGGTTGTTTATGTACATGTAAATTACAAATCGAAATTGCATCCCGGGGCGGGTCGCTAGTGAGTTATAAGAATGTAAAGAATGACTAATTCAGAATCTACACCTAAGTATACAAATGTTGTAAGTAGGAATGCGAGTTCATAAATCAATAGCAATTGGAGCAAACAAACGCAAACTTTAAACATGTCTAGGTACTTCAGAAAACGTTTAACGTTTCTGGCTTGATATGTAAATATTATGAGAAAGCTCTCACTGGTGGAGTCAGTCAACAAAGGTATACCTATAGCATTGAAATATGTGTAGTAGATTGGATAGACTAAGCTTCAGAAATAAACTAAGCGAGACGATACCTTCCGTTTGTCGTAATTTGACGTACGAACGTGTACGTCTGCCTTTTCTTTCATGTACGCTTTTGTCAGATTCTACAGAGAAAATTATGTACACATGTTTCGTTGTTTCGATCTTGAAAATGGAATGATTCATTTCTAGAGTTCCGAAGTCTAACAGTCATATAATTTCGCCAATCGCCTTTCGTCTGTCTGCTTGTCTGTCCTCCTAATTAGACATCTAGCTCACAGGCTATAAGTCTAATTGTAATTAAAATTGCATCGCAATTATATCGTTATATTATAATTATATACTAGGGGTACATAATTATATATAGGTAGAAGTTTTAAGGTAAAAACTTTGATAAAACGTTTTCAAGGGCTACAGCACAGCTACTTCACATACTACATGTATGTGATGTCATGATGTGTACATGGGTTGATTAAAAAAATATATAAGTATTCTATCAGTTATCTGGTCACTATAATACAAACTATGCTTAGTTTGGGACTAGATGGCGTTGTGTGCATTGTTCACCAATATTAATATTATTTGTAAGCCTTAAAAGAAGTCATGTTAGCTCTTTACCATTTTTTTTATATTGCTAACTACATGCTACTGTTTTTGACACTAAATAGATGGACAAATATTTAGTAATATTCCGCCAATCTATATAGATGGACAAATATTTAGTACTATTCCGCCAATCTATATAGATTTGCGGAATAGTACTAAATATTTGTCCATCTATTTAATGTTTTGTAATGGATTTCCGCAAAGTCACGCCTGAATCAATTATCTACTGTTTTGGACTTTGTTTTTGACTTGACCACTAGTAATTTTTGTACTTACTATCTTCAGAAGCCTTTATTGTGCGTGGTCTGACACGCGGATGGCATATTTATTAATAACATTTAGTCTAAGTAGATATGTTGTACTATGCCTGCCAAGTATCACAGAAATACCGCTTGAAGGTGATCTTTTTGACAATTTATCATCATATTGATGATAAGATCACCTTCAAGCGGCCCTGATATTAAAAACAGTTTAAATTAAACATAATTTCGTTATGGTAGATAAATTTAGCAGACATTAAACTCGCTAACTCTAATATTAGAGTTCATTCTAGTTGTATCTTGCCTGCAATTTTAATTGATAAACGTGGCCGTACCAAGGAAATATTTGATGAATGGCCAAAATAAATCATACCATCTGTTTCCAGTCTGGCTAGCTGTGCGTGGGCGCGACTTGAACTACAACAATTTAGGTTGGATATAGACGAGCAGTCGGTAGTGATTGAACGACTGTGTTAATTATAAGCAATTATATTTTATTTAATCATCTACGAATCAAACTCCAGAATTTTGGAAATAACCTGTCAGCCACGATCGTTTCAACGTACGGGTCAAGAGAAGAACAATGCTTAATGTTATTGAAAACATAAAAATTTGCATGCCAATGTTCTTTGGTGAAATATGTGAATTTACTGTATGACACAATAAGTATCTGTTAGGTACCTACCAAATTTCTTGCAAATAAATTATTCTCAGCAAATGCTGACCCCACGTGGGATAATGGGTGATGATGATGATGATGATGGTGATTTTGTTGTTGTTGTTGTTGTTGATGATGATGTATGAAAGCTTTTTTTTTATTTTTATAATTTTTCTCAGCATTATCTGGTCTCAAAGTAAGAGCTTGTGTTATGAGTACGAGTACCACATGACTGATACACTACTTCTATACCTTTTTGTTAATAATACATATTATATATAGACAGAACCAGACCCAAAACAAATACTTATAGATAATAAAAACATATGTCCCGCGGCGGGAATCGAACCCGCAACCTTTTGCGTCTCAGCTGGGCCTTGGCCCACTGTGTTATAGAGATCGTCATAAGTTTTCTTTATAAGTAGTTTATGTACCTACTTAGATAATATTGACTGCCCATGCACCGTTCGACTTGATTTCACTCTAGCGGTGTCGATGGAATATTCATGGACAAATGTTTGTATGATGTGCAAGTATTTTTCTACGCTGTTTTTGTGTTGTGTTGAAAATATTATGTGGAATATGTATGTAGGTATTTACAAAAAGAAAAAAATGTATATAAGTAGTATATCAGTATATCAACACAAGCTCTGCTTACTTTGGGGCTAGACGATGCTGTGTGCAATGTCACGCATTATTTATTGATGAATTATTCTCTATAAAGTAAGTCAAGCTGTTTTCAGCTATGTTGTAGCTGTCTGTATAAAGTGGGCCTATCCGTGTAGCGAAACTAAATTATGAGGATATTACTCTGACGTTTATTAAATTGATGAAACAAAATAAGAAGCTAAATAGAATTAACGATATATTTTTATCGTAATTTCTATAAGCCAACCTTGTATTTTTGTGATACACGCGATATATTATATTATATACTAGCTCCTTCCCGCGGCTTTGCCCGCGTGGTAGATAAAAAGTAGTAACATAATAATTAGACGAATGAATATTTTGGAAAAAATACACAGCATAATCGCGGTTTTCGCGGTTTGACTGTGATCCCGAGTGAAGTTTTTGAAAACCTTTCTTAGCGAATACCTACGGCCCTAGAGGAAGCTGCATACGATATTTCATTCCAATCCGTTCCGTGGTTTCTGAGATTTCGTGATGGATGAGTTGTGAGTGGTATTTGACAAATATATTGTAGAAGATAGAAGTAAAGAATATAAACTATATGATCATCCTTACCGTATATTCTGACACAGTCCTCTCAGAGGGTGCTCTGTGACTGTCATTTTCATCTCTCGACGAAGCCCGATGCAAGTAGGCACCTGAAGATGGCGAGTCGACCCCAGAACGGTGCGTGGCCACGTAATGGTTGTTCTTCACTTTGTGCGCCATTTTACTCTTTGACTTACTACGTTACATTTACCATTTTCAAATGTCGAACATTAGAAGCGCGGGAAGGCGCGAGTCGTTTTTGTTTTCATCTTCGTTTTGTTACATGCCAGTTTGTTCCGTTTGAAATGAGGTGTTTTTATCTGTAACAAAAGAGGGTTTATTTAGTATTTATGCAGGCTTCGGTTAGCAAATTAGCATTGCCATACAACGGGCAATGTTGCCAGTGTTCTTGACACACGTCCATCTAAAAAGTCGAAAGGGACCGACTGAATTATTTATGATAATTTTTTCATTAATTATCCAGTTAGTTATATAAGAAATAGGTAGGTTTACATATTAATACTAGGTAGTTAGTTTATTAAACTTATTTTATTATCGGTTACAATAAAATAATTACAGAAATGAACAAAATAATATCCATACAATAATATGGATATAGATGAAAACCAGTTGAGCTATTTAAGCACCGTTTAAAAGGATCTAAGCATCTGAAGATAGCTACTGATCCAGATCACTGCCAGAGGGCAGCGTCGTGGGGCATTGCAACTTTAAATGGCAATAATAATATGCTGGGCAAGATAGGAGCTCTTGGGTCACGCTGTTTCTACCAGATGCCGTGAAATAATTTTGACGCGATGGGATCCTGTTTCCCATGGACCCAGGAATCTTGAACTTATTGTTTTTTAATCAAATTAATTGGCAAAATATATAAGGCTATTTCAAAATCCATCCACAGACTTATAGGGTTTTTCTCAATAGATATTATTACCATGTATAAGTTATCTTTTAACCTAAAAACGTTTTTAACAAAACAGTTCTAGATAAACTTTGATGATTAAAAACATAACAAAGGTAGCTCAAGATAATTTCATTTAGGTATAATCGTTGTCTATCGATCAACTCATCATCCGAATATCTACAATCGATTACTGAAAGAACAATAGCTACTTAAACCGATACAATCATAGTGCGGGCAGTACTTTGTCGATTATCAATTAAATACTTTCGCTGAGATGACCCGCAACCAATCATTCGATATTATCTCGATGCGAATTTCATCCTAATGTATTAAGGTTAGAGAACAAAAAGTATTTGATAGACAATATCAGTGTTTTTAATCATAATGATGAGAATATAAAAGCAGGTAGTTAGGTACAAGTAGGTAAAAGTAGGTAGGTAGGTTTTTGCTTATAAGATGTAGGATTGGTTTCGAGGTTCGAAGCTCTACTGAAAGGCAAGTTTTTAGCAAATGATACACACCTAAACCTATTTAACAGTTAGGTATTATTTTTTTAAAGTACATTGCCTTGTTCTTATATTCCAATTTGTCGCAATAAATGCCTCGATAGATATATACTTAATGAAAATTAAATTAACTAATTAAATGATTAGGCTGTACGTAAGCGTAGCACGCACTAGTGAATTAATCCGCGCCGTTTAAATCGCAGCTTTCTGAAGTACGTTATTTTCAACGCGGCTACTTCCATGTTCCACAGAATAGCGCGAAAAAAATCGACACGGAATAATCCGCGCTAAGCCTAACCCTGTATCTTATAATCACATAACTAGTTAGCGTGGCGTTAAAGTTTGTTCTGTCCTTGTCATTCTTATGTCAATGAATAAGGATGGCATTAGATTTAAACAACACATTAGGTACGGTACTTAGTGTGCGACTTTTTGATAAACATTCATGTTTATTATAATAGACGAGGTGTGAGATTCCCAGGAATGTAGACATTTATGATCTCTATTTACAAAAAAAAACTACAGAATAATATACAATAATATACTCGTAAAATACATGTGAAACAGTTGAGCTATCTAAGGACCGTTTAAAACGATCTATATATAGCTCAACTGATCCAGATCACTGCTAGAAAGCAGCGTTCTCAAGATACTAGCCGCATTGCCACGTTGGCAGATAGGAGCCAGCTCTTGGGTCATGCAATGTATCTACCAGACGCCGTGAAAAAATTTTGTAAAACGCGGTGGGTTCCTGTTCCCCACGGGCCCAGGGTATTGACTCCAAAAGGCTCAAATATGTAGGCCTAATCCAAACCAGCTTATTTGCGGCTCTTGAGCACATTCAGTCCTCGGCACATTCAGCCGCCGCACCAGCTCTAACGGAAGTCCCCGACAGATGGGATGCGGCCAGGGTGTCTACGAAAGTAGCATCCCACACTAATTTAATGGCCTACCCATCTCCCAAGGGACAAGTTATGATCTCTATTTAGTTACTCAATGTTTTACTGTCTTACTAGGGATCAATATAATGAGCCTATAGAGATAAGACACTAAATATTCAAATTATTTAACCTTATTCTCAAGAACAATACTGTCTGTAGTGTAAGTAGGTAGGTACCCTACACTAACAACCACTTGTCCCTACAATAAATCAGACGAACGAAATCGAGCACGTTGAAACGACCTTGAGGCGCAACTGTTTAAACTTAGCTCTAATTTTATCGGTAATAAAGTTTAGATCGGCATAAACGGGATTAAATAGCTTTGTGCACACGAAACAATGGCATGTCGATCGTTGGCATCGATTAGTGACGTAGCTGGTAGTACTTGATCACTAGGGAGGGGAAAGTGTTAACATTGCAACATGGACTTTTTAACAGAAATGTACTGAACTATTATACAAACATTTATCTAAAACAATATTCGAGCACTAGTACCGCATAAAGTTAAAAATAGCTGTACCGATTTTTTTTCTATTGTTTTGTTAAATAACTCAATACTGGGATGGTTTACAATTAAATCAATTTAAGTACAAAGTTTATCGGGACATCTAGTAAATCATATTAAATACATGTGAAACAGTTGAGCTACTTAAAATAAATAAATAAAAAAGCCTTTTATTTCTTGATTTTCATAAAAATTCTATAACAATTTGCATGCAAAATTATTCACATTTTTGAAAAAATATTAAATTTGGAATTAATGTTACATTTAATACAATACAAAATATTGATTTAATTATTTAAATATAGTCTGTGTTTGTATTTTGTTAGCAAGAACCCTCTCAATGAAAGGTAAAGGCCTCCTCCAGAGATGACCAATACTCTCTATTATCTGCCGCTCGCGGCCGATACCTGCTACTTTTGTAATATCTTCTGGCCAGCGTGCATTTGGTCTTCCTCTTTTCCTCTGTCCTAGTGGACCTGCCCATGATGTTGTCTTTGTAATCCAGCGGTTATCGCTGAGCCTCGCTACATGTCCAGCCCATCGCCATTTAAGCTTTTGTGAGTAGCTGAGAGCGTCAATGGCTTTAGTTTTCTGCCTTATAGCCGTATGGCGGACCCTTTGGATTTTCTTAATTTTCACGATGCTTCTTTCCATACCCCTTTGGCAGGATATAATTTTATTTATTACTTTTCTGGTAAATTTCCAAGTTTGGCAGGCGTATGTTAATGATGGTAGTAAGCAGGTGTTCATGACTTTCGTTTTCATCCGTATGGTCATATCGCTTTTGAGTATTTCTTTGAGACTCCAGAACTTTTTCCATGTGATGTTGATCCTTCTCTCCAATTCTAGTTCGTTATTTTGTTGGTTGAATGAAACTTGCTTTCTCAGATAAATGTAAGCACCTTCATATGTTAAAGATGAATTTTCAAGATATATGGGTCTTTCGATATGGTTCGTCATGATATTAGTTTGGAGTAGATTAATTTCCAAGCCCACTTTGCGTTGAGTTGGTTGAGCTACTTAAGTACTATTTAAAATTATCAATAGATAGTTCAACTGATCTAGATAATTTTACTACACTGCCTACTATAATTTTATCATTATTTTCCTGTTGTGGTGTGTGTAGGTTATATTATAATAGATACCATTTAGTATCTTATCTTATCGTATACAGAACCCAGTTTGGAAGAGCAACGCCCTGCCGTCATACAGTTTCAACTAGTACGGAGGGTAGTTACTTGACTTTACATCGGCTTTGATTACAATCTTACCGCAAGAAAATGTTTATAGGTACTTAAGAATTTATTTTTAAGAACAAGTGTTAGGTTTGTAAAATATGTTATGGTAATAAAGTTTAAAAGTTTAAAGAAGGTAGCGTCCCATAATATCGAATATGCATTGCCAAGTCAACCACCCACACCCTAAGTAATGTGAAATTTAGGGTGTCAGAGGTAGTCAGAGGCACGTCATAACATTATGGTAATATTAGATATCGTTTTGAAAATATATATCTAATTATTATTCATAAAATCTAACTTAGCGTGTATTCGAGTCAAGGGACTTAAAATTTTGTAAAATTGATTTATAAGTAGGTAAAAGCAGCCAATTTGATTATTCATTTGGAACAGACGATGGCACAACGTAATAGTTTTGGAATATGGAAATAAGAGCATTTCGCAAGAATTTTGTAAATTTGCGACCTCGTCCGTATAAAACACTGCATCAGTTGGATAGATGTATCAGTCCACCTGAGATCATCAGCATCACCATACATCTACTGAAATCACAATGAAGGCTTTCGTAAGATAACTTACTTAATCATTCATTATTAAAATAACATAGTTATTTTCCACTAGAATAACTTATTGCCATCTATAACCCAAGATTGGTTATTATAATCATATATTCTAATGTTTTTGTAAAAATAAGAATGTTACTTTGGTGAAACAATATCTAAAAATATATTTTTGACAGGTTTGTGTTGTTCTCTTCGCCGCTTCGGCCATCGCTGCCCCTGCTCCTGAAAGCTTCGCTGAAGCCAACCGGGAGAAGCGCGGAGGAATACAGCTAGTGAGCACTTCTCTCAGCCACGGACTCGGTCATGGGCTGAGCCACGGTCTCGCCCACGGGCTCGGCCACGGCCTCGGCCATGGGCTCAGCCACGGGCTAGGATACGGCGGTCTTGGATACGGCAGCCTCGGTTATAGCGGTCTCGGTCATGGAATCCACGGACTCGGCTCTGGACTGGGATACGGTGGTCTAGGATACGGCGGACTTGGCTACAGCGGACTCGGTTACGGCGGACTTGGCCTAGGAGGCTTAGGTTACGGCGGTCTGGGCTACGGACACGGCCTAGTTGACCCTCTCTTGGCCCCAGCACCTGTTCTCGTCGCCGTGTCCACATCTGGTAACAAGGGCGAAGAATCTAAGGTAAGATTATCCTTATTTGCTAATTTGATAGAGTTACAATATCTTGTAAATATCTCGTTCTCGATTGGATGTCGAAAATGTATGTCGTACCATTGACAAAGTTACAAAACTTGTTATACAGTATTTTATTCGCTTTCATTTGTCACATATTGGTTTTGATTTATTTATCTATTGGCTTCTTAATTTTTATTGGTGTTCCGTCCAACTTCTTTCTTGTTTTTTCACGATTTTGGAAAATGACTTTTACATTAACTTTAATTTTTCTTTGTCCTCAGGGCGATAAGAAGGAGTCCCGTGAGCACACTGGCCACCACGCTGTCGTCGCAACCCCGATCCACTTGGCCCCCGCTCTCCACGTAGCCCCCGGTCTGCACGCCCCCGGACTCCACGGTCCATTCCCCGCTGCTCTGTGGTAGACTGTTAGGACTGTGAGCCAATGAGGCTGCCTACCAAATAGTTTGTTATCGTTGTTATAAATTAAATGTTTTTATATTTATAATTATTCAATCGTTTTGATTATTCCCACATTTATGATTAAATAATTGCGTGTTGTAACTAGTAAGTGATTAGTAATTAAAAAACATTAAGCAGATGGACAAATATTTAGTACAATTCCGCCAATCTATTCCTAAAGAGTTACTTGTTGCTTCGACCAACGTCAGACTGACCTCAGTCTGACGTTGGTCGAAGCAACAAGTCTGCAGAGCAGTTTTTTTTTTTCGTCGGGGTGCGGAGTGAGTCAAGTGTTCCTGAGGATGCCTCGTGGAGGGGCGAAACAGGTGTCGAATTTCTTTTGGAGGTAACTCTTTAGGAATAGATTGGCGGAATTGTACGAAATATTTGTCCATCTGTTTAATGTTTTGTAATGGATTTCCGCAAGGCCACGCCTGAATCAATTATCTATGATTAGTAATTATCGCATAATAAATAAATCATATGTTTAGCTGTTAATTTAACAAGTAAGGGGTACCTAAATGGATCTTGAGTTAATAATAAAAACCATGTAGTTTATTTACAGAAATGTACAAAATAATATACAATAATATAAAATACACTTGAAACAGTTGAGCTATCTAAGGACCGTTTAAAACGATCCATAGATAGCTCAACTGATCCAGATCACTGCCAGAGGGCAGCGTTCTCAAGATGCTGGCGCAATAATAAAATTAATAGGTAGTACTTAGGTACATAAATGTTAACAGCAAACGAGTAAAACATTTTTTGCTCATTGGTGAGTGTGAGTATGACTCGATCTTGAGTGATACATGTGAGTATCACTCAAGATCGAGCTTAGTCTTGAAGATAAACATCGACATTTTCCTATCCCTAGCCATTTACAGCCTTCACTAGCTCGATCCTATCGAATCAACCTGTTGAATTGCATGTAATGCTTCGGTAATGATTCGAAATTCAAATATTATCAATATCTGCAATCATGTTTTTTATATTGCCCACTATTATAGTTACTGACAGATACTGTGGCACATTGTAGGGCCAAAAGAAAGAGATGTTCAAATAGTTCAAGATTTCAAAACTTCACGAAAATCTCCACCTACATGTGTATCTACTTGAAAATTAAATTAGATCTGTCATTGGTTGTCATTTCTTCTTAACATCCAATGTTAAGCACACGTCAGATAGCATTAAGTAAATCTATACCTAATTTAAAAGCATTGTTCATTGCGATCTTTATTCATTTATATTAGAATGACAAGGACCGACCACACTTTAACGTGACACTAGCGTGTCATATCTCATAATAATTATACGACTATAATTTTACTATTATGAGATATGACAGTGGTTATAAAAACTGTAAGGACCTATAAAAACTTAAATATGCCCCAGCAACACTACTGAGCTGTAATATGAAATCAAGATAGAACTACCGTTCTATTTCCAAATTCAATTGGAATTAGGTGAGGCGGATATTTGCCGGCCATGAACTTTTCAGATAAAGTCGATATTATGAACAATTGGACATTCTACTGGCAAGAACACATACTATGGCTTTAATTAATAACACTTTCCAATAGATTTCACAGTGGCTTTAACTAACACCTTGATAGTGAGAGTGTGTTGAATCTGCAATGTGGTTATTGTCAAACTGACGTCAGTCACATTGTTGCCGCCACAGAATAAAAAAATAGTTAAATTCTTCGTTTGACATTTTATGACGTAACATAGCTCTTGTAAATTAATTAGTTTTTCACGGATTATTTAATGTTTTAATGGATAATCTTAGCTGAATTTCAATCAATAATTTGCGACTTCTTAGTACAAGTGTAGATAGTTAATTTGTAAGTGTATGGTGTTTGTTACTGCTTTGCACGACGTGAAACCCAAGAAAATTCTAGACGGCTATTCCGCGATGTCGAATAGACGAGGGACGATCGACTGTAACTTTGTGACGATATTGTAACAAAACAATCACTTGACATTGGCATAATTGTCATTAAGACAGGTACTTTTATAGGAAAAAAAGAAAATCCATGCAAAACAAAAAAAAACAAGAAAATGCTTCGATGAAACTGAGATATTGGTTGTTACTATTAAAGAGCTGGAACTGCGACCATTTGGTGCTAATTTTTTTGATATATCGAAAAAATATTTATTATATATTTGATAATCTCGAAAAAATACGGCAGCTAGAGAACACGGTAGATGCCCATCTAAATAAGCGACTTCGAAAATATTACAGTGATTATAAAGTCTAATTTGCCATCACAAGAAATCCGTTTATCGCTTTCTCAGAAATCTGTGAGCAAGGAACAGATAGGGTTCTAGTAGATAACCCATCAAAATCCCATCAAAATTCGTTTTGTTTATCTGACACTCATCAACTTTGTAATATTGTGAGGAAGGTGCTACACTAATCTAAATAAGTCAAGTTGATTATTATGATGACCAACAACGTAAAATTTATCTATCAAGATTGTTACGATGCGATGGTTAGCTTTTGTGGTCTATTAGGTGAGGAAACTGCTTACTCTCAAGCGAGACAGATCTTTATGTTATACAGGAGGTCTCGCTTACACGTCTCTGTGTCTTAGTTGTTTAAAAAACTAAAGAAATAGAGTTAAAGGAATTAAGTCAGTTTATTGACAGAAAATGTACAAAATATTAATGTAATACTTCTTCTCCTTCTTTATATCGTGTCACTAGATATTTAGAACCAGTGTGGTAATTAACAATAGTTATAAATACATGTAAAACAGTTGAGCTATTTAAGGACAGTTAAAAACGATCTTTAGATAGAAATGTGTACTTTAATTCAATATAATACATAAATTAGTATCTGTGTACAAAATGATGATAGGATTAAAATCTAATAAATAAAATAAATATTGGTGGAAAATGCACACAACACCATCTAGCCCCAAACTAAGCATAGCTTGTATTATGATGACCTGTATGGCGATTATGGAACTTTTGACACCACCGATGTCTATTAGTTTCGATTAGCAATCGGCATAATTTCAATCATTAGTTTGATTGTAATTGGAACCAAATTTGACAAGATGGATTACTATTACGTACGCTCGGTTTCTATCTCAGACCAAACAAATATATAGACGTGAATAGTCAAATGGCCGTGAATAACCAAAGTGAAACCTCAAAACCATGCTCCTCTGTGTAACTACTACACGCACTCACGCACACACATCTACCCATACCGTGCTCATTGCTCTTAGTATAAGCATATACAGTTGTATTATAAGTATTCTGTCACGTCGTTGTCTATAAAACATATTACAAAAAAAATCATTTAAATATTTGGTGACAAAAAAGTGTCACAAAATCACGTTTTACTTAAAATAACACCATTTATTTAATAGATCAAAGTTTTTAGGTTATTTTGTAAACGACATTTTATTTATTTAATTTATTTTTTTATTTTATTTTGACAACGCAATTGACCTAAAGCGCGAGGGTTTTAAACGATTGAAGACGATGTGACATGTACTAAGAGCAAGGAGCACGATTACGTTGTGCGTAGGTGCGGGTATTTAAGCACAGGAGCACGGTTTTGAGACTTTATTTTGGTTGATTGTGGCACTCCGTCTTCGTATTTATTTGATCCGAGGATTCTATTCATATGACAGCATATATGACAATCAACATCAACCTTCGGGAATACCAATTCATCAATAGTAACTAAAACTGATTAATATCAATGAAACTTGGTTTTGATGGTATCAGAATTGCATAATCGCCCCTCAGATGACTGATAGAATACTTAGATATTTTCTAAATACATACTTATGATACTTTATAACACCCAGACACGGAATAAACACCCAAGTTCGTCCCACAAATGTTTATCCTGGGAGGTAATTGAACTGTAAACCTATAGCGCAGAAGGCAGAGCTACTACCAACTGAGCTGACAAGCTAATCGAAATATTAAATATTTAGTACCATCCCGCCAATCTATACTAATAATAGATTCATTCCAGCACTCGGAGAAGCTACAACCAGCAAGATGAAGTTTGCGGTTATCGTGTTTCTTTATCCTAGAGTCAATTGTTCCTGAGTGTGCCTTGTGAAGGCGAAACATTTATCGAATTCCTGTTAGATCTAACTTATTAGAATAGATATTAGAATAGTATCCCGCCAGATACTAAATATTTGGCTACCTATAAAATATTTTCACTACAAACTTCAATACAATTTGGAGGAGTAGGTACAGTCGGCTTCACTGGAATGTGTGAACTAAAATTACCGACATATTAAAAAAAACGAGCGAACCTTACTGTACCTAGTCGCAATGATGTGTAACAAATATCTGACATCTCACCATGGTAAGCAACATGAACATTATATCCTGAATTTGTTTATATATGTATATAACATTACACTTTATACACAACACTGTATTTTAATCGCACAGCTGATGCGTTCTCCTTCTCTATTTCCCTTTCTCTTTCTCTTTCTAGTGAGCCAAAGTATGTGCATGTACACACTGTTGGCTCACAGTACCAATCTGGAGAAAAATGGGTTGGTACCATCTGACGGTTAACTCTACCACCGCGCGCGCTCATTGGTCAAATCAAATAGCTCGCGCTTCGAACTACTAACGAATTTAATGGTTTTTAAATTTGTGTTATGTATTTCGTTGTTATACAACTTAACGTGCAGACTGTACTTAATATTAATGTTAGTGAAATCAGGCTTAAAAAGATTAGAAACCGCCTACCAATTTTAATATTTGATAACTTGTGTAATCTATCTTTTGGAGCGGATATGACTCTGCATTTGTATAATTAAACCACACCCAAGATTGTGAGTGAGGAGTGTGAAGATGGAGAATAAAGATATCACTTTTATAATTAGTTAAATACTAGATAAATACGACGACCTTCTGTCACGCAGTGGGCCAGTTGCGGGTTCGATTCCCGCCGCGGTACAAATGTTTGTGTGATCTGCAAGTATTTATCTCGGGTCTTGGTGTTTCTATGTATAATATGTATATATTTACAAAAAAAGTAGAATATCAGTCATGTGGTACCCATAACGAAAACTCTGCCCACTTTGGGGCCAGATGATGCTGTGTGAAATGTCCGGCATTATTATTGTTATTATTATTTAAATTTGGTTTTGTGACTGTCTATATATTAATAAAAATTGAATGAATTAATGAATGCAAATTCTTTATTGTACACCTTAAAACGAAATATTAACATATAACATATACTTACATAAATATAACATTTGACAACTAAATACACTTTTGAGATATTATGTACAATGGGCGGTCTTATCGCTAAGGATGCGATTTCTACCAGGCAACCATTGGATGCAGAGGGAGACTTAGCCTGATTTGAAGATTAGTCGTGGGTGGTTAGGTGGGTGCACTAAATTATGAACTTATAGGCTATTTTTAATCTAGGTACTATGCACGCAAAGCTGCGGGCAGCAGCTTGTAATAATATCAATTTATGATAACTTTTGCGGTGGCTACGTCTAACCAAATAATAAAAAACACGGTTGTCTGTATAGTCGGTTTACGGACGATAATTTTACGTGATAACGTCATAAGAAAACAATGACGAAAAATTGCATACTTTTAACCTATTAAGATGCGTCACAAGCCGACCGCTTAGGCCGATCGTGCCTCTATCGCTTGTTCCGCGCTCTCGCTTGCACGCTCGGCTTAGGCGGAACGTGACAATTTTTCGTGCGTGCAGCCGGCGTTCATCGATTTATAAGACGTTATCACGTCAAAAAACAAAAAATAATATGTAAAATTAATTATTTATTGGCAAAATATGGGACGAATCCCAAAAACTTATTTTGATTTCTGCAACTCGGACAGAATACTTTGTTCCGAGTTTTCTTAGAACGACTCGCGAATTACCCGAGTAATGATTTTCACTCAAAACGGGATATTTACCATGATATATGATTTTTTGGTTCCCGATATTTTTGCAAAAAGGTATTTAAGGGTTACTCCCAACCGGGCCGAGATAATAAACAAACAACCTTAATTTAGTAAACCCTCGCATCGCGTGATACAAAGATAATTGACGAAAGAGATACTTATTCGTTTGTAATGCTTGCAGACGGGCATTATAACTAAAAATAATTACCCTTTCAAAGCTTCAAATGGGTAACAAATTAGGATAATCAAATATAACTTGTATTATGAGTGTGTATGCTCTAATCTGAATACCCCAAAGCTATTTTTAACTATTCGTGGCTATTCAACGAGGTTATGTTATCTTTTGGGCACTTTACCTGCGGTCAATGAACTGTACACTGTGTTTTATATTTACATAATATATAAATCTTCTGTGCATGTGTTTGTAATTAAACTACTCCTAAACGGCTGGACCGATTTTGATGAAATTGTTTGTGTGTGTTCAGTTCGAGAATGGTTTAAATTTACAATTAGACTTTTTTTTATATATTTTTACTCTTTGTTTTCTTTTTAAATCGTGCGGACGAAGTCACGAATGGGACACCTACTCATTAAATAATAATATAATTACAGCACGTAGAAAATAGAGTTTATATATTAATAGTTTAATAGTTCTAGTATAACTAGGTTACCTTTACAATTGTTTGTACTATTTGTAAGCTTGTTGGATATAAATAATGTTATAGTTATAGTAATGTTAATAAAAACATAAAATTATATGGATATTACCACTATCTTGTGATATGTCACGTGACTGAAGTGTGACGGCTATTGTCATTTCCATACAATCTGATCTTTGCGTAAAGGCGTTAAGAGTAAAGACAAACCAAGCTTGAGGTATTTAAAAAAAAGGTATGTTCTCAATTCTTCTTCATTTTATAACTCACTTACTCGCTCATTTAAGAATCGATTCGAAAAAAAATGCTTTTCTGTAAAAGGATATACTTTCCGATTTGCCAAATAGACATTTCACTAAAAAGATTTTATGGGCCCAATCGGCAAGTATATCCTTTCACAAAAAATATTTTTTTTGAGTAGTTTGGTTTTAAAAAAAATAGCTGGTAAAATATATCACCTAAGTAAAAGAAACTTCATATATATATATAAATGAAGTCAGTTTTCTTTTAAGGTTTGAAAACATAATTATTTCAATATATAAATCCATTCTTACTAATAGGGATGCCTGGTGGGGAAATAAAGAATGACCCTTCTAACGCAGTAGTTCATTTGAACTTTATGCCATTGAAATAAGATATTAAATTCAATGATTTATAAGTTGCTGAAATAGCTCTTACCGCCCAGGAAGTCCCGTTTGTTCCCAGTTCCGCCCTTAGCTATAGAAGATTGTTTTAGAACGAAATTAGATGAACCGTGATTATGTCCTGAGGGAACCTTCTAAACAATTTATTATGTGTTATTAAGTTGGTATGTTATGGTGGGTTTCGTTTTGAATCGATTGTATTCTTGGGAGAGTAGTTTTTGCTGTTATTATGTTATTTTTGTTTCTGGAACCTTCGAAGATAAAACAAAGCAAATCCATGTTTTCAACAAAAAAGTATCAGCAAAAGTCAATAAATTTGTCGACAAAATGTGAATTTAAAAAAAACTATGTTTTGATCCAATTTTAAATTATTTCGGAAGATAAACTTGTAAACTTGGAAAGTATGTATTATAATACTAGCTTCTTAACGCGGCTTGCCTACTAATGTCCTTTCTCCAGATACAATATATCTCTAGTTAAGCCGTGGAAAGGTAACAAACAACAGACAAAGAAACATTCCCATGTAGAGTATTAGTCCCAATTATAATATTTGGAATACTAGCTACAGCTCACGGCTTCGAACGCGTTGTACCTTGGTATATATAAAGTAGTTTAAGTTCATCCCCAAGATAAAATCTATCGGCGTTCTAAATTTCATCAAGCATTGTTTAGTCATGAAAAAGTAACAAACGAACAGACAGAGCCACTTTCGAATGTATAATATTAGTATAGATTATGACAGATAGGGCGCGGCCTCACGATTTTAAATCCAAATTTTCAACCCACAGTGTTGCAATAATAGAATTGAAGTTTCGCAACGAAAAGCTTTAGATAATGACCGGGAACGCCCAGTTTGTGCAACCGCAGTTGTTATCTGTGGTAAGGTGTTTTATAATCTGTGGCTACTTTATTCTGTCTGTGGTCAAAAGTGTCACTTCAAGGCAGCATGCAAAGCAAATTGTGCCATACGCTGTGACGGTTTAAAATTCAAAAGGGGATAACTACATAATGCTAAAAGGGTATTACCTGGTATTGATTAATCGATTCAAATATTATCCGAATAAAGCAGTTGTTTCAGATCGAAGGACCACAAACAACATCCTAAGCTACCCAAACAATCTGCATGATTTTAGGTTCAAAATTTAATACATGTGACATATTATGTGCGTGGATTCTGATTCACAGGCTGTGATTGGTTGGAGTGAACCTGTTTTTATTTGAACCTACAATTTTTATATTGTATTCTGTGGCAGGCTGTGGCGATAGCCTGATAAAACCTACGCAGAGTCTTGAACTTTACTCTAGTTCGTAAATGGGTTAGATAACCATGTGTTTAATATAATTAATATTATATATTTGTGAACATTTTATTAAAAAACTATTTAGCTGTAGATACCTATATTATTTAAAGCATACGTAAAGAGTAGTATTTTCAAGAACGCGTATTAAATTATAAATGACTATATTATTGATAAGAATGCATGGCCTCAT
Organism: Lampropteryx suffumata; assembly: GCA_948098915.1. NCBI lineage: Eukaryota > Metazoa > Arthropoda > Insecta > Lepidoptera > Geometridae > Lampropteryx > Lampropteryx suffumata. The sequence goes on from OX402560.1 coordinate 3,702,200, forward strand.
GTCGTTCTGCCCTCAGACAGTTAACCGACACATTTGTAATGTATAAACTCTCTTGTATTAGTATTTCGTAGGTAGTTATAAGATGGACCATGCAAAAAAGCGCTAGGACTAGGACGAGTTTTTTGCCGGTTCTTCTCGGGCTTGGGTTAGGAGAAATCGGCACCCAAACTCACCTATAAGTCTATCCAACGAGACGAACGAATGGGGAAATCAAGCGCTGAACGTCATTGGTTGGAGATAAGGAACTTAGAGCGCGTACACGTTGCGCCCAAATATCAGACCGATTCTGTCTCTTGAGCGGTGCGGACATATAATGAAATCAAACAAGTATTAAACGAAGCCATTACAAAAGTTGACAGCAGCAAGTGGCAGAACTGCATACGACATGTGGTAGAAGTAGTAGAACCTAAAATGAACCTAATGGATAGAAATATGGAAACAATGCAAGAACGATTAGTTATAAACTTGGAGGATGACTCGAGTGATTCAGAAAGCGAATAAACGTTTAAGAAAATATTTTTTGTTTAATTTGTTCATATCCTAGCATATGTATTTGTTTTATACACAACAACTCAATATTTGCTTTCAATTACAGATTATGTTAAAGTAGACTTTTGTCATTTGTAAAAAAACTATTATTTTTAGATGACAGAGTTAGTAAGCGATTTAGATCAGCGATGTAAACGCAGCCTAACATTTTCATGAATTAGCCGCGCCCATTTACCAATCCTGGCCATTTAAGTCGGAGCTGCGTCCTTATCACTTTCATACGATTGTGCAAGGGAGAGAGCGCCATATTAGTTCGTCTCGTTGGATAGACATAGTATATAAGACGTTTCAAAGTGATCCTTGTGATTAAATTGAATTAAGTATCTTTTGACTTTAACTTTGATTTTACTAGATATCGGGTATTACTTATACTTACTTTTTAGGGTTGATTAGGGTTTTGATTAGGTTAGCCTAATTTGTAGATAAAAATCGCTTAAAAATCATGAACTGTTTTTTGACTGAAAGGTTCTTATGAAAACACTACTAAATGTATCCATTCAAAATAAAATTATTTGAGCTCTTGAATAAATAAACTATGTTAATATGACACACATTTTGGACTTTGCGTACTCCGTATGTTATTTATTTGCGCCTAAAGTTGCGCTAAAATCTGTGTAAATTTTTTAAATTTTTTTTCTTAATTTTTTTTATATCTTTTCATTTTTGTACCATTCTGTTGCGATAATAGCATAGATTATGACAAGACGAATTGATATAATTTTTAGTTTTGTTGTGTTCCACATCCGAGGGTGATTATCCTTCGACGTTTGTATAGAATGATAATCGCCTAGTTTAATCATAAGTTTCAATAAAAAGCAACATAATATAATTATATATTATTAAAATGTCTTATTAGATTATCCGCAAACGCGACAAGTTGATCGAATTATGATGCTCGTAAGTTTTCGCTCACGCTTTTTACTACGACTGTACTTAATCATCCTAAAGGTGAGTAAACATTGGTGTTGTTGCAATCTATACTTAATATTATAAATGTGAAAGTAACTCTGTCTGTTTGTTTCGTTTTGACGCCTAATCCGCTGAACCGATTTTGATGAATTTTGGTGTAGAGATAGATGGGACCTTGGAGAAGGACATAGGCTACTTTTTATGTAGGTACCACGCGTGCGAAGCCGCGGGCTGCAGCTAGTTTGTTAATAACTCCGAAGCAAAAAGAGTGGTGTTAAGTTGAACGTGTGTGTCTGTCTGTGGCATAGTGGCTCGCAATCGTATGAAGGGATTTGGATCATACCTACTCATTTCTTGTTATAATAAAACACTCGTTTTAGAACAAAGTCCTCTTCTTCATGTGACATAATAATGTCAATTTTGCCAGTGTCAAGCTTTTATAGTAAATTTGTTTGTTAATAATAAAGTCATGGTCGATGGTCAATTGTCAATTTTCCAAACGTCATCGCGGAATGGCCGTCTAGAATTTTCTTGGAATTCCTCGTCGTTCAAATCACATTGCACCATTATACACATAATTCAATTGTCCGTGCTTGTCCTACGTAGTCACAATTTATTCTTTAAAATTCTGCTAAGATTACTGAATAAAAGATGCAATAAAACATGAAAAAACATTAAATTAGCAGAGCTATGTTACTTCATGGAATGACAAATGAAGAATCGTAGAACAAAGTCGTTCCTGAGAATAACTAGAGGTCTGCGCGGTTGTCACTTAGATGAGTGATTGCTATTGACATTTCCAAACAATTTAATGTAATATTTTAAAGCGAATAAATTAATCAAATGAAATAAACACCCGACGGCTGAAACCAGGCTTAAAAAAGTCTCAAAATCTCCTGTAACAAGAGTTGGCTTCTGATCACGAATTTACCGCTTTAGAAGACATTGGACCTTAGTGACTAGACTCTTGCTTATTATAACAAAAACTGGGTAAACCAATGAGCTCACGTACCACGGCTTAACTAGGACACAAAAAGCGCGGTAAAAACGCACTGCCTGGCTTAACCGACCACTCTAGCGTTGTTTATTGAATGACAGATAATCATCGGCCCGCAAATTGCATAGCGTGTGTCTCAATCTTTATGTTATCGTTATGTTACGAGCTTTTACGTGCAGCTTAGTGTAGTCTTCGATATTCAGAAAAATAAAAAAAAACTTCGTGTAATTTAATAACTCACTTTAAAAAGTCGACAAAATAAATCAAGTTGACAAGTCAAGGCAACTCGCTCTTATTTAACTAACTTCGGATTTTGACGGAAACTTTGATTGATGTCAAAGTCAAAAGTCAAAGTCATAAACATTTAATTTTTTTTATTTTTGAATTACCTGCTCAGTTGGTACTAGCTCTGCATACTGCGCTGTAGGTTGATGGTTTGATTCCTTCCCAGGAAAAACATTTATGTGATGAACACAGGTGTTTGTTCTGTGTCTGAGTGTTATAAAGTATCATAAGTATGTATTTAAATATATATAAGTGTCAGTCATCTGGTCACCGTAATACAAGCTATGCTTAGTTTGGGGCTAGATGGTGTTGTTATTCAATACAATCACAGGGATAACTTTAAAACTTTGTCTTACATACCTACTAGGTGAATTTACGTGTCAATTTCTCCTAACCCAAGTCCGAGAAGAATTGACAAGAAACTTCTCTCAACTCAAGAAACAATTGTGTTTTGTTTTACTTATTAAACAATTCAGCGGGAGTTGGCACCCCCCGGCACCCTCGTATTTGTGCTCTCCTCGGCTGTAATTTGAAAGCTAATTCAATCAGATTTTTCGTAAACTTAATAAAATAATGTCGTAAATTATTCTCGACCATGTCTCTGTTGGCTAAAGAGCACTAAGTAGCCTAGTTGCGCGCTCAAAGCGTGCTTCGATAAATCGATACAATATCGATACAACGAACATGCCTACCAATTAAAATCGAGAGACACCTGTCCCGCTAATGGCTTATTTCAGCTGGCAACACCACCCAGGCCGCGGAAGCTAGCGTTTCATGTTGGCAGCACTGGTTCGAGTTAATTAGCCTCTTATCGGATTGGGCACGAACTGTTCCATGTTTAAAAGCAGCGTCTCGATAGGAGAATGAGATGTTCTATTTACGATTTGAACAGAGGCATCAGTTTAGTAGGTTGGAAGATCTGTTTCTTGATATTATTCGTGTCTTTCTGTTGACAGTATTGGTCTTACTAACTTAACTAACTAACTTACTTTGGTTTCTTAGCCTTTAACATAATACGGTTTTGACAGTCGAATTCGTTGGAAGGGAATAATTAACATTAATTCAGAAAACTTAGTTCAAGTTTAGTTGAAGGCCGTTCAAATCACAGACATACCTTTACTTGGCTTATCCTCTATTTTCATTAACGCTTACTATCAGTCACTTCTATCAGTTTATCAGTTGCCTACAATTACGCACTGCGTGGTAACTTTAGACAGTGCTTATGGCATAGCGCGCATTGCTGATTAATCCGCGACGATTTTCTTTTCGTTATTCTGTGGAACGCGGTATTAGACGTAGATGCACACATTAGCGGAAACAACGCGTTGAGAATTACATACCTTCAGAAAATACTTTTAAACCGCGCGGATTCATTCGCTAGTGCATGGGGCACTAGCGAATGAATCCTAACAGTTGGTGAAACGATTTTTGTTGCCATATCTAATACTAGCTGATGCCCGCGACTTCGTATGAGCAGGATTAGTACTTCGTGTAATTCTAACGGTTTTTGCAGAGCACACCAGAATAGCTTGCGGATGGCAGATTTTATTCCTGCTTGCTTGACACTTATCGTTATATTTTGGACAATTCACACAATATCTTTATAAATTATAGCCTATGTGTTATTCTGATGTATAAACTATATTATTAAAAAAGTTTCATTACAATCCATTCAGTAGTTTTTGCGTGAAAGGGTAACAAACATACATACAAACTTTTGCGTTTATAATATTAGTAAGAATGAATTATTTGGGAGTGTTTCATAAGTTCAATAAAATCAAGAGGTAACTCTTGATTTTATTTAACTTATGAAACATCTTTTCAACAGGTTCAAGTAAGACCCAGAAATTAGAAGACATTTAGACTTATAAAGAGGCATAATAAATTGATGTTTTCGCGATATATCGCAGGAGTAATGGTGATTGTATGTAAGTGTGGAATGTATGATCTCCGATAATAGCACACTCGGCTGCTTCCTAGTTAGCTGAAATTAAGTGTTGCCGTTGGGAGGATCGGCTGATTGTAGATCTCTGCTGATGCCGGGTTTACAATAGAAAGGCAGCTTTACTAGGCGATTTATGACAAGGATAAATAAATAAATAAAAAATAAATATTTGTGGACAAAACACCATCTAGCCCCAAAATAAGCTTGTATTCTTGTGACGAGATTACTGATTCATTCTTACTTATATGTTTAAACAGGATCGAATTACAGAAATGTACAGAAAATAAATGTGAAACAGTTGAGCTATCTAAGGATCGTTTAAATCGATCTATACTAGCTACTTATTATGATTATTATTATTTTTATAGAAGATTGAATGTATCAATGTTTATCGTGTATGTCGATTAGCATCATTACAATAGATAATATTTTGTATTTCACTTTTAAAACTTTCGAGAGTTGTACTATACATTTTATCTTAATATTTTTTGTATATTATGTACCTTTTTATACACCGCCGTCGTTCTGTTTTTGTTTATCCAGTCCATACAAAGGTTGCCTGGAAGAAATCGCTTTTAGCGGTAAGGCCGCCCATTGTACAATTTTATTTCTATTATTTCTTCTGTGTTCTTTTTGTGTACAATAAAGTTTTAATCTATATATCTATACATATAACTGATCCAGATCACTGCGAGAGGGCAGCGTCCCATAGATTGTAATACAAACTTTTGTTATTTTATAACAGCCAGACAGAGAACAAACACCGATGTTTTTTATACCTTGTTTGTCTTGGGAGTGAATTGAACCCTCAACCTACAGCGTGAACCTACTACCAACTGAGCTGACAAGCCAGGCCAGAAAGATGAGAGATAGCAAATGTATATTTACAGTCCAATCAAATCAAATGTTGTTTTATTGGTTGGTTCTAATGCACAACGGCTAGCTTACGCTACGTTTATGAAGTCGCCAACGATTAATCGAATATTTTTATTCTTTTGGCCATAGGGATAACAACATCGGTTTTTGGGTATTTATCGAAACGCAATCGGAGCTAAAACATAGACGAATTTTAATAGATCTACGAGTATTTAGGCAATTAATGGAATAATAGAAGCATATGATGTGCATTTTGACGTACGGAAGCATGAGCTTGACCTATGCATTCGAATCTTAATATGTAAATAAAATAAAAAAAAAGCTTATTGCCTGAGTAGATAGGTACACAAATGATAGATAATTGATTCAGGCGTGACTTTGCGGAAATCCATTACAAAACATTAAAAAGATGAACAAATATTTATGATGCCTCGTGGAGGGGCGAACACGTGTCGAATTTCTTTTGAAGGTAACTCTTCAGGAATAGATTGGCGGAATAGAACTAAATATTTATCCATCTTTTTAATGTTACGTACAAAATTGGTAAATATTTTAAATATTGGTAAATATTTTTTATATCTAGGCTTACTAAAGTCAAAGGGTGAAAATTCAGAATCTGCTGTTAATAGATAGGTAAAAGATGGATATAGCTACCACACACAGCGCTTTTTTTCATTTTGCATCCATTCGGATAGCTCTTCACCGAGAGTTAAGAACATGCGGGGTTACAGGTTTTTAAGGATACATTTATTTGTACCCTTTTAAACCTGTAATCTGTACCTGTAATCTGTACCTGTAATCTGTAACTGTAATCTGTACCTGTAATCTGTACCTGTAATCTGTAACTGTAATCTGTACCTGTAATCTGTACCTGTAATCTGATTAGAAATCCGATCTAACCTCTAATATACATAGAAAGCTCATTAATCTTCACAATTACAATTAAAAATGTATGTCGCAGCGTTAACAGAACCATGTACGATAGGGTTCAGCAAAAACGGCATCTACGAATTCATTAGAGTTGTTCATTACGGGTGTAGTGTGAAAACGCCTCCGCATTCCGACCGTGGGAACTGTCTCCGGGTGCGGCCTTATTGACAGGCGTAGCGGGTTGGGGGCGACCTTGCCTGAAGGCGTAAGGCCTAGCGCGCAGTGCGGATTAATCCGAGACGAATTTTGTTCGCGCTTCTGTGGGACATGGAACTAGCGGTGCATGCACTAGCGGAAATATCCGCGGGTGTCTGGTATGCAAATTTATCGTGGTTTAAGCAGTGAGCGGTAGACGTAAAGCTGGGCGTATGATGATGCTGACATCTTGCGCATATTGTAATTTTCTTACAAAAACCCCTCGTTGTATCCCTTAGGAGTTGAATTCCTTCAAGATTTCTTTTCATGCTCTTTCTAGGACTATAGTTTACAAAACGAGTCTGTTTGTTACTGACTCGCTTTGCACAGAACTGTAATCCGGAACAAAAATTAAATTCAAATAAATATTGGTGAACAATCTCAACAACACCATCTAGCCCCAAACTAAGCAATGTTTTTACTATGGAAACCAAATGAATGATAGAATATAATTATACTTATATATATATATAAATAAATAAACAATATGTGTTTATTATTTTATTGTAAGTGTTACAACACCTAAAATACTGAACAAAAACTTGTTAATCACACTTAGAGAGTCAGGTCAATACGTAAGCATATATTTTGTCAAAATCACCTCGGATTGATCCGCAATACGCGTTATGTCTAAGTAAGTTTAATTATAAATAATAATTACGTTTAAAATACTAAAAAGACTTCATGTATAAAAAAGCAAAAATAAAAATTTCGTTCATCCAAGTGGATGACATATTTTTGAAGTGAAAACTTTTTTAGCATCGTTGTGATTTGAAAGTCTATGAAACGAAAAAGCGACAGTAAAAAAAGAAAATGAGATAGGAAGCATTATACAGTGTTTTTTATATTCTTATTCGTCTCATTATCTTGAAGCCAAAATTTTTGAAGGTTTCACTTCTACCACGTGTGAATGGCACACGTTTTTTTCAGTTTTTTTGTTTAAAAACCTAACTACGGAACCGGTTTTTATGAAATTTATATGAGACCAATCGGCCAATATATCCTTTCACATGAAATCAGATTATTTTTTAAATCAGTTCATAAATGACGGCGTTATGAGGTAACAAACATTAAAAAAACAGTCGAATAGAGAACCTCCTCCTTTTTTGAAGTCGGTTAAAAATAAATATAAAATAAGTCTTAATTGCTGTTTGCTACATACATATAAGTTGGTAAAATAAAAATGCCTTGACTAAAACAGAAACCTTGCACTAAATTTGTTTATACCTAATGTTATGTATCGGCAAGCGGTTCTTCTGCAACAGCTTGTCCTTCGACAGAGGCCTCCTCTAAATATTTCCACAGTGTCCTATCTCTTGCTACCCGATTTCAGCCTGGGCCAGCTGTCTTCTTTAATTTAGGATGATTAGTTTAGTTTCTCTACCCTTAATTATTTTTCCATCCCTTGGGTACCATTTCGTTATTTGTTTTGTCCATTTCTCTTTGCTTTCTCTTACTGATTATACTCAATACTTATTTACAAAAAAATTGGTTGTCTGTAAAGTCGGTATACGGACGATAGTTTAACGTGACAACTCTTTCTCAACTCAACGCTCTCGCTCCGATCGTAACGTTACAATGAGCGTAACGGGACAATGAGTCACCCTTTTTCGTGCGTGCGTCACGTCAATAAAAACAACGCTATATCAATCCGCTAATTCACATTCAATATAAACACAACCTTCTGAAACATTCTAAACTCGGTTTACGATATAAATTATCGAGCAACGAACAATCAATGGGACAACGGCACAATTATTCACTGGGCTAGTACTTAGAGGGCATGTCTTGTGACCTATTCAAACTGTTATATTAAATAGCCAAGTTGAACTCACGATAAGTATTTATAACAGATTTTGTAAGTACCTGATTATTTTTCCACGTGCAAGTTTCTATCACAGAAACACCTATATAAAAACTGTGCATTTTGTACTCATTCAAAGCATGCAAAAATTTAGAGACGTGGTAGAGTAATTTGCAGATTTATCGATAAAATAAATAGTTCCAGGTACATATTTTTTTGATTAAATATTCAACAAAATATTATTTAAACATCTCTTATTAGCGAACTAATTAGTCATATCTTGGCAGTTTATTATTTTTATGCAAGATATTGTTGAGTAGGATAAAAACTATTCATGATACTATTCATGTCAAACGCACTATATTCAAACCAATCACTACATTTCATACCAAGGCTACATTGCAAGGTTGTTCGCGTGGGAACACCTCTCCATCTGATTGGAACCAGGATAAATGATGGCTATCTTCACGAAACTTGACTTCCTTATGCCATGCTTCCTCATGGGAAACCATTAACTGATAAAGTTATAGCCAAATAGTTTTATTCAAACAAATGCTAGGTGAGTTTAGGTGCCAATTCCAGCTTCAGCTAAGCCATAAGATTCAGCTTAGATCGTTTATATTGAGGAAGAGATTGGGATCCTAGATACCAGATAAACTTAGATTATCTAAATCGATTCTTACCCTGACACTTTACAATAATAAGTAATGTTTTATTATTAAATTGTTGTAAATAAGTTATCGCAGTAGGTTTTTGTGTACCCAGACTGTATTTGTGAAGCGGAAATAGAGTAAACCTAGTCGATGTGCTGTTATTTTTGTAGAAATAAGAAAATTGGATCATATCATTTAAAGAAGCATACATCACCCTGATTCCGAGCTTTGACATCCAAAACCAATGTCAAGGACCTCTAGACAAAGGATTTCTAACAAAGACCCAAAAACCTAACAACAAAGCTAGAGATTTTAATTACCAGCTACATCGAACAATGGCCATCACTATAGTATCGACTAGCGCTCAGACTTAATCATTCAATAAACCCCAAAAAACTCCATTAAAATCTAATTGACATTACAATGTAAGGAACCGTGAGAGTCGATACGCGTTTCATCGATAATTACCCAGCATAAAAGAAAATATGTAACAACACTACAAAAGATGAAAGAAGTTTTCGTGATGTGCCGCCACAAAAGATCATCGATTGATCGTTGGGTGGTTGTAGTTTTAAAAATAAATTATAATTGAGACGTCACTCTGTGGACTTGAAGTGACGCGAGCTACGATTTGTTTTTATTGGAATCGATGTGAGAATTAGTCGATAAGAATGCTAGTCTTTGATCAAGATATCGATAGATATTTCGATTGATGACGTTTAAAATTAATTCTGAAAAAGTTTCTCTGTCGTTTTTTCCAGGGAAAGATAAATTGGAAAAATAGGAATTGTAAAGGAAGTGTTATTTTATACATAAGTAGCTTCTGCGTGCGGCTTTGCACGCAGATGTGTGGGAGGTATCTAAATAAAAAATTCGTGTGCGATTCCTATATTTATTTGTATGTTTGTTTGTTTGTGGGTCAATTACTCCGTAGCAGGCGAACGGGTTAAACGCAACGGAACGGAAAATAATTTTGATTTGAATAGATTATAATTAAGTAAATAAATAAACAATCCCGGACATTTCCCACATTATCATCTGGCCCCAAAGTAAGCAGAGCTTGTGTTATGGGAACCACATGACTGATATACTATTTATATATACTTTTTGAAGTGAAAACTTCTTTTAGCGCGGTACGCATATTTTTAGATGAGGTAAAACCTCTGGACTCGCGACACCGTTACCGAGACGCAGCCGGCTGCCGCGCTCGCCCCATTTGATTATAAACCTTAATTCACATGTTTACAGTCTACTTTTGTATGGAGAAGTTTACTGAGTTAGGTTCTTTGATATATTATCTACATTTTGAACAAAAAATATTGCATCATCTGTGTTCGTTCAGCATTTGATTGGCAGTCGCCATAATTACTGATTTTGAAGTGATTTATTACTAAACTCTAACGCGCCAAAATAAGTTTTCACTTCTGTCGGCACTCCCGGAGTGCAACCCGTATATTTTTTTTGTAAATAAGTACATAAATATTCGACATAGAAACACCTAGACCCGAGACATATACTTGCAGATCATACAAACATTTGTCCCGCGGCAACCCGCAACCTTTTGCGTCTAAGCCGAACCTTAGCCCACTGCGTTACGGAGGTCGTCTTTATATAGTCATTCATTGCTTTTTTTTCGAGAACCTACCTTTTATTATCCACTGTGTAACTGTAAACTGTAACTGTAACTGTTATTTGGGTTTAGCCACTGTTGAGACCCCATGGTTAACAGTGGCTTATTTCTGACTTTTTTTTTTTAATAGTAATTTGTCTTTTCTCTGTAGCATGAATTAGAAAAATAATTATGCACGATCAAAGAGGTTGAACCACACTATGATCGTTCATAATCACAATCAGCCTAGCACTGTTGGTGCGGTGTGATAAGCCTTGAAAAAAAATTGATCCACTGATGACAATTTACTTTACAGAATACATAAAATGAATTTTTAAAATCCATAAACTGCTGTAGGTACTGTTAAACGTTATACCCGATTGAAATCACCTCAACCATTATCATCTCGCTACCTCATGTGGGAGTAACCATCCCCGGGCCACATGTTAATGGCACGTGCCCTTATGAGAACTTTGTACCAGAATACATAAATACCTAAAAAAATCCATAACATCTATCAACCGAACGGGTTATGGATCTTCATGTTATGGACGTTCTTCTAAACAGGTTGCATAGCTAGTTAAGATTTTGTTTTGTTATATTATTGAACTATTCGAATTATTGAATTTTGACTAGCCTGTCAGCTTAGTTGGCAGTTGCTCTGCCTTCTGCGCTGTAGGTTGAGGGTTCGATTCCCTCCCAGGGACACATATGTGTGTGACGAACAAAGTTGTTTGTTCTGTGTTCTGTGTTGTAAAGTACAAATGAATGTATTTAAAAATATATAGGTATTCTATTAGTCATAATACAAGCTATGCTTAGTTTGGGGCTAGTGTAGCTGTAACTTGTGTACATTGTCCACTAATATTTATTTATTTATTATTTTTATTCTCTGAACATTACCTAGGCATCGATACACTATACATAAAACCGTTAATAAATAAACCTAAATACCATTTTCCGTACAACTATGTATACTTATGAATGCCAATATAGTTTAATTTCATGTCTTATTGCACTGAATTTTGTAAATTTAGGTGCTGATTTGATTTCTTTTTATTTTTCTTATACAAAAGACTTCAACGCGCTCAGATAACATAATTATTTGCAGAAGATTGAAGAATCCATTAATTATTATTGTCTAATTCTTGAAGGACCAATCAGATATACCTAAATACCATAATATCTTTATTGGACGGTACGGGCTAGGCGAAAAAAGTGTAAGATTTTTTCATCACGAATTTCCATCATGACCTTTTCTTTAATGTAGATGGTTATCCATAGGGTGACACGAATGTATTAATTAGGTGAACGAATGAATTGAATCATTAGTTATTTCTGCGTTTCATTTATATGCTCTCAGACGCAAGTAATTCATTCATTTGTATATGTTAATCAATAATATAATACGTTTATCAATAATAATATACTACGATAGGAACTTCGTTCCAACCGAGTTCACGACACACATTTTTTTATGTATTCTGATGTTGCACAAGCCTCGGACCTTCACCGCCTGGAGATACGATCAATGGGCAGATAGGCAGACCTAGATCCAGGAACTAGACTAACCACTGTACCTGGACACAGAATAAATGTTAGTACTAATACTAACCTAGGTTCAGGTCTGCGATTGCTATGGCTTGTAATTGCAGAGTAGTGCACAATTTATTGTCCTGATTTATAGTAATTAAGGTGGTAAGCCCTCATAGCTTGTTTATAAAATACTATTAGGATGTCAGCTACTTCGTTCATTTATAGGAGCTAGGCGCTAGGCTAGGAGGGCTAGGCTGAACAAATGTAAGGTTTCGATCGACACCAAATTATAATTAAACTAGTAACTCCGTGAGCTGTAGACCTCGCGAACATTTTTCGAAATGACTGCAATATAACTTTTTTTCACGTTATCAACCCCCATATCTCCGCCATTTTGAAAAATTTGCAAAAACTGAATCGAGAAAAAAGGTCTATATAGTTAGAGAACCTGCTCACAATTTCACGAGAATCGGTTGAAAAATGCGACATGTAGAGGAGAACATTTGGACAGACGCCGGCCGGACAGACATAGATACGAAAGCATTTTTGCCGAAGCTGAAACGGAGACACTCGTTCGCGCTTCGCGCTCGCTCGGTCAATAATAACGTTTTTAAAATTCAAAAGAAAACTTCATTTATATAAAAAATAAAATATAACCGAATTGAGAACCTCCTTTTTTTGAAAGTCAGTTAAAAAAGAGACTATGGTTACGCGACTGTTGACAAATTTTGCAAACATGTTTATGATCACTGTTGCTGAGCGGTTGACAACGCCAACTGTCAATTACTGAGTAGGTACTTTTAAGTTCATTTGTATATCTTATTTACAAAATGAACGCGATAATTTTTACGTTTTGAACTTTGCGATAAATAGTAGGTACCTACAAAAAAAAATAACATTCAAAACGACGATAAAAATATATCCATAGGTACTAGGCACCTAGGCCACTAGGTTAAGCAGCGTTTAATTTGGATGGGTGACTGCTAGTAGCATTACAAGAGCGTTACAAGAGCAAGGTGTCAGTTACAGCTCTACCAGTAATTATGTCATAATAAAACAGCATACGCGACTTTTAACTAAAAGCACCATGCAAAAGTTTGTCCTGCAAGAAGCTGAACCAGCACCCACCCACTAGGCCAGAGATACCGCACAGCTCAAATAAATAACTGAACAAGAAAATGCAATCACAGATAAAGTAAATTGGGCCAAGCACGAGTCGCGCAAATTGTTGTGGAACCCAGTAAATTGAGCGTACTTCCTTCTCAAGCTGTCATGGCGAGCCAGGTGTGGAGTGACTCCAGGAAGCTACGCTTGTCATTTTAATACGGATGAGAGCAAACATAAATAAATGATGTTTAACCACTGGTGTAGTGGTTCCCTTGCCTATGGTAGGTTGTGTTCGATTCCCGCCTAGGATAACCATTTGTGTGTTGAACAGTGTTTTTCGTGTCTGGGTTTTTTACATGTATCTTTACATGTATTTAAGTAACTTATTTACGATATCCGTGGCGCAATAGACAAAGACCCGCTTGAGACGCAGAAGGTTGTGGGTTCGAAGCCCGTCGCGGGATCAATATTTGTATGATCTGGAAATATTTGTCTCGGGTCTGGATGTTTTTAGATATATAAAAAAAAATATAAGTAGTATATCAGTCATGTGGTCCCCATAACACAAGCTCTGTCTACTGTGGGGCCAGATGAAGTGTGAAATGTCCGTCATTATTATTTATAATTAATGTGTTGGGAACAACTTTAGCAGCGCGATGAGCGTTTCTTGAATTTACCTACTACCCCTAGTCACAATCCCCTTATAGAGAGGGTAAGCCGTAACAGGTAAATGTTAATTTATTTAAGGTATTTTTATTTTCTATAGTAATTCCTTTCTTAAAGCGACATTCAATCATACCGTTACTCGAAGTAGGACACAGATTAACGTTTAGTTTGTATTGTAGAGCCTAGGACTAATACACATATGGACACGAATGTTTTCAGTAACCACTAACTAGTTTACTAACTGTTAACTAGTGTCATGTTTAATTTAAGTGTATTGACTATATATAGTATATATGTTTATACATATCCTACATATAAAATAATAATGTGTCTTTATTGGTGACATTTTTATATAAATTCAGCTATATTGATTTCTATCCATCCTATGGTTGTCTGGCAGAGATCGCTTTCTAGCGATAAGACCGACCGTACTACCGTGTACCGTTGGTACCGTGTAGCTAAACATAGTTTCTTATAATAGTCCAATGTATTTGTGGTGTGCAATAAAGTATTTTCTATTCTATTCTATTCTATTCTATTCTATTCTATTCTATTCTATTCTATTCTATTCTATTCTATTCTATTCTATTCTATTCTATTCTATTCTATTCTATTCTATTCTATTCTATTCTATTCTATTCTATTCTATTCTATTCTATTCTATTCTATTCTATTCTATTCTATTCTATTCTATTCTATTCTATTCTATTCTATTCTATTCTATTCTATTCTATTCTATTCTATTCTATTCTATTCTATTCTATTCTATTCTATTCTATTCTATTCTATTCTATTCTATTCTATTCTATTCTATTCTATTCTATTCTATTCTATTCTATTCTATTCTATTCTATTCTATTCTATTCTATTCTATTCTATTCTATTCTATTCTATTCTATTATATTCTATTCTATTCTATGTATATAATTCTACTGTACGTGTGTTCACTGAACTCCTCCTAAACGGCTGGACCGATTTGAATGTTTTTTTTTGTGTGTGTTCAAATGGATTCGAGAATGGTTTAGATTTACAATTAGATAACTTCTTTTTTTTAAAACGCGCGTACGAAGTCGCGAACGGGACAGCTAGTAGTGTATAATTTTCTTCTTTTTAACACAAACAAACAACACACACACACATTCACATAATTACATACAAGCATCACACTTTGATAACTGTCGGTTTTTTTGTTGGTTATAATGTAAATCCGTTATTGGCTGTCAGTTGTAAACTTAAGTTTTGTGTATTGTACTTTAAGAGCTGTGGATTTTGTACAACGAATAAATAAAATAAAATAAATCACGACCACGAAAAGTAACGGAGAGGAAGCATAAACATCGGTTTTTCCAATCGACATTTCTTAAATTCTACATGTATATGAGTTGACTAATGTTTGACATTTCATTTAGTCTCATGGTGCTTTTTATTTTTTTTTTAAATTTAGGTGTCTCCTATGGTTTGTTAGTTTATATTCCTTTATGAGCCCAGTGGGAAAGAGACCTAGAGGGCGTCCACAAGAACGCTGGGTGGACGATATAAAAAAAGCAGCCGGACCAGAATGGATGAAAAGAGCACAAGAACGGGACACAACAACAAGATCTTGGAGGAAGCTTATACCCGAAAGGGGACTGAATTAATTAAAAATTTACCTACCAAAAAATTGTTATACTAACTGGTATGATTAGTCAGCGAAAATAAAAAGGCTTTATCATTATTATTATTATTATAGTTAGTTAAAACAGGTGTAATTTAAGGTTTGTAAATTTATACAAAGTTGATTCTGCAAAGCCCAACATAAAATTAACTATTAATTAATTAACGTATTAACTACATAAACCATGTTTCACACGCTCCGGTTGCCGGATATCTGATGGCGAAGTGTGCAGGCACATGTGAAAGATTTCACACGTGGTAGCACATTTTATATGGCAGTAGGTTGGTACTTGGTAGCGACCAAAGCTAATCTGTTCAGTACAAGAAGGATTCTCGATTCTGTTTATGGCATTTTGAAGCAACATAGCTTTTTGAAGTCCTCTATGGTGCAGTGGGCCAATGCCCGCCTTAACAAATGTTTGTATGATCTGCAAGTGTTTGTCTCAGGTAAACACCCAGACCTGTTTTATGTATAATATGTATCTATGTATTTCCAAAAGTAAAGTGTTTAAGTAGAACATCTGTCATGATTGTGCTGCTGATAACACAAGCTCTGCTTACTTTGGGGCTAGATGATGCTGTGTGAATATCCTGCATTATTTATATTTATTAAAAATAGGATATTCACAAAGCAATATAGTAGTGAAATAAAAAAAATAATATTATTATTCTAATGAGCACAAATGGCGTTGAACTGCGACTTTGTGGCGTTCATTTAATAAACTTTTTACAGAACTCTGGCTTCTTCTTCTTATCGTGTCAATAGGTATTTCTAACCAGTGTGCTGAATGGACAAAAGCCTCAGAGGCGCCTTTCGTGCACTTGGGACATGCTTTCGAACTTTTTAGATTCTATGACATTACGATGTTTGTTTTCACTATTTGAGATTACTGGTATACAGCTCTCACATTTTCAAATCAGAAAAAAAACATTGGTTTCTGACTGAAACGACTGAGTTTCTATCAGTCTATCAGTTTTCGGCGTAATTTCAATCATTACTGATAGACATTGATTGTAATTAGAGTTCCATAATCGCCCTATGCTCTCAAAATGAAGTCATCATAGAAGAAGAAGACAGGAATAGTTCAGTTCAAGAAAAAAACCCCGGGGAAATAATTTGTCACAAACATCGATACGAAATACAATGATTTACAACTCTGCTTGTTTTAAACAGAATGAACGACTGATTTGAGAAATATAATAATAATATCAGTCTGTTTTTTATACTGTGGTAATAGCAAGCCAATTTCGCGTCCATAGTCTAGATTCTCCCAGGCTAGTGCATCCAACGGCGTATCAATGCCTATTTATCTGCGGGACAATGTCACCGCAATGTATTACGTACATAACTAAGCGCGTCTGTCCGTCTGTCTGTTGCGAGGAATTCCATCTATTATTGAGGAGATACGGGATCCAACCGGACTTGGATTGGAAGCTTGTTTTAAGACGTTGTTTTCTGAAATGCGGCAGTCAATAGCGTAATACAGCGGTGAATGGGTTTCGAGGAATGTATTTTAGATGTAAACATGCATACGGCCCACGTTTCGAAAGACTGTTTTATACACCGTTCCGCATTGGGTTTCAAACAGGGTTCCTATAAGGTTGTCTTGAAGAAATCACTAGATAGCTAGATCGATTTATCGCCCCCGAAACCCCCTGCATACTAAATTTCGTGAAAATCGTTGGAGCCGTTTCCGAGAATTAGATTATATATATACATATATATAATCTGACGACTTCTGTAGCACAGTGGGCTAAGGTCTGGCTGAGACGCAGAGGGTTGCGGGTTCGATTCCCGCCGCGGGACAAATGTTTGTATGATCTGCGATCTGAAGTATTTGTCTCGGGTCTGGGTGTTTCTATGTATGATATGTATGTATTTACAAAAAAATACAGTATTAAGTAGTGTATTAGTCATGTGGTACCCATAACACAAGCTCTGCTTACTTTGGGGCCAGATGATGCTGTTTGAAATGTCCAGGGTTATTTATTTATTATTTATTTATATATTTAAGTATTGCTCGTTTAAAGGAATTTGATATATAGAAAGATCTAGTTTCGAGGTGTACAATACAGAATTTTCATTCATCTATTAATTAATTTTTCAATTTAGGTCCGACGATTGGTAACAGCGAAAGAGTAAAATAAAATTCCATACATCTTCTTATCCATTTGCAAAGGACATTAACCCTTATTTACAAGGCTGTGCAGTTGATTATTTGACAAGCAGATTAGATACTTCTAGAACTATTTTGTACTATTTTCTAGTGAGGGATATTAAGCTTTATTATAAAGGGCATAAAGTTGTATTGGTATTTGATGAGAACTGATTTAGATATGCGCAGGAGCAGGTGAATCGTGCAAAAACGCAACGAGATCAGATCACCGCCGTTGTCATTACGACGTGCGTGACGGTAAAGTCTACCGTCCACCAAAGCAAAGCTATAGTAAGCTATAAAACCATTCCTTCTTCTCTTCCTATAATAGCATCCGTTATTATGGCAATTTTGCCTAGATCTAGGCATTGTTTTGCGAGAACCGCGAGCGAGTGTCTCCGTTTTAGCTTAGGCGAAAATGCTTTCGTATCTCTGTCCGACCGGGGCGTCTGTCCGGATGTTCTCCTTTACAGGTCGCATTTCTCAACCGATTTTCGTGAGATTTTGTGAGCAGGTTCTATAATTATATTGAATTAATATCGTCGATTCTATTTTTGTTTTTTTTTTAAATGGCATATAAAATGAGATATGGGGGCTTGAAAACGTAAAAAAGTTATGTTAGTCATTTCGAAACATGTTCGCGAGGTCTACAGCTCAGAGGCACTAGTGTACATTTTGTCTAGTGATAGTTTTGTTATAATATCGTCATTTGCATGTCAAAAATTTAAAATTAGTAAGCGCATATAACCACTTCACTGTGTGAAGGTGTTCGAAGTCAGTTGGTTAACTATCTATTTATCTATCTATATATCTATCTATCTATCTATCTCTCTGTATATCTATCTACTACAGTATCAAGACCATTGTGTATTTTGAACACACATGTCGAAGCAGCTGGTGGATAGAGAGCCTTATGATCCACGACTCCGATGCCCTTGCCGACGTGTTGCGATGACAGATAGGCTCCAAGCCTCAATGAGCAATCCTAGATCGAGCTGATATATTAAGCATAGTTTTGTTAACCTATCTCTGACTGTCGATTGCTTCGATGTGTCACGATGCGTTTGTGGCATATCTATCTATCTTATTCAATACAATCACAAGGATCACTTTGAAATGTTTAACATACTAGGTGAATTTAGGTGCCAATTCCTCCTAACCCAAGTCCGAGAAGAACTGGCAAGAAACGCGTCCTTGTTTTAGCGCTTTTTTTATGATCCAGCATATCTACTAAAAACGAATACAAGAGAGTTTATACATTTCAAATCTGTCAGTTAACTGTCTGAGGGCAGAGCAACATGAGGCCATGCGTTCTTATCAATAATAGTATAGTACAGTCGCTAGTAATATATAAATGTATAGTCATTTATATATTACTAGCGACCCGTCCCGGCTTCGCACGGGTGTTTATTTACGAAACCTCTAAAATGATCAGTGTTTCTCTGCAATATTATGCATGTATTATACATACAAACCTTCCTTTTGAATCATATCTATTAAAAAAACCGAATCAAAATCCCTTGCGTAGTTTTAAAGATCTAAGCATAAAGAGACACAGCGGGAAGCGACTTTGTTATATAAGACAATGTTTTAAAATTAATATAGTTATTTATTGCATCAATAATCAAAATTAAAGAGAGGGGTGGGTAAAGAGAATGAGAGCCTGGCGTTAATAACGTTAATAAAGTTAATTAATAATTATGCCAACCCTGCATACGAAAGGGACTTCGTTCCAAACGCGTGCCCAGCGACACGTTCATTATTTTTTCTTATAGGCGTGCTACCAACGGACAAAGTAACCTACGTCCGTCCTCAAGATATAATTTATCCCCATACCCCAATTTCATCAATTTCATTCAGAAGTTTAAAAGTTAACAAAGAAACAGAGACACTTCCGATTATATAATATCATTTTAATAGTATCTTATTCCAGAAATTGCATCATTGCATCTATTCGTGGTTAAGTCAACATACAATCATCCAAACTTCACATTTTTTATGTTAGTGTGATGATTTTCGTGAGAACAGGCCTATTAATAGAGGTTTTTGGACTGCGTGAGGTCTTCATTAAACTGATAAGTACATACAGCCGTATTCTAAAATTCAGAGCGAGAAGTAAGCTCAGATTTTTAGACAACTATAGCATTGAGAACGCATTTTGCAATATCCCTGACGCAGTAAAACATTTCATGGTTAAAATGGTTTACGATTAGGTATGTCTAGTCGTTTTACGAAGCAAACATTTTAATAATAATAATAATAATCGTAAACAAATATATTGGCCCATAGATAAAAGACTTTATACAAAATATAAAACTTATTACTAGATTACAATGACGTTCGCTCGGTGTCTTGTGTCAGGGAACCGTTGAATTTCCTGAACCTTTCGGCCAGAACCCGGTGTCCATAAATGACAACACTTTAAGTAGACACGAAATTATTAGTTTATTTACAAAAATAATTACAGAAATGTATTGATTTACTCAATCGTTTTGATTATTCCCACATTTATGATTCAATAATTGCGTGTTATAACTAGTAAGTTATTAGTAATTATCGCATAATAAATAAATTATATGTTTACCTGTTAATTTAACAAGTAAGGGATACCTAAATTGATAGGTAGTTAATAATAAAAACCATGTAAGAATTTATTTACAGAAATGTACAAAATAATATACAATAACATAAAATACATGTGAAAAAGTTGAGCTATCTTAGGACCGTTTAAAACGATCTATAGATAGCTCAACCAATCCAGATCACTGCCAGAGGGCAGCGATCCCAAGACACTTTTTTAAGTAATTTTCAGTTTTATTAGTAATTTTGGTGTGTTTATTTAAATAGAGCTAGAGTAAGACTCGGGTGTCAATAATTGGAATAAAAGCTTTGTGTTTCTTTGTGATTCGCGCAGAAATAATCCGTAGTTATTTTATATGAGAGGCACCATTTTATATAAAATAACAAATGACGAACGACAAGATACGACTTTGTGACATACTATAAACAATATAAACACTTGACACTGGCAAAATTGGCATTATTATGACACATAACGAAGAAGAAGAACGGTTACGTCAGTCTATGTCAACCGTTAATAACTAGATGGCGCCACAGGAAAAATTTGAACGTTGCGTTTTGGAATTTATATAACACATGGGGCACACTAAAAGTTTTGCACTTCTAGCTAATCGGAACTATTTGAATTTCGAATGTTATATTTTTTTAAACCTTGCAACCTTCGTAGTAATAAAAAAAAACAATTGGCGGGAAATAATTAGTCAGTTGTTTTTATCACACATCAAAGTTCTACGTACTAAATGAAAATGGAATCAAGTCGAAAAGATTTTAGAGCGATGATTTTTTATGATTTTAAAAGTTCTCTCTCTCCGCAAGATTGTGCCGCTCGTCTTCAAAATGCTTTTGGGAGAGAAGCACCTTGTTGATGTCTATTAAGATGCGTCACAAGCCGAACGCTTAGACTGATCGTGCCTCTTTATCGCTTTTCCGCGCTCTCGCTTGCACGCTCGGCTCAGGCGGAACGTGACTATTTCTCGCGCGTATTGCCGGCGTTCATCGTTCATCGTTCATTTTTTTAACAATCTAGAAGGAGCCTCAGAGGCGCACTTTAATCCTTTCACCACACTGGTTAGAAATAACTTGTGACACGGTAAGAAGAAAAAGAAGATTGGTTCCAAACAACTTGCGTATGATAAGAGACCATAAAAAATAACTTTTGCCATCAGACACTCTGCAACTTCGCATATCGCTACTTTGCTATCTTATCAGGCTGTTAACTGCACTTTTCGCTCGGACATTCGATAGTCAAGGAGTTTGTGACCATTTTCTTACGTCATGCAACACCTAGTTATCTATAAAAAACTACCTTGAACCATCATAGATAAACAATTTTGAAATTAAATTAGGTAATAAAATGTTTTTTTTAATTTGATGTTAGTGATGGGTTTGCAACCTGACACATACGGAATATTGACTACTCTGCAAAATAAAGGCAAGTGCCATAAATATTTTTTTATTTTAGGTCTTTTCATATTTATTTATATTTTGAGTTAGTTATTAATTACTAAGTGCTCTATCGCAATAGCTTTGTTACACATTAGGGAAGTTACTGGTTTTTTTTAACACAATGTAAACTTACACAGAAACCAATGCATCACTAACTACATGTTACAAAAAATATTTGTGAAATGAAACACTTTGCATTTGAATATCTAATGTTTGGACGTGTTTGTTGGTTAGTTACTAGAGTTTTTATGAGGTGTATACCGAGGCCAGGCAATACAGTCCAGAGTATGTTTTTTAATGATATAAGTACGTACTAGTAACAATCCTTGTACTAAATTTGATCAAGATCCGTTTAGCCGTGAAAAAAACACAAATAAACGAACAAACATACATACACCTTTAAATAATATTAGTATATATAATTGACTAGTTGTTGCCTGCGGCTTCGCGCGCACGGTACCAACATTTAAGGTAGCCTACGTCCTTCTCCAAAGACCCATATTTAAACTTTGGTATACATCTCTATACCAAAATTCATCAAAATCGGTTCTGCGGACAGACTGAGTTGCTTTTGCATTTATAATATTAGTTAGATTGATTGATTGATAGTTTGAAAGTGATGAGTTTGACGTAAACAGATTACCGCCAGCTCTCAGACTCTTCCCCTCGGCTATGAAAGTCATAAATCGACAATAGACAGAAATAGCCGTAGTGTAAATAATGTAGGGTAGCAATTTGCCATACATAATGCGATCGTGCGCAAGCGCAGGGCACGTGACCACGCCGAGGAATTGTTGCAAAAATATTGTTGCTAGAACTTACTGTTGTTGTTTATTGCTATTTATTTCATATACTATATATTTCTGTTAATAAACTGTTTTTAAGAAATCACGTTATAAAATAGAACGTTAAAAAAATAATTTTAAAATTTGGTACATAATGTATTTACAGACAGTAATATAAAATACATGTCAAATATTTGAGATATCACAATTTTCGTGAATTTTGTGTGAAACATTTGTGGAACACGTGTAATAGACAGGGCGCAAACGTGGACTTTTGTGTCTCGTGTCAGATACAAGCTACCGATGAATATTTGATTTCTATAGAGCCAGTATGAAATCATCCACTTCCTGCGCATACGTAAACATTTGTGTCCAGTTGCTCCCACTTAACACTTACTCATTGACGATCGAAAAGTGTTCGGTATCGGTAACTGTAAAACTAAAGGTCGTCTGTTGAAGACACAAGCAACATTAACAAATTTCCTTACAATTGTACTGAGTTTCTTCATCGACGTCCATCGTGAGACTGACGTAAAACAAGCAACGAATTGTACCAGTGGCCAGTAGTAGCAACGGGCGAATGTGTCCAATCACCGCCACAAGACACAGCAACTACAGTTCCCTGTGATGGTGTGCCGTGTCGGCAACAAAAAGTGTCTTCGTTTGCGCAGCGCCATAGTCACGTATTATTTTGTCGATGAAAGCACCGACACTTTTCGATTCATATCACAAAAACACAACCTGGGTTTTATCCGCGGTTTGCTTACTCCCTTTCGCGTTCACGACTGTGGACAGATACATAAAAACCCGTGTTTTGCAAAATGATATAGATAGCTACATAAAATTATGAAAATAAATATAAATAAAGATATTACAAGACCTACAAGTTTATCTAAGAAATACAATTGTAAAAATTACGTAAACGCGTTAGCGGATCGGAAGCGGGTCGTCTTACATCCGTAATTTGATTACCACCTTTTTGTGTGCGCAGTCGGTTATACCACCTATGTTACGCAAGATGCTGTACCTCCTGATATTGAGATTGACTTAAATAGGCTCAACTAGTTTTAAAGTTTAATTTGAATGTAAACTTGTGTTAATGGAAATAAGCGTCGCAATTTAGAAAAATAGTATTTTTTAACAGACTTCAAATAAGGACGTTTCTCAATTCGACCATATTTTTTTTTATGTATGTTCGCGGATAACTTCGTCGTTTATGAATCGATTTTGATGATTCTTTTTTTGTTAGAAAGAAGATATCCCAAGGGATAAATCAGATTGCCCTACGTAACTCGTAGTGGCGACTAGTGCGTTTGTATTTTTTCATTAAGTATTTTAGAGTACTGCTATTTAATGAAGAACTGGAGTTGTTCTGATGATGGAGCCGAAAGACAGTCGAGCGAACTAATTAACAATTTACAGCAATTACCTGGTGTTTGGGCTTGATTAATTTGTATTGATGAGAACTTTACACCTAGATGACTGTCACTAGGGGTCTGAGTCTAAGGTTTACAAATTAGGTAAATCATATTAGTTCTCGTGGGCTTGCTAAACGAATACTTTACGTTTAAACCGGTATAAGTTTTAGCAGACTTCAAAATTATGAGGTTTCTCTATTCCACCGTATATTTTTTTATGTGTGTTCGCGAATAGCTTTGTCGTTTATGAACCGATTTTGATGATTCTTTTATTGTTGGAAATGAGATATCCCAAGAGAGTAACCATGATGAGGAAACCAGGATCTGATAATGGCATCCCAGAGAAATCGAGGGAAACCTTCGAAAATCGTAGTGGCGACTAGTGCGTTTGTTATTTTTTTATAAGTATTTTAAAGCACTATTATTTAATTAAGGTCTGAAGTCGATCTGATGGAGCCGAAAGACAGTCGAGGGAACTCCTCGACAATTTACAGCAAATACCTGGTGTTTGGGCTTGATTAATTTGGATTGATGAGAACTTTACTCCTAGATGGGTTGTGACTGTCATTAGGGGTCTGATGATGAAGACGAAGGGCAGTCAAGGGAACTCCTCAACGTTTTACAGTAGTTACCTTGTGGATATACATGAAGTCAGTTGTTTTTTTAGTTTTTATAACTGAATTTTTATACTTACAGTATTTTACTTATAGTAGGTATTGTACGACCGAAATAGGTAAAACAGAACTAGATATAGAAATATAGATAATTTATTTGCAAGATATATTGTAGGTGACAGATATTGAGTCATAAAGTAAGTTCATTTATTTCACCAAAAACATTGGCTTGCAAACTTTAATATTCTCAAAAACATTAAATTCAACTATATAGTATTATTTTTAAGCATTAAACAATTATATTCATTAGTTTCCAAGAAATTCGTTAACAGTGTAAAAAGTTCTGTCAAAAAGCCACAAATTTTTTTAAGAAAAGACCTATTGGCAAGTCCTTTATTTCGGCAGGAATTTTATTAAATATTTGTCCACACATTGCAAGACAGTTCTAGGCACACTGTTGAAAGCTAACTGCATATCTACTTAAGAACTATGTAACACAGTTTCTGGCAATTCAATATTCGTAATAAGAGTCAATATTTTCGAAGTTTACACGATGTCGTCCATCGAATAGCTCTATTGAAATAACTTATATAACCTTCTATCTCTTTTACATCGTCATCAAAACGTCAAAAAAACGGACAAATATCTCCTTACTACCGATTTTAGTTCATCAATGATTCCGCTTCAGACATGAAAACAAAACTTTGTAATGATTTCGTAAACCATTAAAACCCGTACTATTAAAACTAAGTCGTATCAAGATTTAAGACGTAGATGCTGCCCGCGGCTTTGCACGCATGGTACCTCCATAAAAAGTAGCCTATGTCCTTCTCCAAGATCCCAGCTATCTGTATTACAAAATTCATCAAAATCGGAATTAGCGGTTTAGATGTGAAAACGTAAGAGACAGACGGACAAACAGAGTTACTTTCGCATTTATAATATTACTAGGGATTTCTTACGAAAAGCCTAAATATGAACTTTTCGATCCCTAACTTAAGGAAATATAAGTTGCTCAACCAAATTTCATCCCCTATTTTACGCCCTTCAAGGTTGTTTTTTGCGACAAAAGGTGGCCTATGTTTTACCCCCGAATGCAATACATCTTATTACCAAATTTCATCAAGATCCGTTCTGCCGTTTAGCCGTGAAATCGTAACAAACAGACAGATAGAGACACTATTGTAGTATGGATTGGCAAAGAGCGTGTGGGTTTCACAATGATGAGTTGATGACTTTTGAAGTCAAAACAGATACGATTTTACTAGTCATGTTCAAATTAGCTTCAGCCATCGTGGCTAATCTCCACGCAAGATACCGTCTCGTAACATAATTATATGTAATCAAAATAAATTAACGATTCAAGGATCAAAATTGAGTGTTTGAAAGCTCTCACTAAAATGTATTCTGTAAGTAACAATATGAAAGTTTCCAAAAACGTCAAACTTTACTTACGTTTCCGAAAACAATGATTCGAGTCCATACTGCCGAGTTTAGTTATTGAAAGTTTCCGCTAGAGGCGCTGCATGTCAATGTATGAAAGCAAACGAAATCGTATATAGTCCCTATCAAACCTAGACGTATGGATAGGAAAATGATATATTTCATATAATATAACACGCCATTTCTTATAATGAACATTCTTTCATTGACTCTAGGGTCTAAAATATGCCGTTATTTTTATAATTTTGATAAACGGTAATATTACATGTATAGTTTATTTTTTAAGGTCTAAAATAACTGTGACACCGAGTTCCTACAATATTTAAACATCTATTTACCTGGTTGTAGGACTCTACAGCAAGAGTCTCGGTGGGTACTAGCACAGTGTTAGATATTCTGCCTCCGCACAGTAGTGTGCAAGCATTACTGAGTGCCGGTTCGAAGGCACTGGACCAAGTGACATTACTGGTCAGACAAAAGAACTTATGTCTAGGGACGGGATTGTGCGTGTTACCACTTACTATCAGCTGGGCCGTATGCCTATTATTAAAAAAAACTATTAATAGTATCCGTTGGTTGTTCTATGAGAAATGAAACGGCCTGTTTTGATTTTCATGAAAAATCACTGATGAATATAATAATAATAATGCCGAATATTTATACATGTTATAATCCTAAAACGTAGGTGCATATTAGTACAAAATACATAACTAGATGGCGCTACTAAAATGAACGGAGTCCTGGAACGCACTATCATTTAATTTTGTTCCGAGATACCGTATAAGTATACAATTACGATTTTCAGTATCTGATTTTTATTTATTCGTGTTAGTACCAAACCCTAGTACGTTTGAATGAAAAAATCGAAAATGGTATGAATTTTTATGCGGGCTTCACTTGGCCTATATAGTCTTCTATATAAAGGTTTAGCTACCTACATAATGAATGTGCCTACTAAAGTATGTGGAAGTCCGTAGGCTTTGCCACTTTTGTCAAAAAAGCTAAATAGTTATTTGTTCAAGAAAGCATAGTTAAAAGAAGTACACAATTGAAATAGAACTGAATAACGTGAGTAGCGAGTGATTCTAATATAGACTACTGAGCACAGTGAGTGATTACGAGTCATAAAAAAATTAGCTCTCGTTTGAAAAATACCACTTTTCACCTCTACCAGCGGAAAAAGTCGCTGGAACCGATTTTGTTTAGCGGACATAAAACAGTATACATACATATTATATATAGAAACACCCCGACCAGAGACAAATACTTGCAGATCATACAAACATTTGTCTCACTGCGGGAATCGAACCCGCAACCTTCTGCGTCTCAGCCGGACCTTGGCCCACTGCGTCACAGAGGTCGTCTAACAAGATATAACACGAGATGTGGAACCTTGAAAAACATTTATGTTTATTTTTATTTCATAACTTGGTAGTGTCCACAATACATATTACAAAAATAGTATTAATTACGATAAAATTAATAGTCTAGGTATTTTAGGGGCGGACAGACAGTCAGACAGACATATTGAAACTATAAGGGGGGTCGCCGACACGAGCTAGAGTCGAGGCGGCGTCGAGGCGCAGCCGCACAAGCGGCGCGCCGCTTCTACGTTTTCGGAATATATGGCAGTGCGCTCACATACTAGAGTCGCGGCGCGGGCGAGATGCAGGCGGCGCGGAGTCGAGGCGGGGACGCGGCGCGGTTGTTTTGCCCGTCCGCTCCGCGACTCTGCCGCCATTTTGTCATTTCGTTTCGTGCGTAGCTACGTTTAGACGGGACAGTCCAGTGCCAGTCAGTGCCATTCTAGTAATGACTGTAACGCGGACGGCGTTACAGTCATTACTACAATGGCACTCGACAAGTTTAAAAAGTTTTATGGAATATCACATGGTACCTTCGGTTTACTGTTGTAAAAACGAAAATAAACATTAGGTATGTAGGTAACACTTTCAACAGTAAATATTTATAAAAAAAAACATTCCTATTTAAATTAATGACTTCAATGAGTGCAACTATGTCTTCATCTTCTGACGACGACATGTTAAATAAATATGGAATGTGTGAAGGAAGCATAGCCGCCTGCTCCTCGTCTCCACATAGAGACGACGCTTCGACCGCGACCGCGCCTCGACTTACCAGTGAGCGACGCGCCTAAGAGTTTCTTATTGGACTTTGAAACCTAAAAAGCAACTCCACAAACAGAAATGCCTTTTCAATTCAAATTGCTCTGACATGATACTTTCTTTAATAATAATGTCTCAAATCAATTTTGTTTTTGCAATAAAAACGAGAGTGTCCGGTGAATTTGGAATTGGACGTAATTTCAATTCCATCACAATCGGACGTGAGATTCTATTGTGAAAGTGAAATTGAAACTTTGTATCGTTTTGTGAAACGTGTGATGTTTTGTGGTCAAATTTTCGGGTAACCGTCTTGAAGAATTGATCCATCAATCAATTATCGATCAGAGGAGAAAGCTTAGGATATCACAACGCACTCATAATGATTTTGTTTGGAAAAAAACATTTTGACAATTTTATTTTATACTCAGAGCCTCAGAGGCTCAGCCTCTGAGGCGTACTTAATTTCTTTCACCACACTGGTTGTAAAGAACTAGTCACACAGAGCACGTACCTAATATCTTTGTACTTTTCATAAAAATATTTTTAATCTTCGGACTTTGTTATGCATAATATTTTATTTGGGAAGTAAACAGACAGTATATTGCTTCTATGTAACACAAACATAACACATAGGCTGAGACGCAAAAGGTTGCGGGTTCAATTCCCGCCGCGGGACTAATGTTTGTATGATATGCAAGTATTTGTCTCGGGTCTGGGTGTTTTTATGTAGGTATAATATGTATGTATTTACAAAAAATTGTATATAAGTAGTCTAACAGTCATGTGGTACCCATAACACAAGCTCTGCTTACTTTGGGGTTAGATGATGCTGTGTGAAATGTCTGGCATTATTATTGTATTTTCAACTTCTACAGTTTTTTACTATAAGTATTATCTACATACATACATATTTACTTAATCTACTATTAAATCAGTACACAGCTTTGCTAAATGCAATTAAAATTAAGGAGAGTTGTTAGGCAAACAGGAAATTCAAATGGAGAAATTAAATGCATGTTTATATTTCTGAATTAAAACAGGCGGGTAATCTTGGTTAAATTATTCACAAGAACAGAACACGGACAGACAGACAGGCTAACGAGACGTGAGTTAGAGGCGTTGAGTTATTAACGTGAGAGAGAAGGGTAGATTTATAGTTTGTCTCTTTCCTACTGTAACCCCACTAGAATATGTTTTAAAAAATAAAAAGAACACCGACTTCATAAAATTTGAGTGATTATAAAATATCCTTTACGAATGCTATGTATATTTTCAAATGCATTTATTTATATATTTAACTAGCGACCCGTGCCCACTTCGTTGGGCGGTTACAACTTCACGAGAAATATTACAGTACTATCGCTATTAAAAAAAGATAGCTATTTAAATGATTATAATAATTACAGAGATCAACAAAGTTACTGGAAAATATTAATAGATGGCGCTAACGGCCACCCGCGGCCATGCCGTGCCGTTCCCGTTGCCGTTGTTTTTCCAACATAAAATGGCCTATATCCTAATACAAGTTACTATATTCATTTTAAGTTTCATCCAAATCGGTCCAGCGGTTCTCGAGTTATAAGTGGTGTAACTAACATGCCTTTCTTTTATATACATATATATAGATTCCTCATCACTGAATAAAAGTCTAATACACAATTTCTTCCCCAATATCACTCTTAGGAGTATATTTTTTTCATTAAATTTGAATGGGACTGTACGGAAAGAATACCCTCCTAAACAAAAAATGAATTTTCCAAATCAGTTCATAAAGGTTCATAAAACAAGAGAGCCTTACAGAAGTCGCATACATTGTGTAACATAGATGTCAGATGTTAATAAGCCTGGTAATAAGCAACATTAACATTATATCCTATATCTGACGCCCAACTCTACCACCGTGCGGGCACTACTTTTCGAGTTCACCCACCAAGATGGGTTCGCCAATGTACTTATAGCTTCGTACCTAAAGTGCTGAGTGCGCCTGTTCTGCCAAGGCGTCTAATTCTATAATACGATATTCTATAATTCTATAATAAGAAACCGAAACTTTGTACCCCTTTTTACGAAAATTGCGCGGAGGAGTATGAAATTTCGCACCCTTATAGTTTATATATAGAGGTGCGTAGAGTGCAGAATGCTATTTTTTTTTAATTATGCATTAAAAATACATTAATAATTAATTATGAATTTCGACCAGTGGGCGACCACTAGTATTAATTGTAGTAGGTACTGTTCGTTGATATTGTACGATTTAAGCCGCTTGAGATACCGTACCGGCGCACGCGCATCTTCTTTGTTCTGTTACATCATTTCACACTTTAACGCGACTCACGCGATGCGCTATGCTTGGTGAGCAGGTTACAATTTACGGAACAGGATGTTACACTGTATTAACGAAGCTGGTGGAAAGTATCTGAGCAAATAAGTATTTAAATACCGGACAATGTTTTTTAACCGACTTCAAAAAAAGGAGGGGGTTCCCCATTTGGTTAAACAATTTTTTTTATATTTGTTACCTCATAACTCCCGTCAGTTATCAATCGATTTAAAAAAATATTTTTTCTTGTGATAGAAATACTTCCCGATTGGTCCCAAAAATACAACCGAATTGAGAACCTCCTCCTTTTTTTAAAGTCTGTTGAAAATGTTTAAAACACAAAACTGCATAGTTACCTATTTTACATTAAAATACATATTATACATTAAATAACGGATATATCTCTATCTCGAGTCTCTCGTGTGTTATTTAAAATGAAAAGATTAGTAAACGGCTTTAACTAATCTTCTCATTTTAAATAGATTATGCAACTACAAACACTATGTTCCACAAAACAATGTTTGTCACGGTCTATTCAAACATTCGTCTGAATTAATGTGTGCGATTTGTTTGTCTGTTACGTAATTTGAATAATTGAATGGGAAAATCTATACAATTGTCTGGTAGATACGTTGCATGACCCAAAAGCTGGCTCCTATCTGGTTCAGCGTATTAGCATTGCCATTCAACGTGGTAATGCCGCCAGTATCTTGGGAACGCTGCCCTCTGGCAGTGATCTGGATCAGTTGAGCTATCTATAGATCATTTTAAACGGTCTTTAGATAGCTCAACTGTTTCACGTGTATTTTATATTATTGTATATTCTTTTGTACAGTCAATAAATAATTTAAAATACAATTGTTACTAAGTAATTTAATAAAAATAATCATCAACTTATTTCATTAATAAGTCTATATAATAACCGGTAGGTTATTTACTGTTTTGTTGTATAATTTGGAATGAAAAGTGACGTAACCTTGTAAAAACGTCATCAACAATTCAACACATTATTAGAAGGCGCTTATTTGATTAACATGGGTAAATTTGCTGTTTCGCGTCGGATGACACTTTATAACTAATCTAGACAATTCTAGTAACTTATTAAATTATTATAGAAACACTAGCTGTTCCGTTCGCGACATCATCCGCGCGTTTTAAAAAGAAAAAATATATCAAATTGTAAATCTAAACCATTTTCGATTCCACAAAAAAAAACTACAAATGAGTCCAACACTTTAGGAGGAGTTCATTACAAACATACGTACAACAGATACATATATATAATTAAAATAATAAATACATATTAAGGTATAATAAGATACAAACATTTTTAAATAAATTTTCTATAATTTTATATAGAGTACCTATATTTTATTGTTATGCACTGCTCAATGTGTAGTTGTATCATTATATAATTTAGATGATGAATTATTTATATATAATCTTAATGAGTTAGGTAAGTAATAAACCAGTAATTACGGGTTTGTTAATTTATTGAGCGCGGTTTATGTTAAATAAGTCATTACGCCACGGCACATAAACAAGTACTGGGTTTAAGGAAGCTTTGGTTGTAACTGTACACAATAGTAATGATCATGTAACAGTGTTTTACATGTCAATGAATGACCACACAACAATCGGATCACTTTCACTGGTCTATTTGTTTTTACTTTTGTTACCGTGAGCTTGTAGAAACCGAAGTAGATCCATTTTAAAATGTTTACGACTGTTGTAACAATTTTACTGGTATTGGTTTTATATAAACTGTGATTTACTGACTGACTATCAACGCAGGAGTCCTCATCCTCTTCCATACTTTTCCATCCCTACTAATATTATAAATGCGAAAGTAACTCTCTCTGTTTGTCTGTCTGTTTGTTACGTTTTAACGCCTAAACAGATTTCGATGAATTTTAATACAGAGATAGATGGGACCTTCGAGAAGGACATAGGCTACTTTATATGTAGGTACCACGCGTGCGAAGCCGCGGGCAGCAGCTAGTACAATATAGATTTGAGGGTGTCTCTGTCTGTATGTTACCTTTTTACGGTTAAACAGTTGAACGGATACTGATGAACTTTGGTAAGCGGATAGGTTGTATCTTGGGATTGGACAATATGCTACTTGTTATGTAGGTACCATACGTGCAAAATCGCTGGCAGTTGCTTGTATTACATATAAGTGTCACTGTTTATTAGACGATATCACGGCTAACTGGCTTAATCAATCTTGATGTAACTTAGTAAAAATATAGATTATATTTTAGAGAACGCCATAGGCTACTTTATAGGCAGTTACCACGTGTGCGAAGCTGCGGGCAGAAGCTAGTAGTTAATAATTATAAGCCATTTGCATTTATGACTATCATAAAATGGTCGCTATTCAGGACAAGACTTTGGTATTTCCTTGTTATTTTCATTGTGGATCGTAAACAATATATCCTTTTACAAGAAGTTATTCTGTCTTTGATGTTACATTCACATACCGGAGGTAATGTTAGGTTTTTGTCTAATTTCATTTAAGTACATAAATTTACAGATTAATTATACAGTAATTGTTTAAGTATTTATTAAAATACATGTTAAACAGTTGAGCTATTTAAAGTCTGCTTAAAACGAACTATAGGTGTGTATATTTTTATAATTATAATGATTGGAATACCGTAACATTCTGAAATGTCGTCTGTATTAGATAACATGAATCGTTTAATAATAAAAATGATACATAAAACTGAAACAATTCTGTAAAGTGAGAATTCCTTTTACATAAAAGAAAGAACTTATGTAACGTATGTCCTCGGCGGTACTACCGAACTTGGTCGCAGCTGGCAACACTTTCGATTTCTTCAGTGTGACCGTATCTCATTACCATAACCGCACTGGGCCCTTAGCATGGGTTACGTGATTATATTGCGAGCGAATATATTTTGTAAACATTCACCTATGTATACAATTTGTTATTGTTTCATATTTTTAACATCTACAGGTCATATCATCGTTATAATGTTTTAGCAAAAGTTTTAATTTATTATTTTTATGTGTAACACGAACTGATTAGAAGACGAAGTTTAAAATTAAGTACTTTCTAGGTAAACTTAATTTACAGGAACATAGTTTTAATATAAGTAAACAACTTTAAGACTAAACTAGGTATCCTAAATTTAAGTCGAAACTTATTAAAAATGTTCAAAGAAATTTTTATTAAAAGAAAAACAACATACCTACAAACTACGTATCTTGACTACTGCAAGACTACAAACCATTTCCGTTGTTTGAGATTGACGTCGTTACAATGTTACAGCAGATGCTCCCATCTGGTTTTTATAATTATATATTTTGTAAACATTTCCATCTCTACTGAATCAGATGTCT
Source organism: Lampropteryx suffumata (assembly GCA_948098915.1). Lineage (NCBI taxonomy): Eukaryota > Metazoa > Arthropoda > Insecta > Lepidoptera > Geometridae > Lampropteryx > Lampropteryx suffumata. Next base: position 3,736,174 of record OX402560.1, read on the forward strand.
GTTAGTGTTTATAAACACCACAGCAGCAATAGTGCGGAGGTGGGTTATAATATTACACAGATATGCCTGAAACCCTTATTTATAAATTATTGTTTTATTGTTCCGTCTGTTTCAGCTCCGATCGTTGGCGACTTCATAGCGTAGGCTAAGCCGTTATTAATTAGGAGAATACGAAAACACGTCAAAAAGTATCGATCAGTTGCGGGTCGATTCCGATCGCGTGAGTTCAATAACCATCTTGAACTAAGTCGATTTTGATGATTTTGTACAACTGAGCCAGCAAACAAGCATACGGCCCATCTGATGGTAAGTGGTTATTGTAACCTATGACGCTTGCAATACCAGGAGGCAGCACACGTTGCCGGCTCTAGACATAAATTCTGTTGTCTGAGCAGTAATGTCACTTGCTCCAGTGCCTTCGAACCGGCACTCAGTAATGCTTGCACACTACTGCCACTGTGCTGGTACCCACTGAGACGGACTCTTGCTGTGGAGTCCGGTTAACTTTTGATTAGTTTAAGTACTGACTGGCCTGTCAGCTCAGCTGGTAGTAGCTCTGCCTTCTGCGCTGTAGGTTGAAGGTTCGATTCCCTCCCAGGATAAACATTTGTGTGAAGAACATATAGGTGTTTGTTTTGTGTCTGGGTTTAAAAAATATCACATGTATTTAGTTACAAATATATAAGTATTCTATCAGTCATCTAGTCACCATAATACAAGCTATGCTTAGTTTGGGGCTAGATGGCGCTGTATGCATTGTCCAGCAATATTTATTTATTTATTTTGATTATCATTAGGTTTACAGACGTTTGTAGACGTTAATATCAAACGCTATACATTTATTTCTTTATGTATTCTTGTCACATTGCAAGTTGTGTAAAATTCCCTGGGAATACCGGCGGCCGCTAGACTCCATGTTGTGAAAGTGAGCTGGCATCTGATAATCATTGCAATACCACAGTTCAGCTAAGACAGCTACTAAACTCCAACAAGGATCACTTTCACGTCTTACATACTAGCGAATTTAGGTGTCAATTCCTCCTAACCCAAGCCCGAGAAGAACTGGCAAAGAACTCGGCCTGGTCCTAGCGCTTTTTATCATTATCCATCCCATAACTACGAATATCTAATACAAGAGAGTTTATACATTTCAAATGTGTCAGTAAACTGTCTGAGGACAGAACAACGTGAGGCCATGCATTCTTATTAATAATATAGTCATTTATTTTATAATACACTTTCTTCAAAAGACCACTAAGCTTTAAACTATACGTGAGGTAAGTTTAAATACGCTTCATCATTTGAAACCCATCTCTTCCCACTGATTTGCTTGGTACTAATACCGATTACCACGACTGTATTCATTGCAAGTTTTATTCAGTCATCACTGCCAGAGGGCAGCGTTTCCCAGACACGGGCGGCAATGCCACGTTGAATGGCAATGCTGCATTGGGTCACGCAGTGTATCTAATAATAAATAAATAAATATTAGAATAAATATTAGATAATAATAAGACATTGCACACAACACCACCCATCCTCAAACTAAGCAAAGCTAGGAGGGAATCGAAACCCTCAACCTACAGCGCAGAAAGCAGAGCTACTACCAACTGAGCTGACAGGCCAGTCATTCCAGCACTTACCTCGCTCCATACACATTAACATAACTAAATGAGACCTTTACATAATATCTGAGACCTTTCGTGCTTTAAAATATATGTTTCAGTCTCTTAGGTCTCTACGACTGATGCCGTCAGGTTTTCTTATCAGGGTGCCTCTATATGAACTAACCCAGCTGTTCTACTAAGGCTGTGACATAACGCACTGATTTGCCGTAATGTGCCACTGATAGAGTCATGTAGATTGCTCAAATGTACTGTGAAATAGGATATTACACTTTCAAATGGTTGATGTTACCACCTACAAGCTAAAGGAGGAGTAGAGTGCTGAGGTGATATTTATGTCAATGATATAAGATAGAAATTGCAATGATTTACAACTTCACATATTCTGTACAGACACTAATTGGATCCAGTTGATCTCGTAACGGATAATGCAGTAAACTATTGACTACAGAAGTACAAGTAATGTAATACGAATTAATGTTAACAAATTATACATCCCTAAGTTTCGACTAGAAAAAGTAAATGTCCTTTATGGGGAACACGGTGCGCTTCTATAATAAGCTTCCTGAATTCCAACTAAACTATCTATTAATTTAAAAGCTTAAATAAAGGGTAGTCTTGTGAAGAAAGCGTATTATAATATAAATGACTATATTGTTGATAAGAATTCATGGCCTCATGTCGCTCTGCCCTCAGACAGTTAACTGACAGATTTGCAATGTATAAACTACATGTGTTAGTTTTACGTAGTTAAGGTAGTTATAGTAATATACAAAAAAACACTAGGACCACTCACAGGAAAGAAACCAGGACAAGTTTATTTCCAGTTCTTTTCGGACTTGGGTTAGGATGAATTGGCGCCTAAATTCCGTAATAAATTAATTAATTTTCGGATATTGTCGAATGCAAATGGCTATATTTTTTTTTATAATTGGACGCTATTTTCCTTATCATAATAAGATACATATAACTTAAATCTAGTTAACTTCAATCCCACCGAAACACAATTGTGCATTTATCGCGGAAAATAACTCATTTGATGTAGCTCGGCGATTTCAGGGTATGCCCCTTTCCATCGCTACGAAAATTGGAATATTAGGTATCAAAATTTCTTATGAAGTTGCATATGGAATTCACCTCGAGGCGAATGCTGTATCAACGAAAACTTGGGGTCCTTAATCGTGCAAAACTGTATTTTGCGCCAGCTCAACGCCCGTTGCTTTCCCAAACACAGGTTCAGCCGCACGTGGAGTACTGCTCTTATATTATATGGCACGGTGCTCCTAGTTATCCGCTGCTTCGCATTGACTCTCTATAGAGAAGAGCCGTTAGTATCATAGTTGATCTTAAACTCACCAGCATGCTGGAACCAGTGAGCCAGCGCCGAGACATCGGTTCACTCTGTTTATTATTGTATTCTATCGTCTATAGGTACAATGGAGAGTGCTCTGAGGAACTATTCGACCTCATCCAGATTCTACCACACGCGACATCGAAATAAAGCTAATCTGCACTTCATCGACACGTGGGTATCTCGCAATACTTTGGAATTGTGGAATGATTCCTTCTGAGGCTTTTCCGGCGAACGATAACACTGAGCGTTATCGTGCCTTGGAGAGCATGTAGAGCTGTCGTTCCCGGCTTTTCAAACCTTCTGAGGCCCTACGTCATGGCCTACGAAGGTTTGAAAAGCCGGGAACGTGGCGCTTTGGAGGGTCTATTGTCTTCGTCATCAGGGTTCGCTACTGACTATTACTAAAGTAGAGAAAACCGTAATAAAAAGAATGCGTATATTCATGCTCTGACGACCTCTGTGGTGAATTGGGTTCGATTCTCCGGTACAAATGTTTGCATGAGCTTCTTCTTCTTGTCTACTGATCATGCTGCTTCAGTGTTACACTGTGTCATAAATTTGAATTTAAACAACGGAAATTAGGAATAAGTAGATGTTATTAGAAACAAAAGCATAAATAAAAATTTTGAGGTCGAACGGGACTAAATACCTAATAGGTAGATATTTTTAGGTTGAACGGAGAAGCACATTAAGGCTTAGCGCGCATTACGAATTAATCCGCGACGGTTTTTTCACTCTATTCTGTGAAACATGGAATCAAATGTAAGCAGGAAAAACCGCATTGAAAATGACAATCACTGAATACAGCCTGAATAGACTTCAAAAATCGCGGAGACAAATAAATAATGCCGGACATTTCACACAGCATCATCTGGCCTCAAAGTAAACAGAGCTTGTTATGGGTACATGACTGATATACTTTTTTTTTTAATACTTATTATACATAGAAACACCCAGACTCGAGACATATACTTGCAGATCATACAAACATTTGTTTCGCAGCGGGAACCGAACTCCCAACCATCCGCGTCTCAGCCGGACCTTGGCCCACTGCGCCACCGAGATCGTCAAAAGTTACTAATGAGTGCTAGGCTAATAGTCTTAACCTATCTACTTCCACTATATATTTGTCAAATCCCACTCACGAAATCTCAGAAACCACCGAACGGATTGGAATAAAATTTGGTATGCAGCTTCCTCGTAGTTGCTCGCTAAGAATGGTTTTCAAAAAATTCACTCGGGATCATGGTCAAACCACGTAAACCGGGATTATGCTTTGTAATTTTTCCGAAACATTAATTCGTTCAATTATTATCGTGCTACTTTTTATCTACCACGAGGGCAAAGCCGCGGGAAATAGCTAGTGTTTTATATCTAAAACTAGGCCGTTATGTCAGAGGATGGGTCCATACTCTTGTTTATGGTTCCATGGGTTCACTTTCATCGGCCGACCTCACGACGTGCCGACGGATTTCTAGAGATGGTTATGATTACGAAACGAGAGGAGCCTTGTACGGAACACCGGGTTTCTAATTCCATGACCTTGGGGTCATCATTAGTTTAGTTTTACTACAATAAGTAGGTACTAAGGAGCCTATCGGGGTTTCAAAATGAGTATAGAGTGAACACTAGTTTAGGCTAGCCAATTAGCTCAGTTAGTAGTAGCTCTGCCTCCTGCGCTGTAGAATGTGGGTTCAGTTCCTCAAGGACAAACATTTGTGTGATAAACATTGGTCTTAATGTTATAAAGTATCGTAAGTATTTAAATATATATAACTTATAAGTAACTAGCTGACCCGTCAAATGTTGTTTTGCCATATTAATTATTTCTAGTGAATATTTTGGTAGTGAAATAAAAAATAACTATGGTGGATGGTAAAAATTAAGGGTTCTATGTATTTAGTAATTAATGTCAAATCATTAAAAAAAATTCAAACAAAAAAATTTGATAAACAAAAATTGAGGTGGACCAAAAATTTTGGTTTTTCATACCCCTTATCACTAAGGGGTATGAAAATAGTTATTTTTTTTGTAAATAAATATGAAAATAGTATGAAAAAAAGACTTATTCTCCGACCTATTATATACACACACAAAATTTCATGAGAATCGGTCAAGCAGTTTCGGAGGAGTTTTATATTATTCTGTACATTTTTATAACTATAGTTTGTAAGTTGTTCGATACTTACATACCTATAATATTCAAATCTTTAAGAATTGATTGACCTATGGTTTTCTAAAAACTGAGAATCTATCATCGGAAATCGATGGTAAAATTTTGTTTAACAATATAATTTCCGCGTCAATAAAACCACCATGTGCACGTTCACCTTTACCGAGATATACAAAGAAACATTAATCACATGTGCACCTCAACCTTGGCATCTTTGCATGACCTTCCGAAGCCATCTTGGGAGCATGACGTGGTTCATTCATTCAGTTCACGTACCTCGTCAGTCAAGAAATATGTTTAACGTTCTCTGGGGCTGATAGACCTTGATGTCTGTGGGGATAGTCAGAAGCAGAAGCAAACATAAAAATAAAAAAAAAAACGTGTGCGTCTCGGGACGCCCGACAGAAGTGATAACTTAAACTAATCTAACCAGCGCTGTGAGTTAGAGTGAGATAGTTTAGTTTAGTTTAGTTTATTTATTAAAAAACAATTTTTACATCGTGTGTGAATATATCGTACATAATATAATAAAATTAAATTAATAGCATGCAATTACATATAGGTACTTAATCAAATTCATCTTTGTTACTTACATCATAATTACTTTCTTGTGATAAACTCGTCAATTGTATAAAAAAACCCCTTCAGCAAAAGTTTTCTTAAATTATTCTTGAAAATATTTGGATTGTCAATTGCTTTCATTTCAGTAGGAAGAACATTAAACAATTTTATTGCTTGATACCTACTGCCATGCTTTGCCACATTCAGCCTCGGATATACCTCGAGCTCTAGGTATTTTCTTCGTGTCATGAGTCTTTTTGTTCTCTTCTCTGCTGTTTCGTATTTAAGTGGAGAAAGAGAAAGGAGGAGCCTGCCTACCGCTGCCGTATGCGTGAGAGAAAGGGTAGCCAGACAGACTGACGCCGTAACGCGTTACGTAACGAAGCGGTTTACCCTCCCATAAGAAATTATCACTTCAAAAATATACCAAAAATGAATAATTTAAATGTCATTTATCTTTCTTATAATCTAATATATTAATTATTAATATGGCATTAGCGTACCCATGATATTCTAAAGTCAATGCAGATTTCATCCGATTTTAATACTATATTAAATAACATCATAAGATTTTATTTTTATTTTAAGATAATAATAAATCCAGTATAATAATAAAATACACATATATATATATATATATATAATACCGGACATTTCACACAGCATCATCTGGCCCCAATGTAATCAGAGCTTGTGCTATGAGTACCACAGGACTGATATACTACTTATATATCTTTTTTTATTAAATACATACACATTATACATAGAAACACCCAGACCCAAAACAAATACTTGCAGATCATACAAATATTTGTCTAGCGGCGGGCATCGAACACGCAACCTTCTGCGTCTCAGCCGGAAGCGCCACAGAGGTCGTCAAATAAATGTATATTGGTGTACAATGCACACAATACTATCCATCCCCAAACTAAGCACAGCTTGTATTATGGTGACCAGATGACTGATAGAATACTTATATATTTTCAAATACATACTTATGATACCATAAAACACCCAGACACAGAACAAACATCTATGTTCATCATACAAATGCTTGTATTAATAATGTATAAATAATAATTAATTATATTATACAATTTAATTAGGCTGCGTCTAATTAATTCACACTTTTACAGTAACGTTCATCATGTCGCATTACAACTGCTGTTCCGGGCACTTTGCGAAACATCCAGTTGACAAGGAAATGGTCACCTCGACTTCAGACAACATTAAACGTCATAATTTCTTACCGCTTTAAAAAGGTCTTGATACAGTGAGTGCAAGCGAGATTTGATGTGTATCATTCGTTAATGTGACGTTGTAGGTGAGGTTTATCATAATTGTGTACATTCTATGGTACCCAAATGACTGATAAAATACTTATATAATATATTAAAATAGATACTTATGATACTTTATAACACCCAGACACAAAACATTAATATGTAACGAATATAAATGTTTTTAACCGAATTAAAAAAAAGGCGGAGGTTTTTATTTCGGTTTTGTTTTTGTTACCTCATAACTTTGTCGTTTATAAACCGATTTGTTTGAAATTTATAAAATTTCTATGACACCAATCTGGAAGTATTCATCATCAAAAAAACAAAAAAAAAGTTCTGTAGTTTAATTTATTAATAAAATAGGTGAAATAAATAATATTGTAATAAATAAATTTTATTCGTTTTTAAAATGTTATTTAGATTTACATTCGCAATTCAAAAATATTCAAAAATACTTTTTTTGTAAGAGTTTTTGCATATGCTCTATTTTTATTATTATAGCTATTATTATTATTATTATTAAACAATCTGCTAGATCCAATATCGATTAAGGCAAATATTCAAATGTATGTTTTGGACTAACTAATCACTCTTTAAAAATAAATAAAAGCTGGAAAAATAGCGTCATAATCAGCATTGTAATTTTCTCCCAATGTGCCATTAACCTAAGACTAGGAACCAGCTAATTGACAGTGACTGCAGTCTGACATACCAGAGAGTATCATTTCCCGGGATCATTACGAGTGTTTAAACAGTTATGGGATGTCTTGTTTTTATTGTAATTGCTTGATTCTGGCCTTTCAGTGCTTGTGGTGCTATCTGCTAAGTGGATGGGTGGAATGTTTGCATGGTTTGACGCCAGTGTTGAAGTACCTATAAAAAGAAAAATAAATGGTTAGACACTTGTTATTTATACATCTTATATCACACCAAAAATATATATAAATATTTGATATTGAAAGACAGAATGAGAGAAAAACACCGAACCGAACCACATATACGAGCACGTATCTGTTTTTCCTGAAAACTACATTTTGTGTCTCTAATGAGAACCAGATTGTATAAGCACGACTATCGGGCACGAAGGTCTAGAAGACACCAGTATAGGCGTCTTCTAGACCTTCGTGCCCCATCGTCGCGTCGGCCGCATCGTCGTTTACCACCAGACCAGATCGTGGTCAAAAGAAAGACTATATAAATATATGTTTATCACTACATGGTATAAAACAAAGTCGCTTCCCGCTGTCTGTCCCTATGTATGCTTAGATTTTTAAAACTACGTAACGGATTTTGATGCGGTTTTTAAATAGATAGAGTGATTCAAGAGGAAGGGTTGTATGTATAATACATGCATAATGTAGTAGAGAATCACTGATAATTTTAGAGGTTTCTAATCATATTAGACATTCTGTAGTATATTTAGTATAAGCATTGCACCTTTGCGAAGCCGGGGCGGGTCGCTAGTATATTTATATAGACTAATAAACCAATAGAAAAAAAACATGAAAAGAAAGAGGAAATTACACCATAAAGTCTCTGAATTTTGTGTCTTTTAAGTGTCTCTCAATCCATGTGATGACGTCACAAAATAGCGTCTGACTCAGCATGATGTTGCGTTCAGTGGTGCGACTGAACACAACGTTGATCTTCCGCGGAAACCATGAGGGTGTATATTCACATTGGTACGAAAATTGGAGATTCGTAGATTTGGGATTCAAATGTAACACTGAATTAAATGAATATAAGTAAAATTTAATAATAAATAATGCCGGACATTTTTCACAGCATTACCTGGCCCCAAAAAAAGCAGAGCTTGTGTTATGGGTACCACATGACTGATATACTACTTATATATATACATAAATATTATACATAGAAACACCCAGACCCGAGACAAATACTTGCAGATCATACAAACATTAGTCTGGCGGCGGGAATCGAACGCGCAACCTTCTGCGTCTCAGATCTCAAATTAAATTAAGGTACTTATAGAAAAACCGCAATTATCTTGTACTAGTTTGACTTGATAAATATACCTAGATTTGGTATATACACATATATATACACATAATTGTACATATATATCAGTATATAACAAGTCAAAAAATGAGACCCAAATAAAAAAAAATCCTTAATCCTAATTAAATCTATCTAACTCCGATGATCGGTGCCTCTGCTACCGTAAAATTATCCAGATACTTAAGCCTCAATGTCCTCAATCATCAATCAATCATCATCAGCCACTGCTGGACATAGGCCTCTCCCACAACACGCCACTGAGCTCGATCTTCAGCTCTTCTCCTTCAATTCCTACTGTCTCACAAATAGCATCGCTCCACCTAGCTACAGGGCGACCTACACTACGTTTACCGACACTCAATCATTATCAACCATCTCAAAATACTCCCTAGAACAATAAAAATAAATTGAAAATTTCAGACAATTTGATATAGTCATGGCATCCAAGGGTTAAAATCAGCAGGAAACGTGTTAAAACTGCTTATCTGATTAATTATTTCGATAAAAAGAAAAACGGTATTGCGCACATTCGCATGCGCATTGCACTTTCAATCAATCCGGTACTTTCTCCGAAAGCCTAATTTCTCTTTTTACCGCAGCACATGTGCATCACTCTCTTAATGCAAATGCAGAAGCGAATGTGTTGATAGAGTATTTTTAACCGACTGCAAAAAAAGGAGGAGATTATATATTTTTTTGTTATATTTTATTTTTGTTACCTCATAACTCCGTTATTGGAAAAAAATGTCATCCAAGTAAAAAAAAATTAAAAAAAAAGTTTTTAATACGTAATTATCTAATACAGGGTATTTAATGAAACTACAACAACATTAAATGTTACACGAAACACGGAAGAGCATTTTTGTAAACACGGGATTTATTGGGTATTATTTTTAACTGACTCCAAAATAGTAAGGATTCTAGATTTGGTTCTATTTTTTATGTTACCTACCTCATAATTGCGTCATTTATGTACCGACTTGAAAAAAAAATATGTGATATACCTTACGATTGAAATTTCATGAAAAGTCTGATTTTAAAAATCACAACGCGTGCGTATCCAGGGTTATCAGCTAGTAGCATATAAAAGCTACATTTAATGTAAGTGTAACGCGTGCGAAGCCGCAGGCAGAAGCTAGTGGAGAATAAATAATGATTTCCGCTGTACAGCAACATTCTACACCTACCTATGGCGATAAACCTCCAAGGCTGTGCATCGCCCACTCGGATATACATAATTTATGCAATCGGTTATAATATAATCATAGCTCATTTTAACGCAAGCTGGTTCAGTTTATATGGAGGTTGGCCCTAAATACTAGCGATTAAAAAAACTGGCCAAATTGTCTAAAGCCTTTGCGAATTCTACTAATTATAAGTATTTTTAGATGCTATAATAATCGCTAGCAATTTACATAAATAAATAATACATTTCAGACAGCATCATCTGGCCCCAAAGTAAGCAAAGCTTGTGTTATGGGTTTCACATAACTGATATACTACATATATACATTTTGATTTGTAAATGCATACATGTTATACATAGAAACACCCAGACCCGAGACAAATACTTGCAGATCATACAAACATTTGTCCCACAGCGGGAAACGAACCCGCAACCTTCTGCGTCTTACACGACCCTTGGCCCACTGCGCCACAGAGGTCGACGTACAAACGGCCCAATTTGTCTAAGTCCTTTGCAAATTCTACTAATAATAGGTACTTTCCTATGAAGATACTATAGATGTTTGTATGTTTGGTTCAATCAGTTCGTAATGCCTGAATTGAGCAAAGCTGTGGGCCCAAGCTTGTGGAATATAATATCCTTTGGTTACTGACCCACACAGATACTTGACATACTCTCTCTCTTCTACGCATTTTTCTTCTGCCTTCTATGTGTGGTTTAGTAAATAACAAATGAGAGTCTGTATCCCGACCCAGTGACGTCGTTTCGAAATACGCGTTTATCGTAAGCCACAAATTACTTAGTGACCTAAAAAAAGGAAGGTTATCAAGGTTTTTTTCTGTTTGTTATCTCATAACTCCGTTCTTATGATCTGATTAGAAAAAATATTTTTCATGCGAAAAGATACACTTTCCGATTGGTCCCATAGAAATTTTATCAAAATCGGTTTAGTAGTTTCATTTTTAAATCAAAATAGCTGAAACAAATATGTCATCCAAGTGAACGAAATTTCTACAATAAACGATTTAAATCATGCAGTCACCCAGCTGTTTCAGTTCAGCTGCGTCAGAAGTCTGCAAGTAACCAAACTAAAGTGACAAAAATAAACATGACCATTCTAAACGGGTCCAAGGAGATCGATCTAAATAAATAATGTGTTAATTTTACATAAATGTTAACAAGGTACAGTCCGTGCAATAAAATGTATTCCTTTATTTTGTCAAAATAATATTCAATTTCGATCATTCTTATACACAAAATAAAATGTTAAAATTGAAAATTTTCCTTTCCTCACTTCACCAAAAGTCCATCTTGGTTGATACCAGTACAAAATATTCTACCTCCGCACAGTAGTGTGGAAGCATTACTGAGTGCCGGTTCGAAGGCACTGGAGCAAGTGATATTATTGGTCAAACAATAGAACTTATGCCTAGAGCCAGCAACGTGCGTGTGATACCTCCTGGTATTACAAGCGTCATAGATTACAGTAATCACTAGGCTTTGAACGAAAATCCAGCTGGCGCAAAATATAAGCTTTGGAAGGATAGAAAACCCCCATATCAACCTCTGTGGCGCAGTGGACTAAGGTCCGGCTGAGACGCAGAAGGTTGCAGGTTCGATTCCCGCCGCGGGACAAATGTTTGTATGGTCTGCAAGTATTTGTTTCGGGTCTGGGTGTTTCTATATATAATATGTATGTATTTACAAAAAAAACGTATATAAGTAGTATATCAGTCATGTGGTACCCATAACACAAGCTCTGCTTACTTTGGGGCCAGATGATGCTGTGTGAAATGTCCGGCATTATTAGATATTATTATTATTATTATATCATCCATAATAAGTAGCTCTTATTATCTACAGGAAAAAAATGTGTAGTTAAATGGAATTCCTTGAGTTGTATAAAGTTAATTTATACAACAAGTCAGTTTAATTAGAGCACTGGTGTATTTGTAGCCTATTGCCTTCCGATCGTGGTCCTGGGTTCGAACATGTTCGTGCACCAATGTATTTTTCTTTTCAAAAAAATATGTGCGTAATTAAATAAATAAATAAACGTTTATACACATTTCACACATCATCCGGCCCCAAAGTAAGCGTAGCTTGAGTTATGGGTACCACATGACTGATATACTACTTATTTACATATTTGTTTGTAAATATATACATTATACATAGAAACATCCAGACCCGAGACAAATACATGCATATCATGCAAACATTTGTCCAAAAATTGGCAAAATGCAAAAGCACGCACAATGAAGGCTTCCGATATCGGTAAGGATAAGAATGACTCCACTATATTAACCAAACTTATTGAACTGTATAGAAAAAACTGTTCAAGAAACCTTATACCCGTTGACTCTTTACTGGTACAATTTACCCGGTAGTGAAAACTCCGTTGACTCGCAACTGGCCCGAAAGTTCCAGCGCGGGAAATTGATTTTGAATTGATTGATGTGGCCTGAAGGACGGAATCCTTACCGTTCATTTGATATACAATACTCTATGGTCGTTGAACATTTTGATTGAGTTAATCTGTAAAAATTCGGCGACATATTTTTCGCCATTGAACTTAGCCTAATGTTCAAGTACAAATAACTTGGTATTTTTATATTGAAATAAGTAAAACCAAATATGTCACTTATAAAACAGTATATTGACAAACATAAGAACATACAATATTTACAAAAAGAATAATGCGTTTTTAAAGAAACAGCATTAGTATGGAGCGAGCGAGATTTTGCGCTTACCATTTTGACATCTAGAAGCTGAACAATTATAATAATTATAAAATAATTGATGAAACAACAATAATCTAATAGGAAAATTCAATAGAATTCTTCAGCTGTTTTTGGATTGTTGATAAAAGTAGTAGTTAGTTCAATATAGTTGATTTTCTGAAAATACATCTTACGCCGCCATTTTGCCGCCACAACCGTTTGACGCCATATTGAAAAGTCTAGATTTAGGTTCGCCACTCAAGGGGTATTATACGGGAATTACATTTTTTGTCAGCAAAGTTTATATTTGTCATCAACTTGTATCATCTAATTAATAGATCTATCGCCACGAAATATTTTCATTCTCAGATAAATAAAAAGTGTCGCCAGGTATGAATTACATTAATGTTTAATTAATGTTATTATGTATCTAAAATAAGAGTTGGATTATAATAAAATCGTAGTTCATTTATTATTAAAAACGAAGTTTTTAATAATAAATGCTAATATTTAAGGTTTATTCCTTAAATATTAGCTCCGTACTCAGAATGGTAGATCTGTCGGCTAAGTAAGGTTATTTAATTTTTTAATGATTGTTAGCAATTAATTTGATTATTTAGTTATCAGTACAAACCTATTATAATATATACAAAAATATTTATCAGATACTTAATAATATATCCCGATGATTATATATAATTTATTATGGAATAATTTTTGTATTGTTTGGCGACCACTATTTTGCGGACAAACCCTATTATTCAAGAAATTTAAAACCAAATAAATTGGTGACAGCTTAAATCATACCCTAAAAATACCCATCCAACGATATGCAATATGAGGTAGTAAAATAAAAAACAACCCCACTCTAAATGTAGGGGCGTTACTTCTAAAAACGATGTTAGGTACGATGTTTCTGTCATCTCGAGTTGTTTTTCTCTGTTTAGGTACACGTGTAACATTCGAAGTAGTTTGATACGTAGCAAAATGCATTACAGCGTGCAAAACCATCGTTTTTGAACATTGCAGATTGTCGGCTATCTTTTTATAAGACCAATTCTTCCGGCGAAGTTTTTTTTTATTACTTCCCTTGTATAGGTATTTATCACAACTTTTATTTTTTCCATTGTTTTTTCATAAGAAGCAATCTCTTTTAATCTTTTACAGCACTAAATGGCGTCAAAATTATTAGGCCAGTTAAAATAGCATTTAACTTTGCAATAAACTTCCGATCCAAATATTTTTAGGTTTAGGATCACTTACTGAGCATAAAATCACAAAATGCGGGCAGATCCAGGTGACGCTTCAAGCGCCATCTTGAAAAAACCTTATTGGCCGATTTTTTGTTTAAAGTAAACTTTTTTGTAAAACTTACGATATATCACCCATTTAATGAACCGGTTTTTCTAGGTCCGGTCTAGGTTTCAAGGTCCTTTAACATGCTTTCGTGTTAAAGGACGAGGCGAGAGTGAACATGAAAGCATGTTAATGGACCTTAAAACCTAGACCGGACCTAGAAAACCCGGTTCATTAAATGGGCCATAAATCGTAAACGGTTAGTTTTACAAAAAAGTTTTCAAGTAACAAAAGATGCGAAATTTTAATTTCTACAATAATGATATCCATAACGTTTGCTCTATAGTGCATAGCTTCCGAGATATCGGCCAAAAACGTTTTTTCAAGATGGCGCTTGAAGCGTCACCTGGATCTGTCAGCATTTTGTGATTATATGTTCAGTAAGTGATCCTAAACCTTATAAAAAAAAAATTTGGATCGGAAATTTAGTGCAAAGTTGACCAAAAAAAACGTCTATTTTGAGTGGCCTATATACAAACAGTAACAAATCGACTGAGTGTTCTCTATTTAAATTTGAATAAAGTTATAAACTATTTAGCGTTCTTAATCACGTGACCAGCCAGTAAATAGGAATACTATGTTTAGAAGTAGTGTAAAAAGTTTGTCTATTTTTTTTTTAATCATGTGCATCAATGAATACAGTGGTATTATGGAAAAGTTTTACAATACCGAGAGAAATAAAAAAATTGCATGCAATTAGTTTTGCGTCTTAGTTTGAAAAAATCTTCCCTTTATATCAGCGTTCTTAATTATATGACCACCACTGTATATACGGTCGAATTGAGTAACCTCCTTTTTTTGAAGTCGGTTAAAAACAGTATCATCGTTTCCAAGAAATACTTCACACGGCCTACCAATGACTAATAAATTGTTTTGCGCACCACTTGCCCCTTTGCTCTCGGTTTGCGCACGGTGCGAGTTCACACCGCCCGATGTTTTTGCGCACAGCTTGGTACGCAACTCTTATCATGGTGCACACGATATTGAGCC
Source organism: Lampropteryx suffumata (assembly GCA_948098915.1). NCBI lineage: Eukaryota > Metazoa > Arthropoda > Insecta > Lepidoptera > Geometridae > Lampropteryx > Lampropteryx suffumata. Next base: position 3,751,444 of record OX402560.1, read on the forward strand.
GTATATAACAGGCGGCGCTGTTATCAAGGAGTTATTAGTTGTTTGTTATCAGTGTTGAGTGTCAGTTCAGTAATTGTTTGAGACTACAGGTACGTCATTTACATAATTTATTAATTATATACTTAGTTATCTTACTTATATATCTATGCCTCTGTCTATATGTATGTTACATTTAATGGCTAAACGACCGACGGATCTAGATGAAATTTAGAAAAATATAGTTTTTTGTTTATGCCGGACATTTCACACGGCATCTTCTGGACCCAAAGTAAGCAGAGCTTGTGTTATGGGTACCACATGACTGATACACTATTTATATATATATACTCCTTCTGCACTGTAGGTCGAGGGTTTGATTCCTTCCTAGGATAAACATTTGTGTGATAAACATAGGTGTTTGTTCTGTCTGGGTGTTATAAAGTATCATAAGTATGTATTCACAAATATATAAGTATTCTATCAGTCATCTGGTCATCATAATACAAGCTATGCTTAGTTTGGGGCTAGATGGGGTTGTGTGCATTGTGCAACAACATTTATTTATTATTTATTTTATTTTATTTTATCTTTATTTTAAGAAAACTTACAGGTAGGTACATAAAAAGACTAATATATAATTATACAAACATACTGAAAGTACATTATATTGTTGATGGCCAATTACAAGTTTCCACATATTTATTTATTATACAAAGAAACACCCAGACTCGAGACAAATACTTGCAGATTATACAACCATTTGACTAGGGAAATTGAACCCGCAACCTTATGCGTCTCAGCCGGGCCTTGGCTCACTGCGCCACAAAGTTCGTCACTAAGATTGTACTCCTATCTTGGGGACGTATAATAGCCTACTTTTTGTGTATGTACCACGTGTGCGATGCCGCGGGCTGCAGCTAGTTACATCTAGTAATATAACCTCGTTGAATCGCTTTAATAATATATATTTTGTCCGAGAAAAGGAAATTGAGTTTTAATAATGTCATATAAGGATATAATATATATCAATAGGTATGTGAATTGTTACCAAAATAAACACATCGGTAAGTTCTTTAACAAAAATATTGTTCAATTAAGTTTACTTCAAAATAACCTAAGAAAAACAAAATAGTTATTACGAATATATTAATATCTTAAAATGTTTACTAATGTTTAACGATCTCTGTAGCGCAGGTGGGTTCGATTCCCGGCGCGGTCAAACGTTTATATGTACTGCAAATATTTGTCTCGGTTCTGGGTGTTTTTATATAATATGTATTTAGAAGTAAATTTATATTGTTCAGTTATTTTTATAAATAAATAATAAATAAATAATTCCGTACATTTCACACAGTTATGGGTACCACATGACTGATAGAATACTTATATACTTAATTTTTGTACTTAATTTTTTTTGAAAATTCATTTTACACTTAGAAACATCCAGACCCGAGACAAATACTTACAGATCATACAAACATTTGTCAAGCAGCGGGAATCGAACCCGCAACCTTCTGCGTCTCAGCCAGACCTTACTGCGCCACAGAGGTTGTCTTTATCAGTCATGAGTTACCCACAATACAAGCTCTGCTTACTTTGCAGCTAGCTGATGCTCTGTGAAAGTCCGGCATTTATATTATTTATTTTTTGACTGACCTTCTGCGCTATAGGTTGAGGAATCGATTCCTTACCAGGATAAACATTTGTGTGATGAACACAGGTTCTGTGTCTGGGTGTTATAAAGTATCATAAGTATTTATATATATATATAAGTATTCTATCAGTCACCTAGTCACTATAATACAAGCTATGCTTAGTTTGGGGCTAGATGGTGTTGTGTGCATTGTCCACCAGTTTTTATTTATTTATTTCTATTTAAGTGTAGATTTTTATAAAATATTTATGTAACAAAAGTACCCGCAGAAATAGATATTTACAGTATTTCTGAAAATTCAGAAAATGCTTGAGTTTTGAGATTTGAAATATATGCTGTTTAGAGTAACTGTTAAGAGTAGGTATCCAAGTATAAAATATTAGTGTTGGCTTGTCCGGATATCCATATTAATAATATTAATCGGAAAGAATCTGTCTTGTTTTATTAGTTAACGGTTTTTAATCGCATACATACTTTTTAATTATTCCCGACGCGACGTTTCGACTGTGTTGCAACAACCATGGTTGCCGACTGACTCACAGTCAAAGTCAAAAGATACTTTATTCAATACAATCACAAGGATCACTTTGAAACGTCTTTCACTTTAGGTGAATTTAGGTTCGGTCTGTCTGATCGTTTTATAATAAAACGGCTGAACGGAACTTGATGAAATTTGGTAAAGAGATAGATTGTATTTTAGGTACGGATCTAGTCTACTTTTTATGTAGGTACCACGTGTGAGAAGCCGCGGGCAGCTCGTACTAAACATGTGACTGAGTTTTGTGCGTTTTCAATTTTAATTCTTGCATTTTTACTACATAATATGTTTTAATAAAAATGTACTCAGATATATTAAAATAAACACTTCTCTATCTTATATCTACACTAGTTGCTACCCGCGGTTTCGTACCTGTGGTAGGTACCTACATCAAAGGAAGCCTATGTCTGTTTTCAAGAAACAATCTAACTCTTTACGAAATTTAATCAATATCCGATCAGCCGTTTAGCAGTGAAACATACATACAAACAGACAGACGGACATTTGTATAGATAACTAGCTGCTGCCCGCAACTTCGCACGCGTGCTACCTACATAAAAAGAAGCCTATGTCCTTCTCCAAGGTCCAATCTATCTCTATACCAAAATTTTAAAAATCGGTTTAGCCGTTTAGCCGTGAAACGTACATACAAACATACAGACAGACATTTGCATAGACTAGTGCGAGTATAATCTGTTCTTATCATTTTAACGTCAATGAACAAGGCCAGTTTTAACACCACATTATCTAAAACGTTATTATAAGATAGACCAATATGTTATATTGGGAATAGGAAGAATTATCACAATTGTAATATATTTCTGATTTAATATTTACTTAACAAAAGCATACCCTTAAGGAAACAAAATGATTAATACATTCAGTATGTTATAAAAAAGGATTATTTCCTCTAATTCTAATATCCTCATTTATTTACAGATACTTACATCATCAGAATGTCGTGCGGAAAAGAGACAATCACTAAAAGCGACAAGCGCGACCAGGATGGCTGTTCCTGCGAACCAACAGACGGAAAACCCTGCCCATGCCAAAGCGTGACAGGTGATATCACTTGTTGCGACTGCAAATGTGACGGAAGCAAATGCAAGTGCGGAGAAAAATGTACTTGCGTGAGCACTGGGGCTTATTCTTGCATTTGCATTTGTAAGGACGAGAAAGGAAACATTAAAACTTGCTCTACGATATCTAAATCTCCCTGCAAATGTGAAGGTTCTGGAAACGGTAAATGCAAGTGTGCCGCAGGACAATGTACTTGCATCAACACCGGGGCTAGTTCTGGCAAAGGAAGTCCTCAGTCTTTGTGCAACTGTCGTGGAAAAGCGTGTGATGCTGATTGCAAATGTGGAAACGCGAAATGCGTCTGCGAGAACGAAGGAGATTCTGGCGTCTGCGCCTGTAGTGATAAGGAGAACCTCAAGACTTGCGGAGATACCTTTTGTAAAGCTGCTCGAGGATCTGATTCAAGAAAGGGGAGATGCTTGAAATCATTCAAAAACTGTAACTGCAAGTCTGAAAATTCTTGCATCTGCATATGCAAGAATAAGCAAGGAGAAACTATTTGCTGTGACGATTGCAAGTGTGATGAAACCAATACTTGTGACAAGCTGAGCTGCACCTGCGTCCCTAAGGAAGCAGGTCTTAAAATGCCAGAGGCTAAGACTTGCGTCTGCTTTGGCAGTGCTAATTCTTGCGTTTGCGTATGCGAGAATCAACAAGGGAAATTGGTAAACTGTGGTGCTTGCAAGTGTCCTGATGCCAATAATTGCGACAAGGAGTGCACCTGTGTGGCCAAAGGATCTACAAGCCCGGTAAATTCTTGCATCTGCATATGCAAGAATAAGCAAGGAGAAACTATTTGCTGTGACGATTGCAAGTGTGACGAAACCAATACTTGTGACAAGCTGAGTTGCACCTGCGTTCCTAAGGAAGCAGGTCCTAAAAAAGCAGAGGCCAAAACTTGCGTCTGTTTTGAGAGTGCTAATTCTTGCGTTTGCGTATGCGAGAATCAACAAGAGAAATTGGTAAGCTGTGGTGCTTGCAAGTGTCCTGATGCCAATAATTGCGACAAGGAGTGCATCTGTGTGGCCAAAGGATCTACAAGCCCGATAAATTCTTGCATCTGCGTATGCAAGAATAAGCAAGGAGAAACTATTTGCTGTGATGATTGCAAGTGTGACGAAACCAATACTTGTGACAAGCTGAGCTGCACCTGCGTCCCTAAGGAAGCAGGTCGTAAAAAGGTAGAGGCCAAGACTTGCGTCTGTTTTGAGAGTGCTAATTCTTGCGTTTGCGTATGCGAGAATCAACAAGGGAAATTGGTAAACTGTGGTGCTTGCAAGTGTCCTGATGCCAATAATTGCGACAAGGAGTGCACCTGTGTGGCCAAAGGATCTACAAGCCCGGTAAATTCTTGCATCTGCGTATGCAAGAATAAGCAAGGAGAAACTATTTGCTGTGACGATTGCAAGTGTGACGAAACCAATACTTGTGACAAGCTGAGCTGCACCTGCGTCCCTAAGGAAGCAGGTCTTAAAATGCCAGAGGCTAAGACTTGCGTCTGCTTTGGCAGTGCTAATTCTTGCGTTTGCGTATGCGAGAATCAACAAGGGAAATTGGTAAACTGTGGTGCTTGCAAGTGTCCCGATGCCAATAATTGCGACAAGGAATGTACCTGTGTGGCCAAAGGGTCTTCAAGCTCAGAAATTCCTTCTACAATTAATGATTGTAGCTGCAAGCAGTCAGCTGACTCTTGCATCTGTATTTGCAAGAATAAGCAAGGAGAAAACATTTGCTGTGAAGATTGTAAGTGTGACGTAACGAATGCTTGTGACAAGAAAGATTGTACTTGCGTCATGGGCTCTGTTTCTTGCGTGGAAGGATGTGCCTGTGCTCCCGAAGGGTCTAGTACTTGCATTTGTAACAGAAGTGTAGCTTAAGACCATTTATAGTTATATACTTTTTTAAATAATTGCTTGAGGGTATTTTTTTAAGTTACTGGCATAATTTGTAACTATTGGTGCTTTCTAATAATTAGTATCATGAATATACTCGTTTTTAGGTAAAGTATACCTAGTATTGTTAAACATACAAAACTAAACTAAACACTTAAGTGAATAAGGTTTCATTTATATGTAATTATTCACAATGTTTGTTATATTGAAATAAATAAATCTATATAAAAACTATTTTGTTTTATCAACTCAAAAACAAGTTATGTCTGTCCTACTAATATCTATATCCATACTAATATTAAACAATCGAAGGTATGTGTGTTAATTTGTTACGTCTCAACGGCTAAACGGCTGAACGGATCTTGATAAAATTTGATAAGGAGATACCTTGATGAAAGACATAGGCTAATTTTAATGTTTTTACCACACGTGCAAAGCCGTAGGCAGAAGCTAGTAAATCTATAAAATAATTGCATTTATAACTCAAAAACAATGTAGGTCATTTAAAATAAAAGGTGATCCTAAAATAAAAGCAGCATTTTAAATTAAAAACAAAACATCGATGTTAATTCAAGATAAAGCTCCCATTACACCTTAAACGTCACATCATGTCTGTATGACGTCTCACAGTTGAGTTGTCAAAGTGACGGCTGGCTGGGTGGTATTCATAGAAAACATTTATTTACTTTTTATTTCATGTCTGCGTTGATAGCTTATAAAGCCCAGACCACACTGGAGACAGGTTAGGTTATTATTAACTTTATTAATATCTATTACTATTATTATATTATTACTAGCTGGGGCCCGCGAATTCGTCTGCGCAGGATTAGTACTTCCTGTAATTCAAACGGTTTTTGCAGCGCACGCCAGAATAGCTCGCAGATGGCAGATTTTTTCCTACTTTCTTGACACTTATCGTTATATTTAGGACAATACACACAGTATCTTTATAAATTATAGCCTATGTGTTATTCTGATGTATAAGCTATATTACTGTGAAGCTTCAGTAAATTCCATTCAGTAGTTTTTGCGTGAAAGAGTAACAAACATACATACAAACTTTCGCGTTTATAATATTAGTAAGGATAAGGCTTATGCAGAAGGTTGTGGGACAAACGTTTGTATGATCCGCGAATATTTGTCTTAGGCCTGGAACTTTTCTATGTATAAGATAGATAGATAACTCTTTATTGTTATACCACACAGAAAATACAAAAAAATTACTTTAGTATAAAAGGCAATACAATGGGCAATAAAAAGATGAACGTTTTTACAAAAAAAGTATACAAGTAAATCCTTTTTTTTTGGCTTTATTTGGGGATTGATGATGCTGTGCAAAATGTCACTTATTATTTTTTATTATTATAGCAGCTCAGGGTTGATGCGTTTATAATCACATACGAGTATTGCCAGTGTATTTTATTATTAACCAGCGAACCGGCTTCGCACGGGTTCAATACTGATACTTAATATACTACAGAATGTCTTTATATACAACGTTATCTAAGTAATAACATAACCTAAGAGATAGACATATACCATCGCGGATTTTTTGTAGACCTTTTTAAGGTGTACAATACTGTAGTACATTATTTTGATCTATCTCGTAGGGTTCAGTCAGCGTTTGCAATGTAAGCGCAAAAAAGTGTGTTTATTTACGACATCACATTAGAAACCTCTAAAGTTATGCATGTATTATACATATAAACCTTTCTCTTGAATCACTCTATCTATTAAAAAAACCAAAATCCGTTCGTAGTTTTAAAGATCTAAGCATGCATAGGGACAGACAGACAGCGGGAGGCGACATTGTTTTATACTATGTAGTGATGTATATATTTATACTATGTAGTGATGTATATATTTGACAAGTTTTTAGACTCTTCACTGAGGAAGCACTTAATCTTAAACTGGCTCTGGTAGCTTGTTTCTTGGTCAACGACAAGATTAATATTAGGTGTGTTTGCAAGCGTGTTAATGTACTTTCGAACTCCTAATTATATGCTACGGTGGGCACGCTGAGCTGCCGATCTCGGCTTTTCAAAAGGAATTAGGTTTTGGGCGGCCTTTGGGCGTCCTCATCATGCAAAGCGCTAGGACCAGGAGGATTTTCAGCCAGTTCTTCTCGGGCTTGGATTGGGAGGATTTGGCACCTAAGTCCTCACCTCACCTAGCATGTAAGACGTTTTAATAAAATTTCCTAAAATACGAAAGACCCTACTTTGTTAGTACAATGTCTGATTTAGAGTAACATTTATAAAGACACCTCCAAAATTTACTAAATTCACGTGAGATTGACATATTTTAGCGAAATTTTGACATCACTATGGAGGTGTTGATTAAAACTAAGGTAAACCCTAGGAAAATCAATTCAATAATGGATCCAAATATCAATATTAACTTATTCTAGAACTGTCACTTAAAAATATTACTCTAATTTGGACTTTAATGGAAACAAAATAAGGTCTTTCGTAGCTAAATTAAAGCTAGTCTGATCAAATTAATGAATAAAACGGTTACAAACGTTGCTGGGAAGAGATCGCTTTTAGCGATAAGGCTGTTCATTATACAACTGTATTGCTAATCAGTTTTGTGCGTTTATTTAGTGTTTATCTATCTATCTACAAAAAAATCGTTAAAAACGAATAACATAGGTACCTACTGTTAATAAAAAAATCAGTATAGCCAAGCGCGACTTAATTCAATTCAATTCAATTCGTTTATTTCAGACAATGTCCATATAATTTGTTAGTTGTTAAACCACGCGGATAATTTTGCTAGTGCGTGCTAGACCTTTAGAACAGTTAGTGTAAACAGGGCCTTATATTTTAATTAGCGTGTCCATCCGTTTAAGGATAATTAAATTCCTTTATTTTTTACTTGCTATTTAGATTGTAATCTTTGCCTGGCATCTTCAATAACGGGTTCTTGAATGTAATTTAATTAACAATTTATGGCATTTGACAGTGTTTATTATTATTTTATTAATTTATTTCTAACGGTCAATGGGTTTTTACTTTTAACTTTTAATTACATGTGAAAGCATAATTATTTTTTATTCTGGCTATGTTTGTACCTACTATTTTTAGTAATTACCTTTCAAAAGAAGTAGGGTCATTCAATGATAGTAAGTCCTCTTTTTGACGTAATCTGTAGTTATTTTATTCTTCTTCTATATAAAAATAAATATATAACGTGAATACGTGAAGCAAATACTTTGTACCCCTTTTTACTAAAATTGCGCGGACTGAGGATTATGAAATTTTGCACACATATAGCACACTTATAAAATTATGCATAAAAATAAATTATTTATTAATTAATTATGGTCGAATTTCGACTAGTGGGCGACCACTATTATAAATAAATGCCTTTCGTTAGTTCCGCAAAAAAAACTCAAAATTGTCTCGAACGATTTTATTTTCTTTTGTTATTTAAAACTAAAAGGTTTTTATTTGGATTACAAAAATGATGTATACATTACATTGTTATGTAATGTATACATCATAGACTTTTCAACGCAGACTTTTAAAGTCAAATCAATTTCAGTTAGTACGAATGTCACCGGACCATCTAGTTTGCAATAATAGTAGATTGTTGCACCGAGCGCAAGCGTGTGCACTGAAAAATAGGAGTGCATTATTAATCTCTTTAGCAAGGTGCGTAATTTACTTTTCTTTCCACTACCAATCTACCTACTGTGATAAAATATACCTACTCAAACTAAAAATATGAAGAATCAAAGTTTTACAATGATACAAAATGCGCGCCATTTGTTTTTTTTTCACCAAGTAGGTTTTATTCAGCCGATTTTTATTATCAGCCAGTATCTCATTGATCTAAGGCAAACATTTTATATTAAATTTATTGGGAGATATTAAACCTCTGTAGTAAATTTATATCTAAATAATAAGTAAAAAACAGTGCAATAATAAGATTTCATATTACATTTCTGCACTGTTTTGGTTCTAAGCAAAAAATACATCCTTTGTTATCGGTTTTGTAGTGATTAATGATAACATTACTACGTAGTTGAAAGAAAAAGAGTTAGTTACCTATATAATATAAAAGACTATATTATTGATTAGAATGCATGGCCTCATGTTGCTCTGCCGTCAAACTGTTACCCGACACAATTGAAATGTATAAACTTTCTTGTATTAGTTTTTCGTAGTTAAGGTATTTATAAGACGGCTCATGGAAAAAAAGCGCTAGGACCAGGACGAGTTTCTTGACAGTTCTTCTTGGGCTTGGGTTAGGAGGAATTGGCACCTAAATTCACTTAATATGTACGACGTTTCAAAGTGATCCTTGTGGTTTGAATAAAATATCTTTTGACTTTGACTTTGACTTAATCAATATAAATAAGTAAATACTTAAGTAGTCAAATAACATCGTCAGCGAAGTTGGAGACTATACAGTCTAGGGACAACTCTAGGGTCAGTAACTAAGGACAGTTATCTAGTTCTCCAGTCTTTAGTCTTGTAATAATCAAAGTAACAATCATAAATAAAAAGAATTTAGTACCTCCTCCTTTTTTTGAAGTCGGTTAAAAACATAAAATTTAATAATAACTAGATTGGTCTACCTATTAGATATTATGTAATGGATTTACGCAAAGTTACGTCAAAATCAATTATCCATAGAAATACAATGGTTTTTAGTCTTCTAGATTTGCAAGCTCCCGTATCTTACGGTACGGCTTTATTAAAAAAATCCCAGCCTTCAAGATCCCACCAACAAACTATCCAAGTTAAATAAGAGAACTCAGTCATGGCCCAGTTAGTAACCGAGTCATAGATCGCGGATAACCGAAATAGTTAAACTTGAACCGCGAGTTACGGCCGTGACAGTACATTCCCACAGTACTAACAGCACAGCTGAGCGAGAACAGCTTGCTCACTTAGTGCAAATGAATAAAAATAATTATGTTTTAGGAACTAAAAAGAAAACCGACTTTATTCAATATACAAAAACCGAATTGAGAACACGTTCGTTTATTTTGAAGTCAGTAAACAAAGTTTTATTTACGCTTTTTTGTACTTTGCCATTTTTTGAAATTCCGAACGAAAAGCACCGAAAGCACCGAAAGCATTCGGTGGTGTTCACGAATTTCATACGAAAATACGATGTTGCGTTTATTTGGATGACATACTTTTTCATGATAAATCGTTCTCAAAATCGTTCTTCCTGGAAATCAATTGGGGAGGCCTATGTCCAGCAGTGGACTTCCTAAAGGCCTGAATTGAGAATATGAGGTAGCGGTCCAAGGCTCGGCTGAGACGCAGAAGGTTGGGGGTTCGATTCCCCCCACGGGACAAATGTTTGTATGATCTGCAAGTATTTGTCTCGGGTCTGGGTGTTTCTATGTATAAATATGTATGTATTTACAAAAACAGTATATATATATATATATATATATATATTTATTATTTTTATATTAGTAGTATATCATTCATGGTACCATAACACAAGCTCTACTTACTTTGTGACATTTTCGGCATTATTATTATTATTATTATTATTAATGTAACAAAATAAGTTCGATTTAAAATTTGACGGTAATTATAGTTTTAACAATTAAACACGAATATTACCTCACCCACGATGAGTAGTGTTCAAGATGCATTAATTATAACTACATTTGTTTAGAGTGTACTAGCTGTTGCCAGTATGAGCTGTAACTACTAACAGTAAATCTCCATTCAAGATAAAGCTATTTCTATAATGTGTATTATAATATTACATGTTTTTATACATTTTATAATACTGCATTCTTCTTCAATAAGCAATTCTTCAATCATCATAAATGCTCAAATTTTGCTGTTCCCATTTTGATGAAATTAACGATTCCAAAATATTTTAGGTACTCATTTACATAATAATATGACACTAAACTTTGGCTTATTTATTTTGTGGATAAATACAATGGTTTTTATATAAATAAAATGACTCGAACCTTAAATACCTTTTTTTACTTTTAGATACCTACACTATCTGGATAGTTACTTTATTTTATGATATCATATAGGTGAGGAGTGAGGATTTCTACGAGGAACTGATCCTAGATGAGTGCTGCTTGTAGACTGATGATGGAGACGACTGCGATAGTTCTCAAATTATTGGGGATTAGTACCCTTGCTGACTAACAGAAGAGCTAGCAACAGAGAAGGAAAATTTGAAACAAGTCCGGCTCGGTGCTAGCCGTTATGCTGCAACCGAACCGACACCGCATGTATCTACTGATTCGTCTTTCTTGCGGGTCCTGTCGGCAAGGTCGAGAGGTTAGTGTGGGTACTTGGGAAGGCCTGCGCTATCAGACAGAATCCCAGGCAGCGTGGCGTCAGTGAAGAGGACACTTCACCCACCTCAGCTTGCTGGAGTGGATCCATGAACGAAAGTTTTACAAATAACTGCTCTGTAACTTAACTGACCTAAATCATCTTCAACAGATGAGCTAAGGTCAAAGATGATAGATGATGTATGTAGGTAGGTAAGTATCACATCACATACGAAAAGAAGCGACCTGTATGCTAAACGAGGTGTAACAGAGATCTACCTATCATTAGTCTACTTTTAATTTCATTGAGTACACTTTGTGAGTATACTAAACTATGATACGTACTAGCGAATTAATCTAGGGAACTAGGGACGGAGGATCCGTAACGTTTTAGTTGAGAATGAAGATTTATAGAGCTAAGAAATCCTTAAAATACAGTGCAAACATTTTTGTTCTACGATAAAAATTGACGAAATTATGACGAAATTATTAGCGAAGTTCACTGAGTGGTCGTTGCGGTAGCTGTAACGTCACAGGGACGGTCGCCGCCAGTTATCGAATCGTGAAGTAAGAGGGCTGCGCTCGGACCGTACCAGTGACGTCACACGCACCCGCGTACATTGATTTTACCGGCAGGAACGGCTTAATGTAAGTAATGGTTTATTCGGATAATTCAAAATGATATATCATTCTTATTTCATAAAGAATAACGTGGATACTTATATTTAATTTGCTATAACCTTACTGATCCTTAGTGTATAGTTTATGTAACCATAGGCGAATGCACTAGCAGAAAAAAACCACGTTGAAAATTAAATATGAATAGCGCGATTAAAACCGCGCGGATTAATTTGCTAATGCGTGCTAGACCTTAGACTAAGGTAGTAGAAACTGTAAGTAGTTTGAGGTGTAAAATAGCTCGCTCCAAATTTAATAGTATTGCTATGAAAAGCCGATCCAACTGATATAAAGGAAATTACTTACCGTTAGTAAGTATTGGAGGTGATTCTGCTGTTACCGGGATAACCAAAATTTCGTAATTCGAACGATTTTATTTTGTTTGCACTAAAGTCTGAATAAGTCTGTTATTTGTAATAATTTATAAATGAAACTACTTAAATTAACTAATAATAAATGTGATTGACGTGATTAAGCTTCTTGAAGCGATAACTTTTTATGGGAGGGTAAACGGCTTCGTTACGTAACGCGTTACGGCGCCAGTTTGTCTGGCTTCCCTTTCTCTCACGCATACGGCAGCGGTAGGCACGCTCCTCCTCTCTCACTCTAACCCGCAGCGCTAGTTAGATTAGTTTAAGTTATTACTGCGTCCCGCGACGCACACGTTTTTTTTAGTGGTCATGTGAATTGGTGAATAAAACTGCAAAACGTCTTAGGACAATGAATTAAATAAAATAACAAATGTAAGTTTTTATTTCATTTCAAAATTGACTTATAAAAATATAAACTTTATTTAAACAGTACAAACCAAAGTCAGAAATTTAAACCTATGTACATATACCTACATAAATTTAATAGCGTTCTGCAATCGGCGGTCTTATCGTTGTTACGAATTTTATTTTTATTTAGTTTCGTGGAGAATATTTACACAAATTTTGATGTTGCCCTTTCTTTTTTACGTAATTTCCGATTAACTTTTTGGGTGAATATCGATTTGACTTGTTGGTAGAACACTCATATGTTTTATCTGTCCAGGTAAAAAACATGGCGATGGCGATCGATGGCGAACCGTTCTAGGAGAATAGTAACGGTAAACCTATTTGAATATTGTTTTTTTTGTAAACAGAATCATTCCCGCCATTTTGTTTTTCGCGTAAGAACTCAATGGAGATTTCAAGCAGGAGTCCATATATCGCATTAATTAATTAATTAATTAATTTTTGAATGTTCAAAATAGATATAACTTCACAGCTTACACTAATGCGTTATATCTACGGCTACAATAATATATGGATATTGTAATATAAAAATAAAGAATACAAGAAATTTATACAAAAAAAACGATATCACAACAACAATTAAATAGAAAAATTTAAAAATTCTAATTTAACAATTCTTACAATTCAGTTCTTTATTACGCAACTCGAGAGGTAAATTGAACAAAAATAGGATCGTTCGTATGTAACGACATTACAGTTAGTCAACAACAGATTCACCAACTACCATTATGGTAGTATCAAAGGTATTCAGTATTGTCTTATAACCTAGATACCTTATAAATAGAGCAAGAAGATAATCCTAATCGAGGTATTTGCAATATTTAGCACTAATAGGGGTAAGAGTTTGTTGACCCCATTCAAAAATAGATCTCTTGTAGGGTAAGGACCAAATTTTTTGCATCGTTGTACATCGGAAGTCACAACTGAAAGTGTCACAAAGTAACAAATGTAGCACAACGGAAATTGGAAAGGTTAGTGTATGTATGAGTCCAAAAATAATCTAAACTTTTAACTTATTTACTATCCTATTTTTTTTCTTATTTAATCATTAAAATTGCCTTTAAAAAAAAAACTTAATTAAACCTTTCCTTCGCGATTTTCTTTACCTACATAGGTAAAATGTAATACATAGAGTTCAGAATTTTCAATATGTAGCAATGTTGCAATAATTTTTAATATTTATCGCCAGTGGAAGTAATGATGACATGTGTCAAAATAATATCCATTCTGCCAGTGTCAGGTGTTAATAGTAAGTCACAAAGTCGTATCTTCTCGTTCTTCATTTGTTATTTTATATTAAATGGTGCCGCTCATATAAAATAACTACGAATCATTTTTGCTCGAATCACAAAGTAACACAAAGCGTTTATTCCAATTATTCACACACGAGTCAATGGCCTCAATTCTGTTGGCACCAACCTAACTAATTTTAGCCAAAATTAAGTTTAGAACTGTCAAAAAATATATTTTAGAAACGTACCAACCGAATTGCCACCAATTACTCTCTATTTAAATAAAAACTAAAGTTACTAATAAAACCGGCAATAACTCAAGAAAAAATCGATGGTCGTCTTTATCTTCTCTATATATAATGCCATTTGTCTTAATGTCAATATATGCCAATGTCAAGTGATTGTCTTGTTCATATATCGTCACACTCGCAGTCGATCGTCGTTAGTCTGTTCTATACGTCACCGCGGAATTATTGTCTTTAATTTATTTAGATTCCTCGTCGTACAAATTATATCTATATAAATAAAAGAAAGTCGTGTTAGTTACACCACTTATAACTCGAGAACCGCTGGACCGATTTGGATGAAACTTAAAACGAATATAGTTAGTAACTTGGATTAGGATATAGGCTATTTTTTTATCCAGGAAAAACAACGGGAACGGGAACGAGGCTGGCGAAGGTGCGGGAGTCCGCTAGCGCCATCTATAATATTTCTATCTATCTATTCTATTTTATCTATCAGGCCGTCATCTATAAATATTTATCCGTAACATCGTTAATCTCTATAATTATTACAATAATTTGGATAGCTGTCTTTTATTAATAGCGAGAGTACTAATTACTTTAATCTTTTTTGTGAAGTTGTAACCGCCCAACGAAGTGGGCACGGGTCAGCTAGTAACATTTATAATTCAATTGACTACCATATGTGCTAAGAAGTAACAATTAATTGATTAAAATTCAGTTAATAAAACATAAAATAACACGAGGAAAATTAATTAATTTATAAGAACTATGTAACTTAATAAAATGTCAAACGAAGCATATTAGCAATGGTCGAAAGAAGATGTGACAGTCAATAGTGGTTTGCGCGTTAAAGCTATTTAAAAAAGAAGAGAAGAAGCAGATAGACGAGAAGGAAGAATGGTGGGGGAAACGAGAATCATGATGTTTTAGTAAATTTAAAAATTAAGAACCTGTGATGTAGTTGTTTGTTCTGTGTTCTGTGTGTGAGTATTAAGTTTGTATATAAAATTATATAAGTATTCTATCAGTCATCTGGTCACCATAGTATAAGCGTGGCTAGTTGTTATGAGGCTTGATGGTGTTGTGTACATTGTCCACCAATATATATATTATTTTATGGGAAATATTTGTTAGTTGTGCTGTCTAGTGTTAGTGTTTTAATCATTATAGTTGATTTAAACAATTAAATATAAGATTAAATATAAAAGTCTAGTTGAAATACGAATCCTGTATTGTGATTTATTCGATATTTAATAACTACGTTTTAAAAACTAAAATAAAACAGTCTTCATTTAATTAAATTTGAGTCCATAAAAATACAGCCGAATTGTGAACGTCATCCTTTTTTGTTTACTGGGATGACATCTTCTTTCAGCTATTTCGATTTAAAAACCAAACTAGCAAACCGATTTTGATAAATCGGGACCAATGGGACCAATCCTATGGGACCAATCGGGAAGTAAATAATTTGTACATGAAAAAATATATTTTCAAATTGGTTCCTAAATAACGGAGTTATGAGGTAACAAACATAGAAAAATAATAAAAAATATAGAACCGAATTGATCCACTTCCTTTTTTAAAGTCGGTTTTAAATGTGTTTTGTCCCAGACGAAAGAACGAGGGTTAATAGAAACTCTTTGTCAAGGACTTCGAAGGCTATAAGAGATACTGTAACTTGTGCCGACATAATAATACTAAGATTAGTGTGATAGTGTTGAGATTTTTATCTCTATCAATCGGTTGCAAATTATGCTCAGCTTTGTAAATCCTTTTGTTAAAGTTGCAATGTGTGCCATAGTATAAACAAAAGCAGTAATCTATCATGACAAGCCACAACCGCACATCAGGCTGTCAATCTGACGCCTCGAGACCGTGTAATATTGACTAGATTGGTCGTGTGAGCGATCCGTTAGTTGTGGTGCAAGAAGTAAGAATGTGCGGATTGTGAGTTGTTTCAGTCTGTTGTTTGAGTCGTAAATTAAATGGATATAATGCTGTATTATTGTAACGCATATTATTAGGGACTGCTCGTTTACCAAATATAATGGCAATTTGAAGGACTAGATTGCCCTTGAAAATTACGCTGTCTAATGGATACAGCTATTAAATTTAAATTATACGATTCATGTTAACGTCTTACGAATAAATCAATGAAACGTTGACGTTTTATTTGCAGGTTATGAATTTTTTTGTTTATTGTTTTTTAAAAACGATTTACATGTTTTAAACGCGAGTCGGCGGAGTGTGAGTTCTCTGTCGGATGTTAAAGAAAAAATAAATCAAATTTTGGCAAATTTAGGCCTTACGTCCACATGTAGCGACGATTTGCGCAATGTAGCTAACAAGACCACAGGGCTCAGAGGTGCACTACGCATACATTCAGCATGATGATGTTAATGGGATAAAAAAAATACGTTTCGACTAAAAGATGAAAATATTAATCTTACGTAACATAGGTACCAACTTGATTTGGTAATTATTTTTCATTTACATACTCATAGAATAGGCAATGTACTGGATATTTTATAACAAACTAGGTAAACTCTCATCCCTTGGGGCACACGCTATCGGTTTAAGATCATCCCGGTTACGGTAAGCGACATATTGTAAGTCAAACAAATCGCGACTTACTCGACAGAGTAACAGAGGGGTGTCAGATAACGTTCCGTTACACGTAAACACGCATTCCGTTTTATGGAACATGACATTCATTTCAAAACAATGTATTAAAATTAACCTTAATATATAAAAACCTTGTTAAAAGTTAGTGACATAGAAACCCTTGTTATAAGTCAGTTTAAAGGTCAATATGGCTTATTCTATTATTAAGTAAATTTTATAGCATGCTTTACTTATTTTAAGGGTTCCGTACTTCAAAAGGAAAAAAATCAGAAACCTTATAGGATCACTATGTTGTCCGTCCGTCAGTCCGTCTGTCTGACTGTCAAATCCCTTTATCTCAAGAACGCGTGAAGGTGTCAAGTTGAAATTAAAACGATATAATAAGTTCTACAGTCTCTTAAAGCTGTGAAAAAATCAAACTTTTAAGTTAATGTAAAAAAAAGATACGGCCGTTTAAAAACGTCATTTTGAGTGGAATAAAAATTTATGGGGTATATTCCGTTGACCTAGAACTATGAAATTTGGCAAGTAATACCGTCATATACTACAAGTATAAGGAAAAATCTGAATACTGTACATTTGTAATAAAATCATAAAAAAACAGGGTCTTTATGCATGGAACGGGGCGGTCCAAATTTTGAATTGAGTTAACCGGGTCATGTGGGGTATCATATGAAAGGGCTTCATTGGCACAAGCTTAAACAGATTTTTATTTATTTTTATGAATTATATGTTTTCCTAATAATTATAATTTTAGTTACATATACCTACAAATTTATAAGGAACCCTCGGTGGGCGAGTCCGACTCGCACTTGTCCGGCTTTTTTAATTTTAATTATAATTAATTTCTTTATGACTTCTTACAGCTATTTTTACAGACCCAATAAAACAGTGTAGTCATCATTTAACAAATTATTACAAATTATCCTTAATTACAATTTAACAAAATAACATAACACATATAAAGTAGCCTTTGCAAATTCATTCAGATGACATTGATAAATAGAGATAATGTTGACTTACAATGAATTTCATATCTTTTTATTTCTTTTTTGACATTCTTTTGATTGTGTTTATTGTATTTGTTGTTTTTTATTCTAAATTGTATCTAACATTGATGACTTTTTATAAAATTTGGACGACTTTGAATCATTATTTAAGTCATACAGGTGTTATACAGGCTAAACTTTTTCGCAGTTTTTGAATGCCAAGGCTTTTTTGAACTGAGTTTTTGAACTGAGTTTGCTGTTATTTTTATATAATTTGAAATAAGCTACTAAATTTATTTATAATTGGGATCTAAATTATCCTATGAGACGGTTCAAAACTGATCCTTATAGTTGTATTGAATAAAAAATATTTTACTTTGACATTGGTGGCAATTCGGTTGGTTCATTTCTAAAATTAGGAATTGTCTGAAATATATTTAGTTAGTCATAGCATTTGTAAAACCTATTCGGTTGGTACCATCTAACTAAATTAGGAACGCTTAATTAACCCCTTGAGTGGCGAGCCTAAATTTAGACTTTTCTTTCGCGCCAGTTGCGAGTCAACGAAGTTTTCACTACCGGGTAAATTGTACCAGTAAAGAGTCAACGGGTTAAATTAGATAAAATTAAATAGCAGAATACCAAAGTTTCATTTGACAGTTCTATCTAAACCTAATTTTAGCTAAAATTAGTTAGGTTGGTGCCAACTTCTGTCGGCACTCCCGGAGTGCAACCCGATTATTTTTTTTGTACATTATCTGAATATAAAGTTTTTGAAGTGATAACTTCTTATAGGAGGGTAAACCGCTACGTTACGTAACGCGTTACGGAGCTAGTCTGACTGGCTTACCTTTCTCTCGCGCATACGGCAGCGGTAGGCAGCCTCTCTCACCCTATCCCACAGCGCTATTTATATTAGTTTATGTTATCACTTCTGTCGGGCGTCCCGAGAGACACACTTTTTTTAATTATCGACTGCGTAAAATGTTTCAGATTGTTCTAAATTATTTATAATAGCTCTTAAATGATAAGTCTTTGAGTAACTTACTGACATTTTAAGGGCAAGTCTTTAAAGGGCAATTTTATCTTCGCTAAGAATACAAGAATCTTACCCTTTACGCACTGCTCTTAATCACGCCTTAAACGATTTTTCACTTAGTGTAAAAGTGTTTTATCTTGTGGTTTAAGTGAAAAGAGGGTGCGTATTAAATCCTTAAAGAGTTATGTCAGATTATGGTCAGTTTTATATTGTGTAGACGTTAGTCTTTGCTTTTTGTATCTTACTAGCGACCCGCTCCGGCTTCGCACGGGTGTAATGCTGATACTTATTATACTACAGAATGGTTATACCTAAGAGATAGACATATATCATCGCCAACTTTTTGTAGACATTTTGAGGGTGTACAATACTGTAGGACATTATTTTGATCGATCTCGTAGGGTGCAGCCAGCGTTTGCAATGTAAGCGCAAAAATATGAGTTTATTTACGACACCACATTAGAAACCTCTAAAATTATCAGTGTTTCTCTACTATATTATGCATGTGTTATACATATAAACCTTCTTCTTGAATCACTCTATCTTTTAAAAAAACTGCATCAAAATCAGTTGCGTAGCTTTAAAGCTCTAAGCATACATAGGGACAGACAGACAGCGGGAAGCGACTTTGTTTTATACTAGTAGTGATGAAATAAATGTCACCCTACCAGTATACACTTAGCAAACACACTCTAGGTAGGTATTTAATATTATTTTATATATTTCCAGATACTTAACTTTCTGTCACGTGATTTTCACTGCTTATTTACCTGAAAAAAATTAAAATAATAAATTTAGAAACAAAATTTTTTCAGACATAACTTTTTAAGTAAGTAGATTCATCATTATTAAGCTAGAGTATACCTACAATTAAATGCGGTACGAACGGTGGTCAAAATAATATTATTAACCAAAAAAATATTCAACACATTTTCACGAGCTCCAACCTCTAACTAGCTTTAAACCATTGTTACTAGCTTCGGCCGCGACTAACGGCTGGTACGCACTAGCACACTAGTTATTCAGAAGTTTATTATTCTAAAAACATACAAACATTCATATTGGTACTAAGTAGTAACAGGCCTCGCCCATTCCTTACACTTTAGGTACTAAAGTACAAGTACCTACATCAACAGACCTATCTTGGTGGGCCAATTCGTAGAGATGTGCAGTGCCAGACGAGATAGAGCTACGCGATTGAAAGGTGGGGCACTATGTAGGTATATATATTGTTAGCCACTAAGCGCTTGTGCAAGCTGAATTGCACTTAGTCGCTATTTTTAACCGACTTACAAAAAAGGAGGAGGTTCTCTATTCGTCGGTCAGTGAACATACATCAACAAAAAAAATATGTATGTTCACTGATTTACCAAAGACGGCTGCACCGATTTGAAAAATTAGTTTTTTGTTTCATAGGGTATAAGCTTCCCAGATGGTCCCATTTTAATTTTACCGAAATCGGTCTAGCGATTTTTAAAAGATTAACAAAAATCGAAAAATTGATCAATTGATCATTGATGATATTTTTTTATTATTCAATGAAGTCGATTTTCTTTTTAGTCATTAAAACGTAATTATTATAAATGTTTTCGTGGAGACCACTATCTGTACTTATACTAAAAATCATTCTGTGGTAGTATTAGTAATACGTATAAGTAGCCTACTTTGGTAACAAGGTCATCTCATTACTTGTACCAAAGGAATCTTCGAACCAGTCCAGTAATGTATTCGGAGCCCTGGAGGTCACCTCGTAATGTCACCGACCGGTTCCAACAATCAGACTCCAAGGTTTTGGGGAATAATCATGTTAGAGTGATGTTCAATGAAGTAAAAGTCGCGAGTCATCAATCTTATGAGTTATGACAGTGACATAAATGTCAGTTGACGACTTTTTATTTACTAAACAGACTACGAGTAAATAGGATTACGTTTGGATTCTTTGTTTGTCATCTCATGAAGCAACATAGCTTCTGCTATTAGATATTTTTACTCGTTTTATTGCATGTCTATTCAATGTAAATTCAATGTAAATAGACGACCTCTGTGGCGCAGTGGGCTTAGGTCCGGCTGAGACGCAAAAGGTTGCGGGTTCGATTCCCGCTGCGGGAGAAATGTTTGTATGATCTGCAAGTATTTGTCTCGGGTCTGGGTGTTTCTATGTATAATATGTATGTATTATCATAAAAAAGTATATATGTAGTATATCAGTCATGTGGTACCCATAACACAAGCTCTGCTTACTTTGGGGCCAGATATGAAGCTGTATAAAATGTCAAAAAAAAAAATGTAATCTTAGCGGAATTTTAATGAATAAATTGTGATTACGGGACGGGTATGGACAATTGAATTGTATGTGTATTATGGTGCAATGTGATTTGAACAACGAGGAATCCCAAGAAAATTCAAGACGGCCATTCCGCGTGACGTCTAGAATTGAAAATTGACCATCGACTAAGACTTTACGAAACAAATTGACCATAAACAAATATAAACACTTGACACTGGCAAAATTGACATTATTATGTCACATGCCATAAACAAAGGAGAAGAAGAAGAGGTATTATTTTTGGCCGTCTTGCGTAGCATTGCGCATTTATAATATTTACTTTTCTAGAGTTATTTTGGGTTTTATTAGCAATTTTGGCGATTTATATCAAATAAAGCTTATGTTATTGACTCAGGTTTGAATAATTTCTTCTAATATTATAAATGCGAATGAAACTGTCTGTCTGTTTGTCGGTTACGTTTTCACGCATAAACCGCTGAATCGATTTTGTTAAATTTTGGTATAGAGATAGACCACGCGTGCAAAGCCGCGGGCAGTAGCTAGTTGAAATATAAATAGCAAATGACAAACGACAACATACCACTTTGTAACGTCTTACTTTATTTACAGACTTTATCAAAACGGAAGAGGTTCTCAATTCGTCGGAATCTTTTTATTTTTTTTATGTATGTTCACCGATAACTCGAAAACGGCTGAACCGATTTGGAAAATTCTATTTTTGTTTGAAAGGGTGTCCTTCATAGGTGGTCCCATATAAATTTTATCAAAATCGCTCAAGCTGAAAAATCTACGAAAATCTAAAAATTGTATTCATCGATGATGTTTTCATGTACTTCAATACCTCGCTGTCTCATTGGAGGGCTGCGTTTATTTTGCCTACCCATATTATATATATACAAAATACATCTACTTTCCACTACAAATGTATTATAGGCTCAAATTTCATTCAACTTAAGCGGTTTACTTTTTAGTTTTAAAACGTAATTATACTTTTAGCTTGAAGTAACCACAAAATAGGTATTGAAAAAATTCCACTTTCAAAACATTCGTGAGTTGTACTATACATTTTATCTTGTACTATGTGTTTATCAAAATGTATTGAAAAACTTCAATCGACATAATATAAAAGCTCATACAAACAAAACTGAAGATAGTAAAGTCTGTAGGTACATGCATGCCCTCATGTTGCTCTGCCCTCAGACAGTTAACTGACAGATTTGCAATGTATAAACTACTGTAAACTTGTAATATTTCGTAGTTAAGCTAGTTATAGGATGGATCATACAAAAAAGCGCTAGAACCAGGCCGAGTTTCTTGCCAGTTCTTCTCTGACTTGGGCTACGAGGAATTGGCACCTAAATTCACCTAGTATGTAAAATGTTTCAAAGTGATCCTTGTGATTGTATTGCATAAAAATATTTAAATTTGAATAATATTTGTATGAATAAGGGTTAGGAGCAGGTACTCAAATATTGGCAAATCACAATTCTGGCATTTTTAGAAGTGTATCGGACTATCTGTCTGTGTACAACTGTTTTCAAAACGACTGAAACTATTTGTTTTGGGTTTTTACATATTAACAGCTCTTTCTACAAGTTATTTCTTGAAGTATGTTTCATCACGCCTTTAAGGGATAAAAAAGGGACTACATATTGGCCTTAATTCTGTTGGCACCAATTAATTTTAACTAAATTTAGGTTTAGAACTGTCAAATGAAACTTTAGTATTCTGCTACTACCAACTTATCCTAATTTAATGTTATCAAATATAATTTAGCGTTTTTAATTTAGTTAGATGGTACCAACCTACAATTCCCAATATTAGAAATGAACCAACCAAATTGCCACCATTGTGTAAGAAAGTTCATCTAAGGCTTGAATCTACTTCAAATTTCGTTCATAGAATATAAAATTTTAATAAACACGTGATCTACCAGATTCCTTTATTTTTAAAACTTAATTTATTTTTAAATTTAAATTTGCGAGCTAAAGGTTAAAGCGAGCTAGTAAAATAGTTGAGCTCGGTATTTCATTAATAAACTTGCTAAACATGTAACCGTGTAAGGTCTCATTGGTATTCAGGCCCAAGGCCATAGGTGGGTGAGCTACCTACAGCACAACACATCTGAATTAATATTTACTGTGGGCAGGTACAGTACGCGTCGGTTGTGTATGCACATAACATAGAGGCAGGTCCCAAACAAAGCACAATAAGCTTAATTTTTCCAACTAGAGTGAAATAAATTAGTAAGGACTAGGTTCCAATTAAACTTATATTAGTAGACATAGACATAGACATAGACACTGATTTATTTGTTACTCAAGCATACACAATCAGTAAAAACAGAAAAAAAAACATATTTTAAAATAAACAAAAGTGCAGAATACATACTCTCTATGTCATGTATCTGTGTGCCACAGTAACAAAAAGATCTCGACTCAGCATAATTAGTCTAAATTCCATTGGAAACATACCGAAATAATACAGTTCAAAATAAATAAAATGACACGCGTAATGAATTTCGGTTAAGCGTAATATTTGACAACGGAAGACAATTCTGACAATAATGTAGGTATGAGTTTGCTTGCGGTGACACAATATGGAGTTTAACTATCGCTCGTTTTTTATCTATAATATAAAAATCACTAATGACGGAACATTTCAACAGCTTAGCATTCAACATGTAGGGTATACCACTGGAGTGGTAGTTAATTTAAAAATAGGGTGGTAGTTAGCTAGTGGTAGTCTAAAAAAACATAAAAAACTAGCTACTGGTGGCAATTCAGTTGGTTATTTCTAAAATTTGGAATTGTCTAAAATATATTTTAGTTATTCATAGCATTTGTAAAACCTATTCGGTTGGTACCATGCAACCAAATAAGGAACGCTTAATTAAATTAGGATAAGTTGGTAACAGCAGAATATCAAAGTTTCATTTGACAGTCTAAACCTAATTTTAGTTAAAATTAGTTAGGTTGGTGCCAACAGAATTAAGGCCACTGTCTGCTTAAAACATAAAAAAGTGACCGATGTCCTTCTCAAAGATAAAATATATTCTTACCTAATTATATTTTATAACACTTAATAAAACTTAACTTTTCCTTAAAAGGACAATTTTGAAAACATTTAGAAAGTTATTAAAACAGAAAATTGGTAATAAGCATTTTATTTTTAAGTACTGCCGACGTCGAAAAGTGCACAATCACGTTGCGCATACTGTGGTAGGTAGGTAGGTACATCGAAGGTCTTGCCACAAATGGATCTTCAATCACACCGTGACGTAAGATTGTAAGTCATGATGTCAAGATCACGTGACCACACTTCAAAACTGACAATGACTGAACGTAAAGCTGATCGATCTTCTTCCCTTCATATAATGACATCTGTCTTGATGACAATTATACCAATGTCAAGTGATTGTTTTTTGGGATAATATGGATTATTATTTTTAGTCGTCTTACGAAACAATAATTCCGCTCCTAAATTATAATTTTTTATTCGATTTTTATTTCGAGTTATATCCGATTTTTATTCGTAATTTTGGTGTTTTTATTTAAATGGAGCTAGAGTTATTATAGAGACTCGGGTGTTAATAATTGGAATAAAAGCTTTGTGTTTCTTTGAGATTCGAGCGAAAATAATCCGTATAATTATTTTATATGACAGACACCATTTATATATAACCACAAATGACGAACGACAATATACGACTTTGTGACATCATACTATAAACACTTAACGCTGGTAAAATTGACATCATTTAATACATGCTATTAACGAAGAAGAAGATATAATATATAATATATGTATATATAATTATATAATTTCTAGAGTGATGCCTCATTTCTTATTCACTAGGTCTCTTTTGTCACTGCGCCAGGCCTATTCCCGTATATACAATTATTGTTAATATAATATTCCAATCCGTCTACCTTTCAGCTAATTGCGTTTCTATAATTACTCAAAAACCTGTTCTGTTTTGTCTATGGCTAAACAAAAGAAACCATTCGATCGATCGTTGGCGATTTCGTAAAGTAGCGTAAGCTGAGCCGTCGTTTATTAGGAGAATACGAAACAATAAGAGCTATCGTTCAGCTGCGGTCCGATTCCAATCGAGTAGAATAGCCCTACGGGTCATTGACCCTGATTCTTTTGTTTCGCCGAATTTCGTAAAACAGTCTGCATTACATTGCAGCTCAGTTGGTAGTAGCTCTGCTTCCAGAGCTGTTGGTTGAGGGTTCGATTCCAAGGTGAAACATTTGTGTGATGAATACAGGTTTTTGTTCTGTGTCTGGGTGTTATTAAATATCATAAGTATGTATTTTAATATATATAAGTAGTCTATCAGTCATCTAGTCACCATAATACAAGATATGCATAGTTTTGGGGAGTAAAAGTTCTCGAATGGCGACCAAGGACCGGAAAACGAAGCGTAGGACGACCCCCCACCCGATGGACTGACGACATTGTAAAGATCGCAGGAAGTCTGGATAGCCGGGGGCTCAAAATCGTTCTTCCTGGAAATCTATTGGAGAGGCCTATGTTCAGCAGTGGACTTCTGATAATGATGATGATATGATGATAGTTTTGGGGCTAGATAGTGTTGTGTGTCCACGAATTTTTTTTTAAATTTCTTCTGATGCTAAAGGTCGATATTTTACAGTCTGTTTTAATTGTGCGTAGTTTAATTGTGCGTAGTTTAACGCCGTCATGTGAGCTGTAGGTTGGCTTTAATGTCCGAAATTATAAGGAATGTAATGGGTGTTTAAGTTTATTTTTGGATTTTATTGTGCGCTTGTTTAACATGATCATGTTTTGCGAAAGCTGTTTTCAGTTTCCGCTCAATTAAAGTTCATGAAGAGAATCGTTGCATTTTTTATATTAGAATAATATATACCATGTATGTATTTACAAAAAAAAAGTATATAAGTAGTATATTAATCATGTGGTACCCATAACAAAAGCTCTGCTTACTTTTGGCCAAATGATGCTGTGTGAATTGTCCGGCATTATTATCTATATATTAATACGTGAAGCAAAAACTTTGTATCCATTTTTATGAAAATTGCGCGGACGGAGGAGTATGAAATTTCGCACACGTATAGTTTATATATAGAGGAGTGCAGAATGCTATTTTTTTTAATTATGCAAATACATTAATTATTAATTAATTATTGTCTAATTTCGACATGAGGGCGACCACTAGTTATTATTTTTATAAATTATTATAAAATAGAACATAGATGTTTATTCAGGGAATCGAATCTATCTGCGCAAAAAGCAGAGCTAGTACCAACTGAGCTCATTGAGCTGAAAAATTTGCTCTGCGAAAAAAAATCCACTGCTGTCGACTTTCGGATTTAATTTAACATGTTTTTTTTTTAATAAAACTTTAATTTTTGTCAGCGACTTAATAATTAGGTTACGTTATCCCCGTATTCAGTAACTCTAGGAGACACTTAAACCGGATTCCCAAATAATAAATTATTTATATCGTGTCACTAGTTTTTTCCAACCAGTGTGTTTAAAGGAATACAGTGCACCTTAGAGGCTCCTTTTGTGCATTTGGCACATGTCTTCCAACTTTTTAGGTTCTACGACATGCCGGTTTTATGTTTTCCTTGAAGAGTACTGGTATAGCGCACATCAATATAACGACCAGAAAAATTCATTTGTGCACCTCGAGAATCGAAGCTACCACCTTAGGATCAGAAGGCCACTACCAGTACTCTCAAATAACAGATGAAGATGGTGTTGTGTGAATTGTCCGCCAATATTTATTTCATATGAACGTTTCAACAACCGTATTCAAAGTTTTAACACTGGTTGAACAGTGCGTAATGTTTTAACACTGGTTGAACAGTGCGTAATGTGTTGACACTGGTTGAACAGTGCGTAATGTTTTAACACTGGTTGAACAGTGCGTAATGTGTTGACACTGGTTGAACAGTGCGTAATGTTTTAACACTGGTTGAACAGTGCGTAATGTGTTGACACTGGTTGAACAGTGCGTAATGTTTTAACACTGGTTGAACAGTGCGTAATGTGTTGACACTGGTTGAACAGTGCGTAGTGTTTTAACACTAGTTGAACAGTGCGTAATGTTTTGACACTGGTTGAACAGTGCGTAATGTGTTGACACTGGTTGAACAGTGCGTAATGTTATGACACTGGTTGAACAGTGCGTAATGTTTTGTCACTGGTTGAACAGTGCGTAATGTGTTCCGCTGCATATGCAGTTGTTCCGCTGCATATGCAGTTCGTGCGATACGGTGGCTTACTGATGAAGCTACAGCTAGACTAGTTTATTTCAGTTACTTCCATAGTGTTATGTCATACGGCATCATTCTCTGGGGAAAAGCAGCTGATATTGGTAAAATATTTGTAATTCAAAAAAGGGCAATACGTGCCATTTATAAAATGAAACCACGAGAATCTTTGAGAGAAATATTCAAAGAAATTAATATTCTCACAATAGCTTCACAATATATATATGAAAATTTGTTATATACACATAAAAATAGAGATGGGATTCAGCAAAATAGTGACGTTCATAAAATCAACACTAGGAATAAACATAAATTATACATCCCTAGGTTTCGACTAGAAAAAGTTAATAAGTCATTTATGGGGAACACGGTGCGCTTCTATAATAAGCTTCCTGAAAATGCTACTAAACTACCTATTAAGAAATTGAAAGCATACATTAAAGGTAGTCTTTTGATGAAAGCTTATTATAATATAGATGACTATATTATTGATAAGAATGCATGGCCTCATGTCGCTCTGCCGTCAGACAGTTAACCGACACACTTGAAATGTATAAACTCTCTTGTATTTGTATTTCGTAGTTAAGGTAGTTATAAGATGGATCATATAAAAAAGCGCTAGGACCAAGACGAGTTTCTTGCCAATTCTTCTCGAGCTTGGGTTAGGATGAATTGGCACCTAAATTCACCTAGTATATAAGACGTTTCAAAGTGATCCTTGTGATTGTATTGAATAAATCATCTTTTGACTTTGACTTGACTTGTGTTGACACTGGTTTAACAGTGCGTAATGTTATGACACTGGTTGAACAGTGCGTAATGCTAGAATAATACACTTATAATTCAATTCCCTTCACTTTCACGACGACCTCTGTGGCGCAGTGAGCTTAGGTCCAGCTGAGACGCAAAAGGTTGCGGGTTCGATTCCCGCAGCGGGACAAATGTTTGTATGATCTGCAAGTGTTTGTCTCGGGTCTGGGTGTTTCTATGTATAAGTATGTATTTACAAAAAAAAAGTATATATGTAGTATATCAGTCATATGGTACCCATAACACAAGCTCTGCTTACTTTGGGGCCAGATGATGCTGTGTGATTATTATTATTACTTGTGCTAAAAGTCACAATTCATTGATTAAAATTCCTCTTAAATTACACAATAAACTATGTAATAAACAAGAAAAACTAATTACTTTATAAGAGCTTATAATTACTTTATAAAATAAACAAAGAATCCCAGGAAATTGTAATTAAGACCGTTATAGAAAGAAGAAAATAACGCCTATTATATCAAATACTGAGGTCTACAGTCCCTGTGAAAAAACCAAACTTCTAAGCCAACGCAATCAAAAGATACAGGCGTTTATGCCGCAAATTTTCGACACTCGCAAGGGAATCAAAACCTACAGGGTACTTCCTGTGAACTCAGAATCTTGAAATTTAGTACGAAGCAACGTCTTATAGCACAGATAAAGGAAAAATTGCGAAAACAGTAAATTTTTAGTTACATCATCCAACTATGACTCGATTGTCGTGATGGGTGAACTTTTACTTATATACCTACAGGTTTGTACGGAACCCTCGGTGCGCGAGTCCGACTCGCACTTAGCCGGTTTTAATTTTGTAAATACATACATATTATACATTCACCCAGACCCGAGAAAAATACTTACAGATCATACAAACATTTGTTCCTCGCCGGGAATCGAACCCTCAATATTCTGCAGCCGGGGCTTGGCCTATTGCACCACAAAGGTCGTCGTAAGAGAACAGTGCTGTCATTTTCTATCACAGTAGACTATTTTCTATGCCTCAACCTACCCTCAATATCAATTAATTAATAGTATACGTTCATTCATGTTACCAACTCTGTATAGACATTGACGTCATTACGGAACAATGGGTATGTACATACTGGACTGTGTCCAAATGCATTATTTACCATGTTATACACAATACACCTCCTTATTCACTAAGATGCAGTGTAAACTGTCACTATTTATTTCGAGCCAGTGGGGTAAAAAAAATAACAATTCTAGATAGTCACACATCAACAACTTGCCCCTGAGTTAGCAGAGCTTGTGTTATGGGTACCCCATGACTGATATACTACTTATATACTATTTTTTTTATACATACATATTATATGAAAAAAACCTTTGAGGTGCACCTTAATACTTTCACCACACTGGTTAAAAAAAAGTAGTTACACGTATACACGGTTGAGACGCAGAAGGTTGCGGGTCCGATTCCCGCCGCGGGACAAATGTTTGAAGATCTGCAAGTATTTGTCTCGGGTCTGGGTGTTTCTTTGTATAATATGTATGTATTTAGAAAAAAAAAGTATATAAGTATATCAGTCATGTGGTACCCATAACACAAGCTCTGCTTAGTTTGGGGCCAGATGATGTTGTGTGAAATGTCCTGTATTATTATTATTATTAATATTATTATTATTATACCTAAGCAGATTTTTCTCAGTCGGGCACTCTTGGAAGAGTGGTCGTGGTTGTGAGTGGGTCCTGATGAATGGCGGCTCGTGCTATGCGTCTCCATTCGGTTCTATTGGAGGCATTGTAGGAGCATACGGTCATCGTGGATTTGGTGAGAGATTGTATCTAGATTTTTAAGAAAGGGCTAGATGACGTTATGTGTATTGTCCATCAATATTTATTTATATTTGTTTGTAAGTAGCGCCATCTGTTGAGCCAGTAAAAACGTTTAACTGGCTCCACAGATAGCGGTTACAAATCATGAAAATTGAACGTCTTTCGTTAGTGACGACCTCTGTGGCGCAGTGGGAATAGGTCCAGCTGAGACGCAGAAGGCTGCGGGACCGATTACCGCTGCGAGACAATTTTTTTGTATGATCTGCAAGTATTTGTATTTTAATCAAAAATATATAAGTAGTATATCAGTCATGTGGTACCCATAACACAAGCTCTGCTTACTTTGGGGCCAGATGATGCTGTGTGAAATGTCCGGCATTATTTATTTATTTTTATTTTTGAAGTGAACTTCTTATGGAATAAACCGCTTCGTTACGTAAGGCGTTACGGCGCTAGTCTGTTTGGCTTCCCTTTCTCACACGCATACAGCAGCGGTAGGCAGGTTCCTCCTCTCTCACTCTAACCCACAGCGCTAGTTAGATTAGTTTAAGTTATCAATTCTGTCGGGCGTCCCGAGACGCACACGTTTTTTTTATTAACTATGTTGTGGCTTCTTTGTGAGTCAGGGGGCGGGATGTGTGCACGTTTGTGAGGAATTTGCCAATATCACATGTTTTCGGTAAATAACAAAGTTTTATGTATGTTTGTGTTGTGACTGAGTCATGGTGGAGATGAAAATATACTTATATTGTTACTCCTCTTTTCTTACTACACTGAAATGAAAGAGACCGCGATAAACTTATAAGAAAATGCAACAAGATGGCTACAATTAATGTTTGGTTGAAGGAAATATTTGGACAAAATTGAACATAATCTTGGATCTGACGCACGCATCAAAATGGCGTGTTCCAAGCTTAATATTTATCTAACTAATATTTGTATCGAAAAACATTCTAAGAAACCGTCAAAAGATCTTTGTAAGGGCCACATATATATTATTTTAACGTGCAGGGGGTGGACATATTCTTACCTACTACCTGCATACACATATTACATACGTATACATCCCTATATATAAGAATATTCTGTCACAGTTTTCCTGTTTATACTCCTCCGAAACAGCTTGACTGATTTTGATGAAATTTTATATGTATATTCAGTAGGTCTGAGAATAGGTATATAACTAATTTTTATACCCCTAAAGGTTAAGGGTGGCTCACCCAAAAAAAAAATGTTGTTTCAAAATGTTCAATAAGGCAAAACAACGTTTCCCGCGTCAGCTAGTAATAATAAGATATACATACGAAATTGAATCGCAGAACGGCATCGGCATGTGTCCATTTTGTTTTATTTACATACTTGATCTTTATTCAAATGTTCAAGAGATGCAAAATACCTACTAACCCGAAAACGAGATTTAATACTAATAGAACGCCGAGGACTTCGTTCGCTTATGCTGTTTTTAACCCTTCGAGGGTTAAAATGTGGGGTGTTATAAATTTGTAGTGTCCTATCCATCTTACACTGTTTGAAAGACGACATGTTTTTAAGAAAATTATCAGGTTTTTGCCGTGAAAACGTCTAATAAATCGATGAACGCCGGCTGCACGCACGAAAAAGGATGACTCATTGTCCCGTTACACTCATTGTCCCGTGATGCTCATTGTAACGTTACGCTCATTGTAACGAGCGAGAGCGCTGCAGGAACGAGCGAAAGGCACGATCGGCTTGTTGTCACGTTAATCTATCGTCCGTAAACCAACTTTACAGGCAACCAATTTTTTTTCGTTTTTTACACTTCACAGGTGGTCCCATATAAATTTTATCAAAATCTGTCGAGCTAAAAAATCAACATCGATATACATCGATGATGTTTTCATGCACTTCGATACCTCACTGTCTCATTGCAGCGCTGCGTTTATTTTGCCTATCCATATTATATATATACAAAATACATCTACTTTCCACTAAAAATGTATTATAGGCTCAAATTTCATTCAATGAAGTCGGTATTTTTTTAGTTTTTAAAACGTAATTATTGCTGTCATTTTATAAATGACTAGCTGTACCGTTCGCGAAATCGTCCGAGCGTTTAAAATAAAAAAAATATTTAATTGTAAATTTAAACCATTCTTGAATCTCGAATAGTGTTCTTAGATTAAAGAAAATCTGTTCAACCATTTGAAGAGCATCAACTCTTAATCCCAAACCAATTCAAACCCATATAGTTTTGGGTGTAAATTGGTTTGGGACCTGACCATTAGTAAAGTTATCCTTCGTTGCGCGTATGCCTACACGTACTTGCCCAATATATTTATCTTTTACGTGTCGAAAAACACAGCCATAACGCATTGTTCGACCCCTAAGCCCTATTTAGATTTTTGTAGAAAAATTTACTGACGGATTCTAACTAATGTTCAGTAGTAACCGAGCATTAGACGGTGCGTTGTCAGTCAGGCAGTTATGTGACGATTTCGTATTATTTAGGTATAGTGTGGGTGATGTCATGCATCTAAATATGGAAATGATTTGCATCAAGTTTGAACATATATCACCATGTTTGTATCTGAATACAATCACCTTGAACATGTTCTGGGTTTTCTGGGTGTTCCAAGAAATGAATTGGCAATGTGCATACGAAGGCTTCCGAAGCCTTCCGAATAAGAACGATAGTGGTCAGATCTCAAACTCACTTTACACGATAGGCGATAAGAACTCGCGAAAATCATACTATTTTAACCGACTTCAAAAAAGAGGCGGTTCTCAATTCATTTTTTTTAAATGTTTGTTGCCTTAAAACTATGTCATTTATAAACAAATTTGTTTTTTTATGAATACTTTCCGATTGGTTCCATAGAAATTTCATCAAAATTGGTTCGGTTGCTTGGTTTATAAATCAAAATCATCGTAGCATGACCAATTATGTCATCCAAGTAACTGAAATTTCGTATTTAACTTTCCTGTGACTTTCCAGTGGTGTTACAAATTTCAAAAAATTAAAGTAATTATAATAATAATAATAATACCGGACATTTCACACAACATCATCTGGCCCCAAAGTAAGCAGAGCTTGTGTTATGTACCACATGACTGATATACTACTTATATACTTTTTTTTTTGTAAATACATATATACATATTATACATAGAAATACCCATACCCGAGACAAATACTTGCAGATCATACAAACATTTGTCCCGCAGCGGGAAACGAACCCGCAACCTTTTGCGTCTCAACCCGACCTAAGCCCACTGCGCCACAGAGGTCGTCACAGTACTAAAAAGCGTAACATAAAAACGTTTTAACAGACTTCTAAAAAAGGAGGATGTACTTAAAACGGTTGTATTTTTATGGGTCTTAAATTTAATTTGATGAAGTTATTTGTTTAGTTTGTAAACCTATTTGTACTACCGTATAGTTCAATATAATTTTTTATAACAGTCCAATGTATTAGTGGTGTGCAATAACGTATTTTCTATTCTATTGTATATTCTAGTTACATATATATTTCATTCTTAAATCATATAGATAGATTTCCTAGGTTGATACTCTTTCTAAAATCTTAAATTCTCTGAATTTTTAACCAACTTCAAAGAAGGAGGTTTCTCAATTCGACCGTATATATTTTTTTTGTGTGTTCGCGGATTCGTCGTGTAAGAACCGATTTTGATGACTATTTTTTTGTTGGAAAGGTGATATAACAAGGGTGGTACCATGATAAGGAAACAGGAAGTTGATGATGGCATCCCATCGAGGAGGAATCGAGAGGATTCTTCGAAAATAGTAGTGGCGACTAGTGCGTTTGTTATTTTTTTTCATTAAGTATTTTAAGGCATTACTTTTAAGACTCTTAACTTCTTAGTTTCCTGTTTGAAGTCGGTATTTTTTATTTAAAATTATTGATCTTAACATTAATAATAATAATAATAATTTCACACTACATAATCTGGCCCCAAAGTAAGCAGAGCTTGTGTTATGGGTACCACATGACTGATATACTACTTAAATACTTTTTTTTTTGTAAATACATACATATTGTACATAGAAATACCCAGACCCGAAACAAATACTTGCAGATCGTACAAACATTTGTCCCGCGGCGGGAAACGTACCCGCAACCTTCTGCGTCTCAGCCGGACCTAAGCCCACTGCGCTACAGAGGTCGTCATTAATTAAGATCTTATGATTGTTTTAAACGATCCTTGAAAGCTTAACTGTTTCACATGTATTTTATATTATTGTATATGATTGTATATGATTGTATATTATTGTATATTATTGTATATTATTGTATATTATTGTATATTATTGTATATTATTGTATATTATTGTATATTATTATGCACATTTCTGTAATTATTTCTGTAAATAAATATATTTTTCGAGAAAGAAAATCTTTTGTTATGGCATCTGTCATGTTGACATCTAGTTGCAAGTCATTAGTTTGCTTAGTGTACGGTGGTCGGTGACCTAAACCTTGATGTCTTCGATGACCTCATCGTTAAAAACACGGACACAACTAAGCCCGGCTGCAGACGTCTCGAAACTCGGGGTCATATTATACACATAACGAGACAAATGTTTGTATGATCTGCAAGTATTTGTCTCGGGTCTGGGTGTTTCTATGTATAATACGTATGTATATAAAAAAAAACGTGTGCGGACGCCCGACAGAAGTGATAACTTAAACTAATCTAACTACCTCTGTGAGTTAGAGTGAGAAAAGAGGAGCCTGCCTACCGCTGCCGTATGCGTGAGAGAAAGGCAAGCCAGACAGACTGGTGCCGTAACGCGTCACGTAACGAAGCGGTTTACCAGTCATGTAGTATATCAGTCATGTGGTACCCATAACACAAGCTCTGCTTACTTTGCGGGCAGATGATGCTGTGGAGAAATGTCCTGCATTATTTATATACTGTTTGACAGTTGTTCCTGTACCGTCTAATAATTTTGTTTTTTGCCCTCAAAGCTATTTTTGTTATACAACTGAGCCAGAATACATAAGGCATGCCTCATGGTAAGTGGTTATTGTAAGCTATGACGCTTGTAATACCAGGAGGCAGCACACGTTGCCGGCTATAGACATAAGTTCTGTTGTCTGAACAGTAATGTCACTTGCTCCAGTGCCTTCGAACCGGCACTCAGTAATGCTAGCACACTGCAGTGCTGAGCCAGAATATCTGACACTGTGCTGGTCCCCACGGAGACTCTGGCTGAAGAGTTCCACCACCAGGTATACGTTAGCTGCCGGCTTTAAAAAATCGTGGGAAACATACCCCGTTAACGATATACGTGTCAAAACCAAAATGCCTCATTAACCTTGAATTTAATTATAATGACCTAGATCCGTGAATGTAATGGCAGGCACGCTGCGCCCGCGCATGTGGTTATCTGCTTAGAAAATAGTGCGGGTCACACTACATAGTCTCATGTCACGTCTGAGTATCTTACTACTGTTATATATGCGAAAGTTTGTGTGTATGTTTGTTTGTGACGAATGAAACTTGGTAAAGATGTACTACAGAGGCTTTTGGAACGATGTTCTTTATTGCACGGTACGGACTTGGCGGATGGTGGCTAGGCAAAAAATGTTTAAGATTTTTCCGTCACGAATTTCCGTCACGGCACTTTTTTTAGTGTAGACGGTTATCCATAGGGTGACACGAATGAATGAATTAGATGAACAAATGAATTAGATAAATTGAATGATGTACAATAAAATGTTTATTTTCACAACTCGAAAAAATATATTACGAAATTTCCTACTGTTCCTTCAATTCATTAGTTATTCCTGCGTTTCATTTAATTGCTCTCAGACGCAAGTAATTCATTAATTCATCATGTATTTGTTAATTAATAATATAAAACGTTTATCAATAATAATATACTATGATAGTAACTTCGAAACTTCGAGTTTTCAACGACACTCACGCATTTTTTTTATCATTGATTTCTTTGACCACGATCTCGCCCGGTCAGTGACGATGCGGCTGACGATGAGACACGCATGTTTAGAAGACATCTATGCCAGCTATACCACGAGCCAGAGCTCGAAGCGATAATTATCTTTCATATTATTTGATAATTATCAAGATTACTATATATTCTACACTTCAATTTGACGTATTAAATAAATGCGTGTATCAAACGAGCACCATATTACAGCGGTTGTAGAGGACAACACGATGTTTCCCATAATTGATACTATTATAATTATTACAAAATCGACTGAATGATGAATGACAACGGATATACCTACATCTAACTAATATTATTAATGCGAAAGTGACCCTGTCTCTGTCTGTCTGTCTGTTTGTTACGTTTTCTCGCATATATTTTGAAAATACAATAATGATAGGCAAATAGCCAAAATACCAGAAAATAAGAAAACACAGTCATCTGTTTTTAAAAATGGCTGACATCTCTGTGCGTAACAGATGAGATGACAACTACTCTGTACGCATGGATGCAAAACTGCACTGTTATATAAAAGCTTAGTCTGTATGACACCTACAATATATAATAAGATACCTAAGTCATTTTTAAATGTTAGTGAGGTTATGTTTTAAGCAAAATTAAAACAATTATTAGTAAGTAAGTGCTACTATGATATTAATGACTTAGTAGCTGACGATTTGAAACATTGATATTTAATTCTATAATGTAATGTCTATGTAATACAAACATAATTTTCAATATTTGCATGCCTGATTTTAAGGTAGAACATAATAGAACCATTCAATATATTTAAGACCTACAACTGTAACCCACACTATGTTAAAGCAAATAAATTAATCTTTATCTTTATCTTTACCAGTTACTTTTTCATGGATATACTTGCCAATTGGTCCCATAGAAATTTCAATTGGTTCAGTAGTTTGGGGTTTCAATCTAAATAACTGAAAAAATTATGTCATCCATGTAAACGAAATTTCGATATTAAGCTTTCTTGTGACTTTTCAGTTTTGTTTACGAATTTCGAAAAGTGATAAAGTACTTAAAAGCTTAAAATAAAAACTTTTTCAACCGAAGTTGTTTCTCAATTCGGTTGTATTTTTATGGGCTCAAATTTCATTTAATGAAGACGGTATTCTTTTTAGTTTTTGAAACGTAACTATCGTAATAATTCCGAACCCTACAATGCACCGGAAATAGACAAATCGCAAACTTGTATCCATTACAGATATGACCATAGCTCCGGTATTTATTGCATTCTGATTGGGGCTTGCGGTAGATTTACTGTTAACGACTGGGGAACTCTTATTTTTATTGACTGTTGTACTAGCTGAAAGCGAGGCAGCTGGTTCATTCAATGTTAATCTATACCTATAATACTTAATACTCACTTAACTAGTATAACTTAAAAAGTGTCTCTTTAACTTTTAACTTAAAGAGACACTTTTACTCGTTAACTTTTCACTGCTAAACGGCTGAACGGATCTTGATGAAATTTGGTAAGAAGTTAGATTGTATTTTGGGGAAGGATATAGGCTACTTTTTATGTAGGTACCACGCAACGGAGGCCACATGCAGAAGCTAGTGATTTTAATAAAATAAAGATTCGTACACAAATAATTATGCTAAAATGGCGAGTAAATATTGTTGCCATTGGCCTCAATTCGGTTGGCACCAACCTTACTAATTTGAGCTAAATTTAGGTTTTGAACTGTCAAATTAACCTTTGATATTCTGCTGCTACCAACTTATCCTAATTTAATTTTATCTAACTTAATTAACGTTCCTAATTTAGTTCGATAAAACCAAGCGAATAGGTTTCACAAATGCTATGACTAACTTAATATATTTTAGACAATTCCTAATTTTAGAAATGAACCAACCGAATTGCCACCATTGTCATTGAAATGACAAGACAAAGACCGCATTTATTTAAGTTTTTTAAAAAGTGATTATGTATATTATCTAGTAATACAAAAATAAGTAAAAATATATATATATGTATAAACATAAACCGTGAGCGTTTTTTCTAGAACCTATTATTGTTATTTTACCTCCTAATAATATCGTAATAATCCTACTACTATTATAAATATCTGAAGCAGGTAAAGAATCGCAAATATTTACAGCAAAATTCAAAACGTAAACATGCGCGCTCGAATTTTTCCTGTGGCGCCATCTAGTTTTGGTTGATGTAACGATGTTTTGGGCTAACGGATATGGGTGAAACTTAATAAAGGTGTAGTCTGTGACCTGATATAGTATAATAGGTTACTTTATATGTAGGTACAACGCATGCGAAGTTGCTAAAAGCTAGTCTATACTAATATTATAAAGAGGAAAGATTTGATTGTTTGTTTGTTTGTATTGAATAGGCTCCAAAACTACTGGACCGATTTGAAAAATTATTTGCCCGTTGGAAAGCTACACTATCCCCGGGTGACATAGGCTACTTTGTCACCCGGGAAAATTGGTTTGTCCCGTTAGTATTAGATAAATGTCTTGACTTTTGCGGATTTTACAAATATGTAGATAATTCTGTTCCCTGTAGAAAGTAGACATTTAATTTTGAATCTTAGTGACGTTATGTCGTTGACATATATGTCACCGAACGTATTCGTCTTGGATCTGAGTGTTTCTATGTGTAATATTTTTTTTTATTTAACCTATAGTGGCCCACTGCTGGGTAAAGGTCTCCCCCTTCACCTTCCACTCCTTGCGCTCCAAGGCCACAGTTTGCCAATTTGGCTCGAATGCATCTAGATCGTCTCGTCATCTTTTCCTGGGTCTGTCTGCGACTATCGGGCACCCACTGAGTGACGAGCTTTGCCCAACGTTCTGAATGCATTCGAGTCACATGACGAGGATCGACGAGGGAGTTTTTCCCGATCTCATGAAAGCAGTAAACTCATTCCTATGTTTAAGTCTGGAAGTGAAAGTGATCTCGCTAATTATAGACCGATATCGATATTACCTGCTTTAAGTAAAATCTTTGAAAAAATAATTCTTAATCAGTTATGATACCACTTTAACGTTAACGGCCTGCTACATAGTAATCAATACGGATTTACTAAAGGTCGATCAACATATATATTTGAGCATATATTTGAGGCCTAGGAGAAGTCACAGGATGCAGTTAGGGTATTCTGCGATCTATCTAAGGCCTTTGACTGTGTGAGTCATGCAACCCTAATCACAAAGTTAAAATATTATGGCATTAAAAACAGGGCGATTGACCTCATACAGTCTTATCTATCCAATAGAGTCCAGAAAGTAGACGTGGGTGGTGAGAGGTCTTCGGGATCAATTATTGATTAAGGAGTACCTCAGGGATCGATACTAGGCCCTTTTTTATTCCTAGTATACGTTAACGATTTACCTTTTTTTGTAAAAAATAATTATTTGTGATATAGTTTTATTTGCAGACGATACGTCTTTAATTTTTAAAGTTGATAGAGGTAAAACCAGTATTTGCGATAACGTAAATGAATCCTTATCGTTAGTTCTTAACTGGTTCACTGTAAATAATCTTTTGCTTAATTAAAAAAAAACTAAATGTATCAAATTCACTTTGCCAAATGTTATTCATAGCCCGTCCAACATTGAAATAAATAGAGAGGCAATGAATCTTGTAAATTCCACGATCTTCCTAGGTCTTAATATTGATGCAAAACTACAGTAGGGACCACAAATTGAAACACTTGCTGGTTGCTGCTGATATTGGTAAAATATTTGTAATTCAAAAAAGGGCAATACGTGCCATTTATAAAATGAAACCACGAGAATCTTTGAGAGAAATATTCAAAGAAATTAATATTCTCACAATAGCTTCATAATATATATATAAAAATTTGTTATACACACATAAAAATAGAGATGGGATTCAGCAAAATAGTGACCTTTATAAAATCAACACTAGGAATGAACATAAATTATACATCCCTAGGTTTCGACTAGAAAAAGTTAATAAGTCATTTATGGGGAACACGGTGCGCTTCTATAATAAGCTTCCTGAAAATGCTACTAAACTACCTATTAAGAAATTTAAAGCATACATTAAAGGTAGTCTTTTGATGAAAGCTTATTATAATATAGATGACTATATTATTGATAAGAATGCATGGCCTCATGTCGCTCTGCCGCCAGACAGTTAACCGACACACTTGAAATGTATAAACTCTCTTGTATTAGTATTTCGTAGTTAAGGTAGTTAAAAGATGGATCATATAAAAAAGCGCTAGGACCAAGACGAGTTTCTTGCCAATTCTTCTCGAGCTTGGGTTAGGATGAATTGGCACCTTAATGCACCTAGTATGTAAGACGTTTCAAAGTGATCCTTGTGATTGTATTGAATAAATCATCTTTTGACTTTGACTTTTGACCTGCCTAGTCCCATTTCAAACATGCAGTCCTCGTACCTACATCCGCTATACCCGTTTTCGATCGGATTTCGGTATTTCGGACCCTATTGGTTCTTTTAATTCCTAAAACACTGCGCTACATTAATTTAAAAAAAAAAACAAAAAAAGTATATTAGTCATGTGGTACCCAAGCTCTGCACATTGTGATGTGATGATGTATGAAATGTCCGGGATTGTTTATTTATTCCTTAACCATAACCTTTAATTAAATTATTTTTGGCCGTATTGCGAAACATTGTCCTCATAAATTATTTAATTTAAGTTAATTCGGGTTTTATTAGTTGTTTTGCAAGCTTTTTATGCAAAATATCATTTTGCATAAAAAACTAGAGCTATTCGGGTGGTAATATTTGGAAAAAAAATTATGTGTCTTTGTGATTTGACTTAAAATAATCCTTAGGATTATTATATACTAGCTCGCGACTTTGTCCGCATTTTTTTAAAATGAAATGTAGCTTTAATCCCAGGATGCTTTTTATCTCCTTGCCAAATTTTATTGATAAGTTTCAAACCAATCACACCCACCACCTATAAAAAGTTTCCATACACACATTCACACCCCATTTTACTCCTTTATGAGAGTTATTAAAAAAAATCCTGAAACACGACGTGTCCATTTATTTTGCATTTTATTTATTCAAACCAAGTTTCTAAGAAATCACACAACCCGTTAAAAAGTTCTAATACAAACTTTGACACCCCATATTATCCATTTTTAAGGTTATTTTGAAAAATCATGAAACAGGTGTCCATTTATTTTGCATTTCATTTATTCAGATCAAGTTTCAAGCAAGTCGCACCACGGGTTAAAAAGTTTCATACATTCGTTTTCACCCCTCTTCTATATTCGATATATAAAATCGTTTACCGTGTCACTAGTATTTCAATTCAGTGTGGTGAAAGTACTCCTCAGAGGCTCCTTTCGTGCACTTGGCACCACTTTAAACTTTTTTGGTTAGGTTAGATTATTTTTACGTCATGCCAGATTCCTCACGAATTTATTTTCACCATTGAGAGTACCGGTATAGCGTATATAATTATTTGTATCATAAAAATCCATTGGTGCACGACTGGATTCGAACCCACCACCTTAGCATCGCAAGACCACTACCAATAGACCACCAGAATGACGAACGACAATTTACGATCATTATGAAGAAAAACACATGTCATTAATGAAGAAGAAGAGCCTAACTATGCAAATGGAGTGAACCAGCTGTTCTCGTCTCTAACTGTACTAAATGCAGGTAAAAAGATTAATTGGATAATGGTATAATTGGGGCAATTTCAGTCGTGACGAGTCGATTGTCAAATTAACACCTTGATTGATAGCATTGATGGAATGTGACCTTCTTTTGAAGGTTTTTGATTTTAAGAGTATGCATCATCTTTTCGTCAAGATGCCCACTTGTGGGCACTTGGTACAGGCTACATGGTTTTGCCCACACGCTAAATCCTGCGGAATATCTATGCAAGAAATCTCAATAACCTCAAAATGACACCAAAGCATATTTGGTCGAGTTTATCAATCTCACCAAGTTCTGTGCGATGACATTACCTATGAGTTATGTCATTGCTATAAGATTCTTTATTCTTTATTGTACACACAAAAAATAACATAATCTAAACTTAATTAATAATGGCACGTACACAGGCGAGCTTAACCCTAAAAAGAGTTCTCAAAAAAGATTAAAAATAGAATAATATATATATAATATAGTAGGTAGGTAGGTACTTTAAGGGA
Organism: Lampropteryx suffumata; assembly: GCA_948098915.1. Lineage (NCBI taxonomy): Eukaryota > Metazoa > Arthropoda > Insecta > Lepidoptera > Geometridae > Lampropteryx > Lampropteryx suffumata. The sequence continues at coordinate 3,793,741 of OX402560.1, forward strand.
TTGTTTTGTGTAATGGGCTGATAATGGCGGATATTATGATTTTTAGTTACTTTAACGGAGTTTTGAAATTCTTTTTGTATTGTTTTTTTTTTTTTTTGACTTCCTCTTTGGCGCAGTGGGCTAATGTCCGGCTAAGACGCAGAAGGTTGCGGTTTCGATTCCCATTTGATTTGTCCACGGGACAAATGCTTGTATGATCTGCAAGTATTTGTCTCGGGTTTGGGTGCTTGTATGTATAATATGTATGTATTTACAGAAACAGGTATACAAGTAGTATATAAGTCATGTGGTACCCATAACACAAGCTCTGCTTACTTTGAGGCCAAATGATGCTGTGTATATCACACAGCATCATTTGGTCCGGGATTATTTATTTATCTTTATTTTATTTATTCATTTTGATAAATACGGGTTTTACTCACGTATTATTTTGTCGATGGCACCGACACTGTTTCGATTCATCTAGAGAATCATCATCAGGGTGAGTTTGATCCGCGGTACGCCCGTTGCCGCTGGAGTTCACGGTTCGCACTTGTTATTTTTAGTTGGAAAGTTAACGTTATTTTACTGTTAATGTATGTACTTAATAACTGCTTATCTACTATTTATCAAATTTCCGCTATGTACTACGCTGTTAGTATTCTACTCCCGTCTAGACAATGAAAAACAAATTGGTGTTGATTCAATCACTGCGGCGTTCTTCGCGTGTGAAAATATGTCGGTATTTCTTTGTTTCTTTCTAGGTGATATATAAACGACATGCCTACTATAAAATAGCTTAACATCAATCAGTTTAAATAAGGGTTCTAAAGTTAAACTCCTGATATATCTTGTAGTTGGGAGGACTACCACTATGTCAAGTCAAAGTCAAAGTCAAGAGATACTTTATTCAATACAATCACTAGGATCACTTTGAACGTCTTACATACTAGGTGAATTTAGGTGCCAATTTATCCTAACCCAAGCCCGAGAAGAATTGGCGAGAAACCCGTCTTGGTCCTAGCGCTTTTTTATATGATCCATCTTATAACTACCTTAACTACGAAATACTAATACAAGAGAGTTTATACATTTCGAGTGTGTCGGTTAACTGTCTGACGGCAGAGCGACATGAGGCCATGCATTCTTATCAATAATATAGTCATTTATATTATAATAAGCTTTCTTCAAAAGACTAGCTTTTATGTATGCTTTAAATTTCTTAATAGGTAGTTTAGTAGCATTTTCAGGAGCTTATTATAGAAGCGCACCGTGTTCCCCATAAATTACTTGTTTACTTTTTCTAGTCGAAACCAAGGGATGTATAATTTATGTCTACTCCTAGTGTTGATTTTATGAAGGTCACTATTTTTCTGAATCCCATCTCTATTTTTATGTGTGTATAACAAATTTTCATATATATTGTGAAGCTATTGTGAGAATATTAATTTCTTCGAATATTTCTCTCAAAGATTCTCGTGGTTTCATTCTATAAATGGCACGTATTGCCCTTATTTTAGTGACAAATAATTTACCAATATCAGCTGCTTTCCCCCAGAGAATGATGCCGTATGACATAACACTATGGAAGTAACTGAAATAAACTAGTCTAGCTGTAGCTCTATCAGTAACGTCGGAAGGTTAGTGTCAGGTACCCTGACCCACACTAACCTCTCGACCTTGCCGACAGGACTATATAAATAATATATATATATATATATATTCTGAATCTCGGAAACGGCTCCAACGATTTTCATGAATATTAGTTTCGGGGGCGTTAAATCAATCCAGCTAGGTTTCAGTTTTAGAAAACGTCGTTTTATCAGTGTTTTATACCGGTCAGATCAGTTCTTTTATTTAACAGACTGAAATTGATTTGACAAAGACAGATTATTCATTATCAAGCTGATTAAGCATAATGATCGGAAAAGTACGATGACGTCATATTTATTCAAATAATTGGCAACAACATGAGATAAACGAACGACAAAGATCTCACGACAACGTGAGAGATTTGACGACATTTCTGCCAATGATAATAATCTGACTTTTCCGAGCATAACCCCAGGTTTGACGTCATCTCTCCCAATGACATATATATCACTTTTTCTAGAATAAAGCCCCTGCTAAAATTAAATAGAAAATAAAGCCTTATTAGGTGGTATAAAAAAGTTTGGCTGGGTATTATGTCAGCTTTCCATTAAGCGTAGGTAAAATGTGTAGGTGTCAAGGAAGCGAGTTATATTAGGTTACATCAATGTCTGTGTCAGACTGGACTTAAACTGTTTCTTCTTCTTCTTTGTTAATGGCCTGTGACATACTAATGTCAATTCTGCCAATGTCAAGTGTTTATAGTTTATAGTCAGTTTGTTTGTTATTAGTCTTAGTCGATGGTCAATTGTCAGTTCTAGACGTCACGAGGAATGGCGTCTAGAATGTTCTTGGGATTCCTCGTCGTTCAAATCACATTGCACCACAATACATATATATTTCAATTATCCATACCCGTCCTGTAGTCACAATTTATTCAATAAAATTCCGCCAAGATTACTGAATAAAACATGCAATAAAACGGGTAAAAATATTTAATTAGAGTTTAGAATGCGCCATGAAATGACAGACGAAGAATCTGGATATAAAATTTGCCACAGTTTAAAAGTCAGCGAGATTTTTTCGTTTGACATTATACGAAATAACAAAGCTCATTTAAATTAATACAAGATACAAAATATACATATTTGTGAAGTGAAAACTTCTTTTAGCGCGGTACTCATATTTTTAGATGAGGCAAAACCTCTGGATTCGCGACACCGTTACCGAGACGCAGCCGGCTGCCGCGCTCGCCCCATTTGATTATAAACCTTAATTCACATGTTTACAGTCTACTTTTGTATGGAAAAGTTTACTGAGTTAGGTTCTTTGATATATTATATACATTCTGAACAAAAAATATTGCATCATCTGTGTTCGTTCAGTATTTGATTGGCAGTCGCCATAATTACTGATTTTGAAGTGATTTATTACTAAACTCTAACGCGCCAAAATAAGTTTTCACTTCTGTCGGCACTACCGGAGTGCAACCCAATTTTTTTTTAATGTTTCTTACCTCAGTTTTCCGTCATTCATTTTTTGTTTGGTAGGGTGTGCTTTCCGTTGGGTCCCATTTAAATAAAAATAGCCCTCCCAAAGGGTGAAATAATAGGGGTGATTTTTATATTGGTTTGAATTTTATCAATGAATCAACGGTTTTCTTTTTAGTTCTAAAACATAAATATGAAAAAGTCAGACAGACTATATGTTTCTTGCGGACATTGGAACCCTAGTCATCTATCATCTGGCCCCAAAGTAAGCAGAGCTTGTGTTATGTGTACCACATTACTGATATACTACTTATATACTTTTTTTTGTAACACTTTCATAATATACACATAAACACCTAGATCCGAGACAAATACTTGCAGATCATTAAAACATTTGTTCCGGTGCGAGAATTGAACCAGCAAACGTCTGCGTTTCAGCCGGGCTTTGTCCTACTGCGCCACAGAGGTCCAGTAAATTGCCCAATCTGATAAGTACATCCACTTACTTTGCAAATGATTTCGAAACCAGTCAAGCACACTTCAACTGATAGGGTTGTCAACAAATATTCAATTGAAATTAAAATAATAAGTAGGTACTTAATTGTTTTTGATAATTTTGGATCTTACGTATTTAAAACCTTTACACTAGTGGCCCTGTGAGCTGTAGACCTCGCGAACATTTTTCAAAATGACTGAAATATAACTTTTTATACGTTTTCAACCCCCTATTATGAAAAAGTTCCAAAAAATAAACATATTAAAAAAAAAACTATATAGTTATAGAAACTGCTCACAAAATTTCACAAGAAACGATTGAGAAATGAGAGGAGAACATCCAGACAGCCACCGGCCGGACATACGAAAGCATTTTCGCCTAAACTTAAACGGAGAAAACAGAAAAAACACATTTTTAGGCTTGAGTTTCTTTACGTTCAATATAAGTAATTAAATTTTGAAAACTAATAAGAGAACCGAGAACAGAGTGTAAACCTGTCGAAACGTCGGGAAAAATAGGTAAATAAACGCGATAAATACCCGTTAATATTTATAATAATGAGAACCAACTTCATTAATACTAAAATATATAATTTCGATTACTTGGATGAAATATATTTTCCAGCTATTTCGATTCGAAGAACCAAACCCGATTTTGATGAAGATTATTGCAAATCGCAAAGTATATCCTTTCACATGAAAAATATTTTTTCAATTCGGTTCGATATGACGAATTTATTTTGAACATAAAAATAAAAATATACAAAAGAATTTAGAACCTCATTTTTTGAAGTCGGTTAAAATACAGTCTAGCCCAGCGTCTGACTGGTGTTAATCTGCATAGTGAGAGTACAGATTGCAGTAAAATAAAATGAACCCAGGTCGTAAAAGTCCAGTAGAACCGGTCGCAGCAGCCCTATCGTAAACGCAAAAATGAAAGTATTACACAACCGATGAGCTCATATGACCATATGATGTTATCCTACTGGTTTTTATACTATGTCATTTCGAAGAATTTAATCTCGTTAACTTGTATTGCTGTATTTGTACTACTGGTTATGTTGCGCTGTGTCAATTATTTAGGCTGGATATACCTAATTATAAATTTATTCTCGACTTTGATCATATTCTCTGGGACGCAGTTGAGGACAGAAGATGATTGTGGGTTCGATTCCCGCCTAGGGACAAATGTTTTTCGGGTATGGTTCTTAATATAATATATTAACAACCAACATATATTAAACATTTGTTTTTATATTATAAATATGAACAATATGTAACTATGTATTAAAAAAAAATATATTTGTATTTCAGTCATGTGGTACCCAAGTACCCATAACACAAGCTCTGCTTACTTTGGCGCTAGATGATGTGTCAAATTATCGGCATTATTTATTTCTAAATATACATTTCGGTTTATCCAATGACGTGTGAGAACGATAAAAAATAGTTCGTCGTTATCAGGTATTTCCTTTTTTACCATTTATCTAGGTATCCAGTCCAGGCACAGAATAGTTATTAGCACAAGTACAGAATGTTTTCACGAAAACCAATTATATAAATAGCGACTTTTACTACTACGCAACGAAGTGCAAGCCAGCATCTACAAGCGCTTAACGCGTAACATATACCTACATAGTGCCTCTCTTTCATTCGCGTAACTCTAATTCGTCTGGGTCGGCACTTTACGAGTTTACCCAACAGGATGGGTTCCTGAAGTGCGAAGTACTGTATGTGTCACAGTTTATATTTAACACAAGCTGATATCTTACATAATTATGTTTTAAAAACGAAAGAGTAACCGACTTCATTGAATGAAATTTGAGCCTATAATACATTATTAGTGGAACGTAGATGTTTTTTGTATATATATAATATGGGTAGGCCAAATAAACGCACTGCTCCAATGAGACAGCGAGGTATCGAAGTATACGATCATCGATGTACACCATTTTTAGATTTTCGTTGATTTTTCAGCTCGACCGATTTTAATAATATTTAAATGGGACCACCTGTGAAGTATACCCTTTCAAACAAAATAGAATTGTTCAAATCGGCTCAGGCGTTTTCGAGTAATCGGTGAACATACATAAAAAAAAAGATTCCGACGAATTGAGAACCCCCTCAAAATCCGATGATGATCTTCAAATGAATAAACATAATTTCTTGAATTTTAGCTTAAAACACCGAGTGTTCTAAGGCACAAGTCACCAATGAAGTCACCTTTTAACAAAAAATATGGTTGTCTGTTATGTCGGTTTACGGACGATAATTTTACATGACCTATTAAGATGCGCCACAAGCCGAGCGCTTAGGCCGACGTGCCTCTATAGCTTGTTCCACGTTCGCTTTGCACACTCGGCTCAGGCGGAACGTGAAATGTTTTCGTGCGTGTAACCGGCGTTCATCGATTTATAAGACGTTATCACATCAAAAACTAAATCTGGTTCTAAAATTGGTTTATCCGTTTCGGAGTTATTGATATAGACAGATACCTACACAAAACTTATAACTCTCAGTTTGCTTTGGTGGTTAAACAGCGGCAAGTCGGCTTAACATTTTAAAGATCTATGCTTAGATCTTTAAAACTACGCAATGGATTTTGATGCGGCTTTTTTAATAGATAGAGTGATTCAAGAGGAAGTTTAATATGTATAATACATGCATAAGAAAAGAAACACTGATAAGTTAAGAGGTTTCTAATGTAATGTCGTAAATAAACACTTTTTTTGCGCTTACATTGCAAACGCTGGCTCAACCCTACGAGACATCAAAATAATGTACTACAGTATTGTACACCTTTAAAAGGTCTACAAAAAAGTCCGCGATGGTATATGTCTATCTCTTAGGGATAACTAACAATGTCTAATGACAAAAAAGCTGTGTTACATATTAAGACATTCTGTAGTATATTTAGTATCAGCATTGCACCCGTGCGAAGCCGGGGCGGGCCTTTAGTAGAAGTCTGCCAATATAGTTTGAAACAGCCGATCCAGCCCTTAAGCCGCAACAATAGAGATAGCGGGATGAAATAGATTTAAAAAAATGATATTGTATTTGAAACTGCAAAACGGTTAGCGATTAGTACGAACGTTTCAAATTGTATCTAAGGACGTATTCAAGAACAACACTTAAACTCGAATCCAAATGGTGTAATGCACAAACTATAGGATGCTAGCTAACGCATCAGACGGGGCACTCCCATAGACGAAATCCTGTCCAATACTTGTTCACCTTATCCCATATGACAGATAACTTTTTTATTTTGAATGAACCTTTTAGCATCAGCAAGGTATTCATTCTACCGAGTATATTTTTTTTGCTTGCTTGCATACAATTGCTTACTATTTTAAAATATTTTATTGATCTACAAAGGAAAGACCCTGATAATCATAATAAACACCTTGATTATACAATTAGACATTTATTTACAGAAATATACAGAATAATACACAATAATACAAAATACAAGTCAAACAGTTGAGCTATCTAAATTGCGTAAAACAATCTATAGATAGCCAAACTGGTCCAGAAAATTTGATTATTTCACGGAAGTGGCCTTGAATTCAAGAAAGAAAGGCATATTTGCATCTTATCAGGTCCTCAGCACCTCCCCACATGCAGCTGTCCTCACCAGCTCTAAGAGAAATCCCAGACTGTAATGGGATGCGGCAAGGGTGTCTACACAAGTAGCATCTCATATCAATGGCCCACCCATCTCTTAAGGGATAAGAGTCATCAGACTTCTTACCATCATCACTTATCAGACTGTACAAGCCGAGAACTGCTGGTATGTTGATGTTGACATTTGAATTAGGTGTAATCTGCTTTGGAGTAGGTGTGAGCCAAATGTTGTAGTTTCATGGTGTGTAATCACATGATGATCACAGTACTATCTACAAAAAAAAAAGAAATTTAAGCACACATAACCAAATGCAATAATGTTGAGTGTTTAACATTCTATGTTGTTTCCATTGGTGTTTCTATGTATAATATGCATGTATTTACAAATAAAGGTATAAGTAAAAAATATTGCTGGACAATGCACACAACATCATCTATTTATGGTGACAAGATGACTGATAGAATACTTAAAAGAGTATATTTTTAAATACATACATTTATGATACTTTATAACACCCAGATACAGAACAAACACCTATGCTTTTCACACAATTGTTTATCTTAGGAGGGAATCAAACCCTCAACTTAGAGCACAGAAGGCTACTACCAACTGAGCTGACAGGCCAGTCGATTATGTAGTTTAACAGTCACTTGGTTCCTATAACACAAGCTCTGCTTACATTATCATTATTATTATTATAATTATTATTTAATGATTTTGGTAAAATAAGTAGGTACAATAAGTACTTACTGGTGATTATAGCAGAAGAACACCAATAGACAGACATTTCGGTAACAGCAGATTACGTTGGATAGGCATGTGCTCTCGAGTTGGAGCGAGAAATCTCTTCTAAAAATGCTTTCGACACACAATCATACTGCTTGCGAAGATCTTGAAAACTTCAGGTCTAGAAGTCTTTTATTCCAATCGAAGTCCAGTCCAAGAGTCCAATCTCTCTTTTCGGAAGCATAAAAAAACTGACGTCCTTTCGTTTACTAGCACAGCTCACAACACAGCACTTGTACATTACTGCGAGATTTAATAACAGGATCAGGAATTGAGAGGATAAATATAAATTACTTCCAGAATTTAAAAATCAACGTCATTTAGCTTTGAAACTACAACAGCTGTTGCTTGTTAGTTTGGTTGGTTGGTTTGTTTGGAATGATTTGATGTCGATAGCAAAATAGGAAACAAACACGCCTTGATCGGGCAGGAAAGAAGTATGAAAGAAGGGGGAGAGGAACTGTTAACTATGTTAGTACTATCGTTCTATATAGACTATAAATCGGCCAGGATTTAATGTTCAATGATTGCCGGCCATGGTGTAATGACTATTCTATGTGTCATAATTATGTAAATTTTGCCAGTGTCAGGTGTTTATATTGTTTATACTTAGTATGTCACAAAGTCGTATCTTGTCGTTCGTCATTTGTTATTTTAAATAAAATGGTGTTCTTCGTATAAAATAAGTTAGTACGGATTATTTTTGCTCGAATCACAAAGATTTTATTCCAATTATTCGCACTTGAGTTACACAATATCTCTAGTTCTGTTTAGTTTAGTTTAGTTTATTTATTTAACCATTTCGTTACATTAAAATAACATTGGCATGTCAAATTGTAGAATACATTGAATTATTATTATTTCACTTTTATTCTAAACTAGTTTTATTGCTACTCACGTTTGCAAATCGGAGAACGAACAACTCATGTACTCATTTGTATGGTAGAATGGGTGGCTATTTAAAGAAAAATCACAAAATTACGAATTAAGCCGGAATTAACTTGAAACAAATATATAAAAGGTATAAAAGCGCAATGTTTAATTCGCTAGGCGTATCTACAAAAATAATTTATCCAAATATACTCTATGCTTAGCATAGAATTCACAGCATTTCATTCAGAACTGTCACATAACCTATTTTTTACCTAGTTTTCAATTTTATTCTGAAACTCAGGCCATAGTCAGATACAAAGATTGTCTTGGTTAAGTTTGAAGACGCGGGAAAAAATTAGAATTCCTAAGATGAAAAAAATGCAAAGAAAATCGCGGGAAGTTGTTACCCGGCAGTTTTAACGAAGAAACAAACAGCCAAACAAACAAAACGGTATGAAGCAACGGCACCACTGACCGTCATCATCTGTTCCGGGTCGCCGCCTCGGAACCACCGAACGGTCACTTAAACACCTGCCAGCCTCAGACAAAATATATAAGACGGAGTGCCGCTATTAACCAAAGTGAAGCAATTTTACGAGTATGTATGCGTGAATGTCAAAAAAGTATTTTATTTATGTTTCTCAATAATTCATGTTTTCATGCTAATTTTGTAAATTTGTATGAATGAGTAAAATAATGTAGGTATTGGATAATTCATGAACAGAGAATTAATTTATTATATTGTGTACCTACTACTGTCGCAATTATATTGCACAACTAATTACTAGTGCTATCATATTAACAAGTATAATAATAATATTACCACTGGAAAAAAATATATATAGAAGCACGGGTTGGGTGTATGTGTGTGCGAGTTTGCCTGTATTTACATAAAAAAGCACGGTTTTAGGCCTTGACTTTGGCTGTTCGTGAGATTCCGTCTATATATTTATTTGGTTTGAGCTGCTAGCCTACTGGCGAACACGAGATCTTTGTCCAATATGACTTCTGCAATGCAGGGTAAGCATTTGTGATGAACATAGATGTTTTTCTGTGTCTGGGTGTCAAAACTTATGACACCCTTTATTGTATACTTATACAATAATGTACGAGTCTGTAAAAATAAAATATTATAAGCATTTAATCTGTTATCTGGGTCTCTCATAGTACCTACACGCTTTACTTAGTTTGGAGCTAGATGATGTTGTGTGAAATTGCTCTTCAATATTTATTTATTTATTGGATAGAGCTGGGATGAAATTAGGGTCGATATCGAAAGAGTTTCCAAATTCGATTAAAAAAAACAAAATATTTATAAAAAATAATCATTGTAAAAAAAATATAATAACAAAGTGATACCATTTTGCTTTGAATAAGTTACATGAAATTGGTTACTATATCGGGATTTCATTTCCCAAGTTAATTTATTTCTTTGTTACGAAACTAGAATAGGTACAGTACGTCTGAAAAGTTTACTTTGTTTCATAACTATTTACTCCGCTGAATGCTACCATGACCCAAATAAATTTTAATGAGTTCGGTTTAATAAAACACCTTTAAATGTACGCGCTACTGTTCTATAACGCGTAAACGCACGCCCACGCACTAAACAACCATTCTGCAACTATTTACTGCCAATCCAACCTCATTTGCACTACATTCCTAACTGCATTATACTTAGCTAATAACCAACTACAATATTGATAGATTAGTGCAAAAACAAATTTTATGTTTTTAGATTAAGCTATCGTAGAGCCATCGCGACCTTTGACAAAAAAATAGTTTGATACAAAAAGGTGACAAAAGACTCACAAAAATAATCGATAAGTTGCAAAACGAGAATAAAATATCGATGCAATCACCACTTACTTTTATTACAACCAAAACTTTGCTTACGGGTAATCTTGCGCATTGTAACCTCAGTACCTATTCGATTGTCAGTAAAAGTATCACGAATGGTAGGTACCGTAGGAAGTAAGTGTGCATACAAATTAAGTGGCTAAAACATAGAGAATAAATAAAAAAAACAGTTAATAGGTAGTAGGTATTTAGATATTAATCCCTTTGTAAGTCCTGGATCTATAAAAACCGCTAAACCACTGCAAACTAACGATCAAAACAAAGGTTTCGCAAATCAATCGGCTTACCTTGATAATCCGTGATTTAACAGCTGGTGCAAGAAACAAAGAAAACAACAGCACTTGCAAACTATCGATAACAATTCATCGATACAATAACGTCACTAAACACGCCACTCTCGAATTCGGGATTCAAAACAAACACTGAGAAACTCTGGTTCGAACTATTTCGATTTTGAATATCGAACGCGTCCGTGCGCTTGCGTACTTTGCCGCGCATGCGCGCATACACTGACAGATCTTTGGCGGCCATTTTCTCAGCTCGTGGAGGGGACCGAAATTGGAAATAAAGAAAAGAAGGCTTTGCAGCAGTAGTAACTCGTTGTTGTCTGTGGCGCGGCTAGTTTTGCGAAGGCGAAAATATGGGATAGGCATGCGTAGGATTCGCTTGATTGGCGATTGGGTGATTGTTGAAGGACTTGACTAAATTGTATTCAAAATTTGTACTTACCTTAGACTTGCGTTTTAAGTGGTCAATGATTAGAGGTACTAAGTATCTAGGTATTAGTTATTTGGAAATGCGATGTTTAATTTGGTAAATCTGTAGGTACTTACCAATTTTAAATTTCTTCTAAGTTCTTTTGTTTACTTCTTCTTATCGAGTCACTACACTAGTTACTTCTAACCAGTGTGGTGAAAGGATTAAAGTGCGCCTCAGAGGCTCCTTTCGTGCACTTAGGTAAACCTTAATGTAAGCTCTCGACCTTGCCGACAGGTCCTTTAACCTTAGAACTTTGTGTACTTAGATATAGCTACTTTTTTTCGTCTATTCCCACTAGTTCAGTTGTCCAGTTCAGTTGACTAAACTAGTAAGATTTCTTTTCTCGTTTGTTCAGTCGACTGGACTAGTGAGATTTCTTTTCTCGTTTGTTCAGTTCAGAAATAGACAAAAATATTTTCTGGCGCTTCGGCGGACGCTGCCGCGGCACGCTCACTTCGCTCGCTCGCCTTGCGCGTTGTTTTCTACACTCTAACATAACCTAACCAACTGGTATCGATTTCTTTTAAAAAGCTAGTCTTATTTTCAATTGAACAAACGAGAAAAGAAATCTCACTAGTTCAGTCAACTGAACTGGACAACTGAACTAGTGGGAATAGACTCTTTTTTTTAACACCTATATTACTTACCTATTTAGATCTCTTAGGTATTTAGGTACTCCTATTTTAGTTTTGATTTATCAGAAGTGAGATCTCCATTTTCCTGCAGACCTGACCTATTCAAATTTTCCTACCAAGTTTTGAACTGACAAGCGCCACCTCTCGGAAAAACCTCTTACTAAAAGAAGGCTTGGATAGAAACCCCCGATATTTAGTATTCGTTTGGAGAGAATCCAATAGATGGCGTGACTTTTAAAATGTTAGAATTTCAATGAATTTTTACAATACCTAGTGATATATCTATGCCACAGATATATTGGATACATATAAATAAAATTTAATGAACAAAACACACAGCACCATCTAGCCCTAAGCTAAGCTTAGCTTATATTATGGTGATCAGATGACTGATCTAACTGATATATATATATATATATATATATATTTTGTTTTACACATTGTATAAAACAAAGTAGCTTCCCGCTGTCTGTCTGTCCCTATGTATGCTTAGATCTTTAAAACTACGCAACGGATTTTGATGCGGTTTTTTTAATAGATAGAGTAATTCCAGAGGAAGGTTTATATGTATAATACATGCATAATATAGTAGAAATACACTGATTATTTTAGAGGTATCTAATGTAATGTCGTAAATAAACACATTTTTTGCGCTTATATTGCAAAGCTGGCTGAACCATTCTGTAGTGTATTTCGTATCAGCTTTGCACCAGTGCGAAGCCGGGGCGGGTCGCTAGTGATATACTATATAAACCCAGGCACAGAACAAACACCTATGTTCATCACGCAAATACACAATTTTTTTTTTTTTCAATATCAAAAAAAATGTTTAACAAATGTTTGTCCAGGGAGGGAGCCCCTAACCTACAGTGCAAAAGGCAGAGCTTCTTCCAAGTCAGATAGAAAGTTAGATGAATTTTTATTTAACATAGAGCTACAATGACCACATTAAATAAGCACACGGGTACGTATCAGTAATCATAAAAAAAAAAAAAGTAATTAAATCCTCTATCTTATAATTACATAATGCTAACGTATCGTCTAAGTATGTTATGTCATTGTCATTTTAATGCCATTGAATAATGATTTCATTTTAAAATATTTCAATTAAATTCAATTCTAAAATTAGAAATTGTCTAAAATATATTTAGTTAGTCATAGCACTTGTAAAACCTATTCGGTTGGTACCATCTAACTAAATTAGGAACGTTTAATTAAGTTAGATAAAATTAAAAAGATAAGTTGGTAACAGCAGAATGCCAAAGTTTCATTTGACAGTTCTAAACCTAATTTTAGCTAAAATTATTTAGGTTGGTGCCAACAGAATTGAGGCCAAAGCGTGTGATTATAAGATTATTAAAATATTAAAAATAAATTAAATATATTAAAAAAACTGTTTTTATGTATAATACATATATATTATAGTACAGAAATGCCGAAAAATTTAAAGATGTGATGTGATGTTGTAACAAACATATTTTTGTGCACTAAAATCGCAAACGCTGGCTAAACCTTATGAGATAGATCAAATGAGTGAATTACGGAATTGGAGATCTTAAAAAGATCTATAAAAAAATCCGGAATGGTATTTATTTATCTCTTAAGGATAACCCACAGTCGGTAACCATTTTTATCTTTTACATATTACAAAAAAAACATGTATTAGTTACCAAGCAATTTTATACAATACAGTCTTATTCCTTATCCAATTAAATACATTACATACGGTGTACATTCCATGTAGATCAATACTGCTCTTAACAGTATTTCATCAAAATGGATATCTTAGAAGATATCAGAGATTTTAAAAAACGGAGTCACAGCGGCTGGCGGGCCGTAGGTTTCCTCCCGGTTGAAAAGCGGTCGACGGGCGCAGGGTGCATCATCCCTACTAATAATATTATAAATGCGAAAGTAACTCTGTCTGTCTGTTTGTTTGTTACGTTTTCACGTCTAAACCGCTGAACCGGTTTTGATGAATTTTGGTACAGAGATAGATGGTACCTTGGAGAAGGACATAGGCTTTTTATTTAGGTACCACGCGCGCGAAGCCGCGGGCAGCAGCTAATATTAGAATATATTGTACTAGATATTTATCTACCTATTCAATAATTTGTAACTGATTTCCACAAAGACACGCCTGAATCAATTATCTAAAATACACATTAAAATCAAAAATCAAAAAACATAAAATCTACATTATCATGGTAAATATCCCGTTTATACTGAAAATTATTGTTTGATTTGTTTGCCCCTGATACTTTCCTAGTAGCGTCATCTACGCTTTAATCATATATGATTGCTCTATCAAATTATGCAGGCGTACGGTAATATTTCTAATTTAATATCGTTTTATAACTTTGCGAGTGGAACACTCCTCAGGTTCGTTAACTAAAAAAACTAAAACTAAACCAATGTATTATATATACAAAATTTGTCCCCTTCTGCACCTCCTATGCCTAGCACGCACTATTGAATTAAAACACACGGTTTAAATCGAGTAGAGGTAATATATGGTAAGAATAGAGGTATGTCATTTTCAACGCAGTTTTTCCACTTGTGCGTACGTGCGTCTGATTTCATGTTCCGCAGAGGAGCACGAAAAAAATTGCCGCGCGTTTATCCACAGTGCAAGCTTGGCCTTTGAGTTTACGGAATTATACAAAATGGAATTATGCGTTTGTTGAAACATCGTTGACCATTATTTTCTAATTCGTTGACCTACCGACCTACGATGTGCTACTCGCACATCGTAGGTCGGTAGGTCGGATAGGTAGAGGTAGGTAGGCACCAACATAAATAACGAAATATTTGCGTTGGAATTCTGGTTCATTTAATTACAGGGAGAATGCAGACTCATATTTATTTTTAGTCGTATTTTTGAAATTTATTAAATAGAGCTTAGAGCGAGAGCTAATAGCGCTTTTACCTACACTTTTCTTAAACAATTAATGCGAAAATTTGTGTCGATGTTTGGATGTTTATGTATGTGTTTAAGTTTATTTGTGTCTCAACCACGCCATAACTCTAAACCGATTTGTATGAAACTTTGGTAGATAGATGTAGTCTGAGACCTGGAATAGTTACTACCTACTACTAGAATAGAATGGAACACATTTATTCAGTCCACCACTCAAAGTACTGAATGAAAAATTAAAAGTAGGAAGTTAACAATACAACAATTACAAAAATAAACATTAAATTAATTTTCTAGTATAACATGTGGTGGTGAAATAGTACTCAGCTCAGCATAATGCTGCCCCATGTTACCATGAGACAGCGCTGGTCTTCCGCTGAGGCCAGTGTTGATATCACGGACATCTTGACTCGAATCAGGACTTACAATATTGTTTTTATTAATGTAACTTAAAATATACAACAAACTACACAAGATACATTTACTAAACAAGATACAACAACAAAGAGCACACAATACAGAGAAATACTCAAAATATGAACACAAACCTAAAATTAGAATGAAAAATAAAAGTAGCCAATTATAAGATAGGTATTTTACATAAATTACAGAACAAACTAAGAGAACACTTGCAAGAACTAGCTTCCCCTGTGCCAGGGCTGGTCTATTTGAATGGAAAAAATATATTGCCTTAATTTTACTCTAATGCTTTTATCTCCAGTAATTGTGGTCGGATCTTAGCCAAACAAATTCTACATGTCTGATCTTAGGGTTGACCACCGATGTATTTATACTCCAGCCATATTCGAGACATAATATTTGTAAACAAACGACAACAGCTGATTTTTAGGATTCACTTCAGAATATTTCACAATTTCACACTTTCAATCGTTTTACCGTAAAATCGATCAAACTATTCATAATATGATTTGTAAAGTCATGTAAAAGATAAAAATTGATTAATAAACATTTCAAATCACATGTAAGTGGAAGTATTTTTCTTATTTATTTACGATTGGCTGTGATGGTTGATAATAGTGCCATCCCTAATGCTTTCTTGCTTCTTTGGAAGAAATCGTGAACATTATTGCATTTTTGTATTATGTCATTTAGTTGGTGAGCCCCACATGACTGCGAAGTAAAAAATGAAATGAAAATATAGTAAATGTAAATAAATCAGCTACCGTTTTTTTTATTTTATCTTCTAGTACAGTTTTATTGGTTAAAAACTCAATTATTTACTCATAAGCATTATCAATAGGGAATTAGCATGTATTTTTTTTGTTTTGAATTTAGTTACAAATATTTAAAACATCGCTTAAATTTGGTGTGCTAAAACGCCGCTATTCGCAAATTTCAATTTCGCGCGCTTATTTTCACATTTTATGCAATTATAAACAAACAAAATCAGAAAATAATGGTTTATATACAAAATCAGAACAAAAAAGGGGGAAAAGTCAAGTAAATTTGAACCACATGCGTATTACCTATTATCATACACTTTAGCTAGGATTTACAAAAATGAGTATTGATAAAAAATGTTTTTACCCATGCCGTCGCATGGTTGCCTAGCAACGGTTTATTATTAAACATTATAGCTCGAATATGGCTGGAGTATAGGTAGTCGTATCACAACAACTAAACTTTAAACGGCACAAAATTAGACTCAAAACGGAGCAAACAAACGGTGTTCCTTTACTCATGAACGCGGGGGACTTCCGCAAGGGTATTTAACTGGCTAAAAAGATGAACATCCTTATCCTTACTAATATTATAAACGCGAAAGTTTGTATGTATGTTTGTTACTCTTTCACGCAAAAACTACTAAATGGATTTTAATTAAACTTGACAATAATATAGCTTATACATTAGAATAACACATAGGCTATTATTTATAAAGATAATGGTGGCAATTCGGTTGGTTCATTTCTAAAATTAGGATTGTCTAAATAAATTTTAGTTAGTCATAGCATTTTTAAAACCTATTCGGTTGGTACCATCTAACTTAATAAGGAACGCTTAATTAAATTAGTTAATATTAAATTAGGATAAGTTGGTAACAGCAGAATACCAAAGTTTCATTTGACAGTCTAAACCTAATTTTAGCTAAAATTAGTTAGGTTGTTGCCAACAGAATTGAGGCCATTGTGTGAATTGTCCAAAATATAACGATAAATGTCAAGTAAATAGGAAGAAATTCTGCTATCTGCGAGCTATTCTGGCGTGCGCTGCAAAAACCGTTAGAATTAAACGAAGTACTAACCCTGCGCAGACGAAGTCGCGGGCAAGTTCAATATATTTTTTAAAGTTGGTGGTATGTTATTCCATCACTTTGTGGCAGCGTAGCGGAAACTACCTCTAAATGCTGCAGAGCCCATGTAACTGTGTTGCTAGAAAAACTGTACCTGCTCTAGTTTAGTAACTACTGTCATCCTGGAGCCAGTACATTTTGTTGAAGAGATACTCAGGTTTTCTACTTTTGATCACCCCGAACAAAAGTATTGCAAGGTGATATCATCTCCAAGACATCTTAAGCAGCTTGGCATTGCTAACATAAGGTGTCACTAGCTAACGTAATGTGCTCTATGCGGAATATTAAAACAGCCAGATGTTGTTTTAACTGCAAGCGTTTTTGACGCGTTGTATCAGTCTTTCGGTTCTGGTAAATAGTCTACATATATTATAATTAGCTACATAATAGGTAACACGCGTGCGAAGCCGCGGGTGGAATCTAGACATTAATAATGCTTGTATTTCATTAATTTTAGATCCACTACCTAACCTGTATTAAAAACTAGTTTCAGGTCTACTTATAAATTTGCATAATTGCGTTGAACTTAAGTAAAAACATATCGAGTGTAGATATGGAATATACTAAGTTGATTAGACAGTGTTTTGGAGGACGGATCTAAATAAACGAGCGGTAGATCCACTGTTCATGATCTGGAACGTACAATCGAAAATTATTTGAAAGCGTTTTAAGCTAAAGAAAAAAAAAAGAAAGAGGCGTGTAAAAATCGGAGATTGTGTCAGCAGTGAGTTTCCTGTCAAATTTGACACTCACGCAGGGTTCTATATTTGGCCTGACTCTTTTTTTGGCCTACCTTAATCAAACATGTAAGCTCGAAATGTGTAATGGTAAGCATATCGCTTTTGCAGACGACACTGCGTTTTTAGCTCAGGTAAATAGTTGGGACGAAGCCTTCCTAAATGCACAAACAAATTTTGACTTGGTCTCTTCAAGCCTTTACCAAATTCTTAACCTGACGAAAATCAAATACCTGGCATTTTCCTTACGTCAACGTGGACTACTAAACGCTAAGTAGGTATGAGGTCTTAACTGACCTCATACCGCACTCTCTTCAAGACTTCAGTTCCCGATTTATTGAAACTTGTAAAATCATTTAATATCATTTATTGATTGCTTTCACCTATCACAGCCATAGGTTATGACTTGGGATGGGTAATGGGAGATGGGAGATGGGAGATGGGAGATGGAAGATGGGAGATGGGAGATGGGAGATGGGAGATGGGAGATGGGAGATGGGAGATGGGAGATGGGAGATGGGAGATGGGAGATGGGAGATGGGAGATGGGAGATGGGAGATGGGAGATGGGAGATGGGAGATGGGAGATGGGAGATGGGAGATGGGAGATGGGAGATGGGAGATGGGAGATGGGAGATGGGAGATGGGAGATGGGAGATGGGAGATGGGAGATGGGAGATGGGAGATGGGAGATGGGAGATGGGAGATGGGAGATGGGAGATGGGAGATGGGAGATGGGAGATGGGAGATGGGAGATGGGAGATGGGGGATGGGAGATGGGAGATGGGAGATGGGAGATGGGAGATGGGAGATGGGAGATGGGAGATGGGAGATGGGAGATTATTGGTTACTTACTTATTAGTGATTCGTTTGCCGAAGGTGCCTGCAGGCGCCATCTATCAATACTTATCCGTAACATTGTTTATCTTTGTATTTATTACAATAATTTGTATAGCTATCTTTTATTTTAATAGCGATATTGGTACTTTAATATATTTTGTGAAGTTGTAACCGCGAAACAAAGTGGGCACGGGTCAGCTAGTATCTCAATAAATAGGTTTAAAATTACTTAGAAACTTAACTAATTAGAAAACTAGAAATAAAAAATAGTAGGTTTGTTAGGTGTTTTAGTTTTGTAACTTTTAACATTATTATGTGTCGAAATCGATGTGAATTAATATCTAGCAAAACATTCTGAATGGCAAGCAAAACACCTGACTTTAATAAATAAAACGAACCATTATATATGTATTTATTGATCTTATTTTGGTCATTAAACGTTTCTATGTATTTTCCTCGTCTCAATTTTATTTAAAATCATTCTTTTGTTCCTAAAGATCTAACCTTGACTTTCCTAGGGTGCATTAGGTCAGTGATCTTATTGAGGTACATAACTAGGTTGTTTTGTGTACAAAAAGACATGCTTAATTTGGGGTCAGATGGTGTTGTGTCATTGTCCACCAATATTTATTAACCAACTTTAAAAAAGGGGAGGTCGATTCAGATGTTTTTTTTCATTACATTCATTATTTTCATTACTCCGTCATTTGTGAACCGATATGAACAAATTCTTTTTATGTACTTTCCGATTGTTCTCATAGAAATGGTATTTAAATCAAAATAGTTATAAATATGATATTCAAGTAATCGAAATTTCGTATATTTTATATATTTGAAGTCGGTTTTTTAGGATCAGGCTCCGTTGTCTTCATCGTTATATTCCTATCTATTGATAATAATAATAATGAATGAATTAATGAATTAATTAACAAATGAATAAATGAATGAATGAATAAATGAATTAATTATTTAATGAAGGAATGAATTAATGAGTGAATGAATTAATGAATTAAAATACTTTTTTGCACATAACTAGTCCATAAACAATTTGACAACTAAGAATACCTAAAATAATATATACAATGGGCTGTCTTATCACTAAGGCAGCGATTTCTTCCAGACAACCTTTGGATTGAGAGGAGCCTAACATGAATGGAAAATTTGTCGAGGCGCACTTAATTATAATAACTAATTGATTTCTTTTTCTCTTATATTACTTAGAGCTAAATATATGGAACTTGTTAAAATTATAGACCTGCTTTGCGAAAGACTGGTGCCTGATATTGATACGCGAAACCTGTGTTACAGGTTGCCCATCTATATTTACCTACGTTACGATTGTGTTTTGATAATTAACCAAAAACTGGTGACAAAACATTCGATTAATCGTTAGCGACTTCGTTAACGTAGCGAACGATTTACAACGGTATTTACAAAAATGGTTTTTGAACAGAATAATATAAAACACATGTAATCAAATCATCATCATTGGCCATAGTTCATCTGTTGAAAATGATTTAGGGGGCGTCAGTCAAGTTATAGAGCAGTTATTTTAGTTGAAAACTTTAGTTCATGGATACACTCCAGCAGGGCTGAGGTGGGTGGAGTTTCCTCTCCACTGACGCCACTCTGGCTGGGATTCTGTTTGATAGCGCAGGTCTTCCCAGGTACCCACATTAACCTCTCGACCTTGCCGACAGGACCCGCAGGAAAGACGAGTCAGTACCGGTTCAATAGCAGGTGCATAACGGCTGGCACCGAGCCGGGATTGTTTCAAGTTTTCCTCCTCATTTGCTTGCTAACTCTTCTGTTAGTCAGCAGGGGGACTAACCACCAATTACTTGAAGGACTGTCGCAGTCGTCTCCATCATCTCTAAGCAGCACTCATCCTAGGACTGATAAAATTTACATACATACTTTTTTTCAAGCAGAGCTTGTTTTATGGGAAACACAGGACTGATATTCATACCGCACTCTCTTCAAGACTTCAGTTCCCGATTTATTGAAACTTGTAAAACCATTTTATTTCATTCATTCATTGCTTTCACGTATCACAGTACGTTTTTGTAATAGTTGGAGACGACTGCCATAGTCTTCAAATTATTGGGGGTTAGTGCTGACTAACACAAGAGCTAGCAACAGAGAAGGCTCGATGCCAGCCGTTATGCACCTGCAACCGAGCCGGCACCGCATGTACTGACTCGCCTTTCCTGTCCCTGTCGGCAAGGTCGAGAGGTTAGTGTGGGTACATGGGCCTGCGCTATCAAACAGAATCCCAGGCAGAGTGGCATCAGTGGAGAGGAAACATCACCCCCCTTCAGCTTGTTAACATCTATGTTATGTTGTTATGTAAGGTTATGACTTACATAACAACATTACATGATGTTTGTATACATGAACCCCGTTGGAGCGAGGCAATATTAATATCGTCTTTATGTTAGTTATTATACCATAAAATATATAGCTCGATTGCCACTGACTGATTGACTCACTGATGGACATAATTGTTCTCCCAGATGGTGGGTGGGGTAGGTGTGATTTTTTTTATGGAAAGCTGTAGAGGGGGTTCCGTCGAATGGGGGAAAGATCCTAAAGTGCCCCTTTTCATGCCCCAACTGCCCCCCACGAATCGACATTGGATTTTTAAACCCTCATAACTTCTAAACGGTGCCAGATAGACATAGCAAACCTAACCTTGGGTTGTAAGGAAATTTAGTGTTTTTTTTGAGGATTTGTATAAGGATTTGTGGAATTGAAATTTTAGTGGGATCGTATAGAGAATGCTTCTAGGATTAAGAAACGTTTCTAAAACTTCCCCCCCTCCCCCATTTTTCTCCCCCCCTTTAAGGTATACCCAATAGGCGTCATGTTGAAATTGAAATTTTAGTGGGAACCGTTTTGTAAACGGGTTGTAGGGGTTTTTAGGCATTCGTAGGGGTTTGTAGGATTTTTTAGGGGTTGTAGAGGTTTTTAGGGGTTGTAGGGGTTTTTAGGATTATATGGGTTTTTAGGGATTTGTAGGGGTTTGTAGGGGTTGTAGGGGTTTGTAGGATTTTTTAGGGGTTGTAGGGGTTTTAAGGGTTGTAGGGGTTTTTAAGGATTGTAGGGGTTTTTAGGGATTTGTAGAGGTTTGTAGGATGTTTTAGGGGTTATAGGGGTTTTTAGGGGTTGTAGGGGTTTTTAGGGGTTGTGGGGGCTTTGTAGGGGTTTTTAGGGATTGTAGGGGTTTTTAGGGATTTGTAAGGGTTTGTAGGATTTTTTAGGGGTTTTAAGGGGTTATAGGGGTTTTTAGGGGTTGTAGGGTTTTTTAGGGGTTGTAGGGTTTTTTTAGGGGTTTTTAGGCATTTTAGGGGTTTTTAGGGATTTTAGTGGTTTTTAGGGATTGTAGGGGTTTTTAAGGATTTGTAGGGGTTGTAGGGGTTTGTAGGATTTTGTAGGGGTTGTAGAGGTTTTTAAGGGTTGTAGGGGTTTTTAGAGATTGTAAGGGTTTTTTTAAGGATAATAGGGGTTTTTAGGGATTTGTAGCAGTTTGTAGGGGTTGTAGGGGTTCGTAGGATTTTTTAGGGGTTTTAGGGTTTTGTAGGATTTTTTAGGGGTTGTAGGGGTTTTTAGGGTCCGTAGGGGTTGTAGGAATTTTTAGGGGTTGTAGGGGTTGTAGGGACATTACCTTACGTAACTTAACCAGCACAAAACTTATCCCTCGAGCTGCATGCAGCTCGCGCACTACGCAACCTCTAGTTATGTATATAAATACTATTTGACTAATGTATCGAATAAAATTAATATAACATTCGTAATTCTAATGGAAAATTAATTCATCTATGTACCTAAACAGTACGCAATAAATTCATCCACTGAGTAAAAGCAACTGGTATATGTTTTAATAAACAGTTAGTCCTTCGGTTCAGGTTCTAATTGTATTTTTGCTGCTGCTGCCAACAACAACCAGCTTAAAAACGCCTACTATGCTCTATGTCAGACGTTATTAACTTATTGTTGATTGCATGGGGTGGAGCTTCAAAAACTACATCCACTTGAAAAAGCTGTTTTATTAGTGGGTTTTTTTCGGGTCTTCATGTACCCCACAAAACAACATTACTGCGATTGCGATATTGCTATCTCTGATATAGGTCTTCATACAACAACTAATTCTAAAACAGCTCAAGATCATCCCAGAAACAAAGACGCAGAAGAAAAGACGAAATATACAAAATATTAAAATGAAAAACTGGATTTGCTCAAAAACATGTAAACTTCTTTATTGATCCATTAAACAACGCAAATAGAACATTATAATCTATTTACGAGAAGATAATGCTTGGTTTTATTCATGTTTTGCAATAATGATGAGTCAATGACAATACTTAGGTACGGGTTAAGGTGAGAAGTCTCCTTGTGTGTAGTCGTAACTATTTAGATCTAAGATACTTGTAAGACACCTTGTAAATATTTTTACGAGATAATAATAATAATGCCCTTAATCATATAATAATAACAATGACATTTCACACAGCTTCATCTAGCCCCAAAGTAAGCAGAGCCTGGTTTATGACCACATGGCTGATTATACTATTAATATAATAACTTTTTTTTAAATACATACTATTATACATAGAAACACTCAGCCTTGAGACAAATACTTTCTTGCAGATCATACAAGCATTTGTCCCGCAGCGGGAATCGAACCTGCAGCCTTCTGCGTCTCAGCTAGGACATGGCCCACTGCGCCACAGAGGTCAAAGTAAAGACCGTTAAATATAAAAATATACTATTTTTATTATTATATATTTACACTAGCGACCCCCCGGCTTCGCACGGGTGCAATGCTGATACTAATTATATTACACAATGGTTATCCCTAAGAGATAGACATATACCATCGCGGACTTTTTGTAGACCTTTTGAGGGTGTACAATACTGTAGTACATTATTTTGATCTATCTATCTATCTATCTATCTATCTATCTCGTAGGGTTCAGACAGCGTTTGCAATGTAAGCGCAAAAATATGAGTTTATTTACGACACCGCATTGGAAACCACTAAAATTATCAGTGTTTCTCTACTATATTATGCACGTATTATACATATCAACCTTCCTCTTGAATCACTCTATCTATTAAAAAAACCGCATTAAAATCAGTTGCGTAGTTTTAAATATCTAAGCATACATCGGGACAGACAGACACCGGAAAGTGACTTTGTTTTATACTATGTAATGAAGTAAAACCTAATTTGCACCATGAAAGCGCAAGCGTTGTCATCTTTACATAGTATAAAATTAAACCGCTTCCGCTCTCTGTTCGCTTAGATCTTTTAAATTACTCAACGGATTTTAATGCAGTTTATCGTATATAAAAGCCGAAAAATTTCAAGGTTTTTATCAAATTAAGATCAAATTAATGTACTACGGAATCTTATCATAAAAAAACTCCTAATTTATCTCTAAATACCAACTATAATAACCTACAATAACCGTTTTTATATTTCACATATAACAAGAAAAATATGTTATTTTATTTACCAAGCTATTTTATACAACATAGTACATAATTATTCCATATCCAGTTAAATACATTACATACGTTGTATATTTCATGTACTTAGATAAAAACTGCTTTTAACAACGGCTGGCGGGCCGTACGTTTCGTCCCTGTTGGCAGCGGTCGGCGGGCGCGGGATGCACTAATGTATAAAATACATAAATGAGAAAGTAACTTTGTCTGTCTGCCTGTCTGTTACGTTTTCACGCCTAAACCGCTGAACCGATTTTGATGAATTTTGGTATAGAGATAAATGGGATGAGGAATGGGAAATGGAAAATGGGAGATGGGAGATGGGAGATGGGAGATGGGAGATGGGAGATGGGAGATGGGAGATGGGAGATGGGAGATGGGAGATGGGAGATGGGAGATGGGAGATGGAGGTGGTACATTACTGATAAATAAGTGTACTAGTGAGTTGCGTTCCAGATAAGACGACTGCTCTAACTAATGATACGTTTGCTGAATGTGGCCGCTAGCGCTATCTATCAATACATATACGGCACATTGTTAGTCTGTAATTATTACAATAATTTGAATAGCTATCTCTTTTTTATAGATAGGAGACGGGAGGTTTGAGGTGGGAGATGAGAGATGAGATATGGGAGATGGGAGATGGGATGACTTTTAATATTTTTTGTGATGTTGTAACAGCCCAACGAAGTGGGCACGGGTCAGCTTGTATCCCAATAAATAGGTTTCAAATTACTAAGAATTTTTGATTGAAGAATTCTAATTTTAAAACTAGGAAATAAAAAATAGTAGGTGGTGGTAGGTTTCTAGTTTTGTTACCTAACAACATTATAAGTGACGATATCGATGTAAATTAGTAGCAAAACATTCTGAATGGCAAGCAAAAAACCAGACCTTAATAAATAAAACGAACCATTATATATTTATTGATTTTATTTTGGTCATAAAACGTTTCTATGTACTTTCCTCGTATCAATTGTATTTATAATCATTCTTTTGTTCCTAAAAATATAATCTTGACATTCCCAGTGTGCATTAGGTCAGTGATCTTATTGAGGGACATAACTAGGTTGTTTTGTGTACAGAATGAAATGCTTAATTTGGAGCTAGATGGTGTTGTGTGCATTGTCCACCAATATTTATTAACCGACTTTAAAAAAGGAGGAGGTTCTCAATTCAGATTTATGTTTTCATTACTTTCATTATTTTAATTTCTCTTTTGTTAACCGATTTGAAAAAACTTTTTTTATGTGAATGATTACCAATTGGTTCCAAAGAAATTTCATCAAAATCGGTTCCGTAGTTTGGTATTTAAATAAAAATAGCTGGAAAAAATATGTCAGCCAAGTAAAAAAAATTTTATATTTCTGGTCTTCACGATACAGACCGCTGAATGGTCTACCTATTTAAAATTCGAGCAGCATCAAAGTGCATATACATTGTATATGCACATATGAATGCTGAAATACATATTTTTTTCATATTTTCATTTTCATATAAATGAAGTCGGTTTTCTTTATAGTTTTTAAAAACGTTATTTTAAGCAGAGTCTGATGATACGATTTTGAGTTTCTATCAAAAAACTGTCTCATGAGCTTTCCATACAAAATAATTTACATACGGTAAATTATTTTGTATGGAAAGCTCATGGGTTCTAGGAAGTCGTGCTCAGGGTCAGGGTCCGTTCGTCCGTCTTAATCGTTCTATTTAAGATCTATCTTTAATAATACTAATGAATTAATGAATGAAAACACTTAACGACCTCTGTGACGCAGTGGACTAAGGTTCGGCTGAGACGCAGAAGGTTGCGGGTTCGATTCCCGCTGCATGACAAATGTTTGTATGATCTGCAGGTATTTGTCTCGGGTCTGGGTGTTCCTATGTATGGAATATATGTATGTATTTACAAAAAAAAAGTATATAAGTAGTATATCAGCCATGGTACTCATAACACAAGCTCTGCTTAATTTGTGGCCCCAAAGTAGAAGATGATGAAGATAAAGATGAAGTTGTGTGAAATGTCCGGCAATATTTATTTATTTATTTATTTATTGCACATAACTAGCCCATAAACAATTTGACAACTAAGAATATCTAAAAGTATATATACAATGGTCGTTCTAATCGCTAAGCGATTTCTTTCAGACAACCTTTGGATTACGAGGAGCCTAACTTGAATGGAAGATTGGTTGGGTTGCATTATGTTATAATAATAATAACAAATTGATTTATTTTTATTTATTTTCAACTCACAGAGGCTCTCATAATTACCTAGAGCCAATTATTTGATACTTGCGTATATATAGAATAAATAGACCTGTTTTTCGAGAGACTGGTGCCAGATATAGGTACGCGAAACCTGTGTTACAGGTTGTCTATCTACAAATACAAATACAAATTCATTTATTTACCAAGATAATAAAAATACAGTGTAAACAAACTTACTGATGGTCCCTGCACTAGGGCAAGCCTGTATTGCGGGAGACCAGAGGCATAAGATGAGCGATTACCACAAACTACATTAAGATAAAACAAAACAGATAACACTTAAACAAGGCAAGACACAAGAAGGACAATCCAGGAGAAATAAAATAAATATCTAAAATCTAAAAGAAGAAATCAAGACGAAAGTCTTTAATAAGTGCGTGTTGCCAGTGATGACATATGGAACTGAGACTTGGTCGCTAACTATTGGCCTCATACACAAGCTCAGAGTCGCGCAACGAGCTATGGAGAGAGCTATGTTGGGTGTTTCACTACGTGATTAAATCCGCAACGAGGAAATCCGTAGAAGAACCAAAGTCACCGACATAAATAGCACTCAAAGTTTGCAAGTTGAAGTGGCAATGGGCAGGCCATATAGCTCGCAGAACTGATAACCGTTGGGGCGTAAAATTTTTCGAATGGCGACCAAGCACAGGAAAACGAAGCGTAGGATGACCCCCCACCCGATGGACATTGTAAAGATCGCAGGAAGTCGGTGGATGGAGACGGCTCAAAATAGTTTTTCCTGGAAATCAATTGGGAGGCCTATGTCCAGCACATGGACTTCCTAAAGGCTGGTATGATGATGAAAAGAAGAAATCAAAAAACTAAAAGAACACAATAAATAAAGAACCTGACCAGCTGTAAGCTGTACGTTTTCGAAGTTTGTGCGAATATGCGTGTGTGTGTGAGTGTGTGTGTGTGTGTGTGTGTGTGTGTGTGCGTGTGTGTGTATGTGTGTGTGTTGGAGAGAGAGAGCGGGGGTAAGTGGGGAGGGGAGTATAAAAGTGATGCTACAATATAAATAGTATCAGTTAGTCCGACACTATGAGAGAGGTCAGACCAGAACTTCCAGCAAATTTTCCGTTCCGTCATAGTCTAGCGTGAGAAGCCATTTTCTTATCTTTTCATTTACACCAAAGAGATAGCAGTTTAGGTCACAATGCTTATAAACACAGCGGGATATAAATGGGAAAGAATAATATTTAAAACTTCTTGCAAGAGGTTTTGACCACTGGAACATTGACTTTCAGCCGCCGGTTTTCCGTGGAGGAGAGAGAACTGCAACCCGAACGGAAAGACCTATGGTACGCCAATGTTACCCGCTGCAAGTAGAGCTGCCGGACACTAAGTCTACCTACGTTACTTTTGCGTTTCGATAATTACCCAAAACTGGATTCATTCGAAACATTCAATCAATCATTCATTCATTCAACCTGAATAATTTCCAAATCACTATGGTTCGCTTAGGGTTAGAATGTTTCAAAAGTAAAACGAACACCATCTGAGTAGAAGTCATTTATTCAGAAACTGCATTGACCCCATAAGCACCAAGCAAAACGCAACGATAGCGCGATCCAGCCACCGGACAAATTTAACAGTGACATCTAGTTCTGTTTAGTGGAACTAATGTTGCACACACTGTTACACAACTAAACATTCGATCAATCGTTGGCGACTTCGGTAACGTAGTGTAAGCTGTATTACAACTGCATTCGTTATTTTTTTTTGTACAGAATTATATAAAATACATCTAAACAGTACATGCAAAACAGAGTTAAGGACCGTTTGAAATGATATTATAGATAGCTTAACTGATCCAGATCACTGCTAGAGATCAGCGTTTCCAAAACACTGGCGGCATTGCAATGTTGATTGCCAATGCTAATACGTTGGGCCAGATAGGGGCCAGCTCTTAGGTTACGCACTAGATATTTTTACGAGTACTGGTACAAGCTCATACTAATTTATTTATTGTACAAAATCCAGAGCTCTTAAAATACTATACACAAAACTTGAAATTATAACCGACCCGACAGCCAATAACGGATTTACATTAAATTTAACAAAATAAACTAACAGTAATCAAGGTGTGATGTTTGTATGTAATTATGTGTGTGTGTTGTTTGTTTGTGTAAAAAAGGCAGAAAATTATGCACTGAAAGACACATATATTATATAATATATAATAATAATAACAATGCCAGCCATTTGACACAGCATCATCTAGCCCCAAAGTAAGTAAAAAAGTATATAAGTAGTATATCAGTCATGTGGTACCCATAACTCAAGCTATGCTTACTTTGGGGCCAGATGATTATGTGTGAAAAATGTCCGGGCTTATTTATTTATTTATATTTACACATAACAAATGCATATGAAGATGCGTACTTATATTAAACACGACACTAGTTAGCATCTACCAGCACACTACCTACCACACGCCAAAATACATTCAATTAAGTTATAAAATACTGTGATATTGTGTATATTACTCTGTTAAGTGTTTGCAAATACCAAAAGGTAGCGTTCATTGAATCACAACAATGTATATACTGCCACAGATATACCCTGTATCTTACAACCACTTAACTAAACGTGGCCACAGAATACTTATAAGTACAAGTACAAAAAGCAGACTCCGTGAAAACATCTTTTTCATATTTACATTTTTTGACGTGATAACGTCTTATAAATCGACTAGCGACCCGCCATCCATCCCATCCATCTCCCATCCCCCATCTCCCATCTCCCATCTCCCATCTCCCATCTCCCATCTCCCATCTCCCATCTCCCATCTCCCATCTCCCATCTCCCATCTCCCATCTCCCATCTCCCATCTCCCATCTCCCATCTCCCATCTCCCATCTCCCATCTCCCATCTCCCATCTCCCATCTCCCATCTCCCATCTCCCATCTCCCATCTCCCATCTCCCATCTCCCATCTCCCATCTCCCATCTCCCATCTCCCATCTCCCATCTCCCATCTCCCATCTCCCATCTCCCATCTCCCATCTCCCATCTCCCATCTCCCATCTCCCATCTCCCATCTCCCATCTCCCATCTCCCATCTCCCATCTCCCATCTCCCATCTCCCATCTCCCATCTCCCATCTCCCATCTCCCATCTCCCATCTCCCATTTCCCATCTCCCATCTCCCATCTCCCATCTCCCATCTCCCATCTCCCATCTCCATATCAAAATTAATCAAAATCGGTTCAGCGGTTTAATAGTACAATTAATACAAAATACATTTTTATCAAGATCAGAGATCAGTTCAGACGTTTCGCCATGTTACCTTTTGGTAACAAACATACAAATAAACAAACAAACAAACAGACGGAGAGACAAGCACTTTGGACCTCATAATATTAGTATAGATATTGATTTTTAATATAAATAAGCTTGACTTTGTCCACGTGATACGTAGAGATACGTAGAGACTAGTTTTGTTGATTTTCCAGGTCTAAATATATAATAATAATCTATATCTATATCTATACCTGACTGACTGATTCATCATCGCCGAGCCGAAACTAGGAAGCTGAAATTTGGAAGGTAGCTTACATTTACAGCAAAACCACCTACTAAGGCTGGATTTTTTTAAATTCAACCCCTAAGATGGTGAAAACGAACGTATGAAACTTTTTAACGCGTGATGCGATTTGCTTGAAACTTAATATGAATCAATAAAATGCAAAATAAATGGACACGTGTTTCAGGATTTTTCAAAATAACCCTAACAAAGGGGTAAAAAAAGGTGTCAAAGTTTGTATGGGAACTTTTTAACGGGGGGTATGATTTCTTAGAAATTCGGTTTGAATACTTAAAATGCAAAATAAATAGACACATGTTTCAGCATTTTTCAAAATAACTAATAATAATATAATACTAGGTACTCCAAGAAAGTACCGGGAAACGATCAATTATACACAAAATGTTAGTTATTCATCCAAATTTATTTTATCGCCTTCAATGTATGCTCCTTCAGAAACGATACACTTACGCCAACGAATAATCCAATCATCTAAACATTTTTATGGTATGAAAAAAAGAAGTCGGCTCGATCATATATGATATTTTTTGCTGTCTTTACTTTATTTTTTTGTATTCTATCAAGTATGTACCTAATGTAATCATTTGTTCTCATCGATACCTTTGTTATTATGAGTGATACAAACAAGCATACGGCCCACCTGATTCTAAGTAGTTACTGTAACCTATGACGCTTGCAATACCAGAAGGTATCACACGTTGCTGGCTCCAGCTATAAGTTTTTTGTCTGACCAGTAATGTCACTTGCTCCAGTGCCTTCGAACCGGCACTCAGTAATGCTTGCACACTACTGTGCGGAGGCAGAATATCTGGCACTGAGCTGGTACCCACCGAGATGGATTCTTGCTGCAGAGTCCTACCGTGGATCAGGAAGATATGGGTTCCTACTCGTACCTACTTAAGGCTATCAAAAAATACAAAACACGACATAATTTATGTAAAATGGTATCATTTAAAGTCTTGTACGTCATTTATTATAATGACGAAGATAATATCCTGATCATTAGGTATTATTGTTATAAATATCTTGACTTGACTTGACTTGCAGTGTCTTAAACCGTGTTTATTAAGTATACTAGATATTATAAAATAGTTTTATAAACTAAAGAGAAATCCGACTTCTATGAATTTAATTTGAGCCCATTAAAACACAGCCGAATTGAGAACTTCTCCAATTTTTGAAGTCGTTTGAAAACGTTTTTATTTTACGCTTTTTAGTACTATATCATTTTTCGAAACTCTTTAACTCCACTGGAAAGTCACGGGCAAACAATATATTGAAATTATGTTTACTTGGATGACATGTTTTTTCCAGATACTTATTGTGATTTAAAAACAAAACTACATAACCGATTTTAATCAAATTGCTATAAGACCAATCAGGATTCACAAGAAAAAATATTTTTTAAGACTGTTAAGAGATAAAAAATATATAATTTAATTGTGAACCTCCTGTTTTGAAGTCGGTTAAAAATAATACGCAGTGATTAGACGTTAATAGGTAGGTACCTAGGTATCTATTTTATTCTGAGAATAGCTTCTTGTACTTAGTATTAATATTATCTTTAAATACAATAACACGCTAATATTTGGGCTACAGAACCCAAATAAAAGTAATCAATAAAATGCACTGTGTAATTTATCGCAGCTGGTTGCACGCACTAAATATTTTTGGCCCAGCCGCGTATTTATCCGCCACTAGCGTTTTTTTTTTCGATTTATTCGCGGATTAATTAGCTGTGCGCGCTAGACCTCATAGACCTCATAGTCCTCATAGACCTCATAGACCTATGTTTTTTAGGGTTCCTAAGTCCACAAGGAACGCTTCTATAGTTTTGCTATGTCCGTCTGTCTGTCCGCCCATGTCCGTCTATCTTGCTATTACTTTGATTGTAATGAAAACAATCGGGATATCGGGAAGCAGAAGAACTCACATATATCATGGTAAATATCCCGTTTTGAGTGAAAATTATGTTTAAAACCATGATAGTTTTAAAAGTTATGTTTTTATACCCAGATTATAAATTTACTAGATCCGGAAGGACAGTAGGTACGTGCTATTGTTAAAACCAGTTGGGTTACTACAACTATTATAGATCTAGTATTTTTATTAGCCAGTAAATTACTAATGCCAATATAACCATTTAAAACATTGACTTTGATTCTTCGTTATTTTTATGTAAATCCGTGCTAATATTGGTAATAGATTTCAACAGACCTTTCTGGGCTGGGCGCATCATTTTCAAAGGAGACCATTCATTTTGGGCCCAAAACCAGAAGTGCCGGCCAACGGGAAAAAATGTTTTTAATCTGTTGTACACCTTGACCTGACCATTTGTTACTATGGACGTATACCTGTGGAATGACTATTTTAGCTGTTATCGGAGTTTGAAATATCTGGTTTTACATACATTTTGTGGCAAAAAAATAATTTCTTTTTTAGCCTACATATATAATTAGATTTATTTTTATGGTCAATTGAAACATTTTCATCTATATGTGGCGGTCTGTTATGACAAGTATTGTATGTGCTATAGGTATATATATATAAGGGTTCATTTTATTTTAATTATTAATATTAATTCCCGTTGAATCGACTCATAGATAACCTTGCTAAATAATAGTCGTGTATATTTAATTATGTACTTATAAAAAAAATAACAATCTAGTCACAATCACTGGAAATCGTTTTATTTATTATCATTCTTCACATTGTTTACAGTGCTTATATATCTAATTCGGTCTAACTAAAATGTTTTCTAAGCCCATGGCTGGAGGTCGTCTTGCATCTGGATTATGCCTCGCATAGGTTAAAAACCACACAATGCACATCACGTGTGCGCAACAGCCAACTGTTCTTTTACTAGTATTGCACATGCAGTAGTAATGGCTAATTGAATGTCGGCCAGGTAAGGTTATATCAAAACCTAATAAACATTGTAGGTTTTGGCACTAACGTGCCGGTATTGTATTCGTGCCCTAACAATATAAAGATTTTCGCCCAGCATGCTCCCTTGCATGCTCTTGAGGTATTGAGTCTCCTAGTTCGATTAAAAAAACTCCGTCATTTTTTATGTGTTCGCCATAGTAACTCCTAGCTTGCTTTAATTGGTATGAGCCAAGACCAAACAATGTCAAATCCTCTTCAGTTTGTCGCGGTAGGTCACTCAGTTCTGGGAGTTCAGCAGAAATGGGACGAAACTTAACTCTCCTCCTATTGTAATTGTATCTGTTTACAAGGCTGGCCATTCTGTTTGGGGTGTTCATCCTTTCTTCGATAATTTCTAAAAATGTTTCGGCGTGGATATTGTCGTCTATCAAAACATGATAGGCATTGATTAGGGCCGCAGCAACTTTAAAATAACAGAACATTGTCTCTAGAGAGCAATTAAGATACACATTTCGTAAGAGGCGAAATTCTCTTTTGAAACGCCCGTTTAGGACCTCAACGACCCATCGGCAAAGCGTGATAAGACGTGATTTATTTGCTTGTTCAGTTGTCAATTGGGTTTCGTTCCGGTGTTTTGTCTCGGGCATATGTACTTGGTAGCCGTGTGCTTCCATGTTAGGGACTGCATCCCTAAATCCACGGTCTACGATAAAAACGTCATCTTCATGAAAATACCAACTAAACAGGCCATCACCATCATCGTTTTTATTTTCTAAAATCACGTTCATAATTGTGGAATCTGATGTACGCGCTGAATGCAGCCCAGACACATCAATTATACACCCATCGCAACAAACGATTAGAAATGGCTTTACTAAGTTCCTGTACTTGTGATTACTGTATGAATCTCTTTGGAAAAAGTAATTGGAAATTTTTTGTACATATATCTAAGTACCATCAAGGATAACAATCAGTTTTCTATATTCCAAAGGAGTTTCTGGATTACCAAAAAGGGTTTCTGGCAGGGTAAGGTTTCTCTGTATGGCTTCTTCGCGAGACATGTGAGCGTAGCCTAGATGCAGGGGGACAAAATCAGCAAGAAACGAGTCGAGACCAATCTTTAACATTCTTGAAAATGTGGACTCGCTCGTTTTGAAAATTACTGAAAGTCTTGCGCTTGATTCTCCTGTGCGAAGCTTTACTATCAACGCTGCTATGATGTTGTTTTTCCTCTTATCATTGTTGAGACTTTGGAGTCTTTGTAAGAATATTGGTAAACTGGGCATGCGTGCGTTCGGTCCATGTTTATAGTTCCCTGGCAGACGCCAACATCGACATGTTTTCGTAATTCTCAAAATCTAACACAGAGAGACCGATATGTGTGCTCATCATTGATAAAGCCCTAACAACTTGATCAGCAGATAAATCCTGTTTTAGATTTTCTTGTACTGCTAACTCGTGCCATATGTTCTGGTGAAGATGTTCTTGACAGACTCTATTTGCATTGGATATAAGAAGATTGTAACCAATAAGACATCGGAGGACAATGGCTTCCAGAATACGATGTCTTGACCCATTTTCTCAATGTTTAAAAACACAAGTACGTCCAGTGTTTGGGGTTCTAACATAAGCAGGCAACATCAAGGTAGGTGTTCTAGCTTCATTCGGTGGCTCAGGTGCTTCATTAGGTCTTGCTTCATCATCATCACCTACTTCAATAGATCTTTCCCGCTGCAGCCGTTGATATGATCTCTCCGCTCTTTGCCAACATGGTCGGCATTTAAAGTCCGTGGGTTCCATCTGTTAAAAATACAGTTAAAAGCATTATTAATCTGTATAATATATAAGAACATAAGAAAACAATCTAAATACATACCTGCTGTTCCATTAATTCTTGGATAATAATCTGCGCGATATCCATGTATCCATCTTCTCTCGAAACCCAAGAGTACCAACTCCGATATTGCACAGGTTCACGACATCTAATACACAATCTTGGGTCCATTTTAGACAAGAATATTATGACCACAGTTTTGATTTGTATGAGTACAGAGTAGCCGTCCGATGCATCAAATGTCCCATGGATAACTAACTAAACAATTGATTAGTTTGTCGATTTAGGCCGGGCTGCTAGACACAGTACAAAAAAAACTGGTCTAGAGATAAGTGAGGGGAGCGGGAGCGCGGGGCAGTGGGAGGTAAGGGTTGAGCTCAGCTCGGGTGTCTCAGGTAATAATTGTAAATGAATAAAGAAAGGTCGTGAGACGTTTTTTTAATAGTAATAATGAATGTACTTTCGTAGTTATATCAGTATCATTTACAATATTTCAAACTCCGATAGCAGCTGAAATAGTCATTCCACAGGTATACGGTCATAGTAACAAATGGTCAGGTCAAGGTGTACGACAGTTTAAAATCATTTTCTCGCGTTGGCCGGCACTTCCGGTTTTGGGCCCAACAATGTATGAAACATGAATGGTCTCCAATGGCAACTTTTTAACCGACTTCAAAATAGGAGGAGGTTCTCAATTCAGTTGTATTTTTTTTGTTAACTCAAAACTCCGTCATTTACGAACTGATTTAAAAATAATTTTTGAATGTGGAAGAATATACATTTCGATATATACCAGTTTTAAGTAGAAAAGGCATGCGTAAGAAAAATGTAATTTAGGAAACAAAATATAATACAATGTTTAAATTCAACGTAGACGTTTCGGCTATGATTGTGTTTCGAAAATACCGTAAAACCAGTCTTCTTTATGACTAAACCAATGAAAACATTCGATCGATTGTTGGCGACTTCGTAAAAGTAGCGTAAGCTGAGCCGTTGTTCATTAGCAGAATACGAAAATACGGCGTAGAATAGCCGTGCTGGTCCGAGTATTTTTAGTAAACACATTGGCCACGATTCTGTTGTTAGTCCTGAATATGTTGCAGGACTAGGTGTGCAGATGGCTGCAGGCCTAGTCCTAGACTTATCTTCTAGATGAATATTCAAAACCGACGATAAATTGCCTTTTATTATGTTGTCTAAGCCTTGCACCAGCTAGCTGTGTTTTCACAGTTGACAACATCTTAATTCATAAGTAAATTTTTAAACAAAAGATAAAACATTATAATTGTAAAACCCTATATTGGTTACTATTCATTTTGAATACTCTGTCCGAGGTTTTGCTAAAAAATAGAGTTTTCTCATCTATGAAGGTCGGAAAAGACTCTTCAAGATCTTCAAGAGTTGGTGAACCGAGGAAGCGAAGTGAATATTTATCAACAACTGTAATAATGAACTGCCAAACTGTTGAATTATGAAACAAATGAATATTTTATTCAAATAAGTGTTTGAAACGTAAAAAAGCTTGCGTTTTAAAAAAAAATTACTCTAAACCAATCTGCTGAAATTCATGACTGATGATCTATAAATCACCAAAAACAGTGTCCACATCTCCACTTAAAGTTCCCTGCCTCTGGCAGTAATCTTAAAGATAATTTTAATAATCCAAAGATATCTAAGAAGTAACATGGTTGTTATATATTACTAGTAATGTACGTTAAAAACTAGCAGCCTCCCGTGGTTTCGCATACATGGTACTAAATAATAATTACGTTTTAAAACTAAAAAGAAAACCGTTTTCATTAATATATATATACGATATTTCGTTTATCTGGATAACATATTTTTTCCTGCAATTTCGATTTAAAAACCGATTTCGGTGAAATTTCTATGGGACCAATCGAAATGTAAATTCTTTCACAAATTCTTATAAAAAATATTTTTTTAATCGGTGGATAAATGACGGAGTTTTGAGGTAACAAAAAAATACAACCGGATTGAGAACCTCCTATTTTGAAGTCGGTTAAAAAGTAACCAAATCTGAACATGATGCGCCCAGCTCCGAAAGGTAATAAACAAACCGATATACTGACAGACAGATAAAAAAACAGTCACTTTGAAATCTATTAAGTACATACCAATATTAGCAAGGATTTCAATAAAAATGAAAAACAATCAAAGTCAATGTTTGAAATGGTTATATTGGCATTAGCAATTTACTGGCTAATAAAAATACTAGATCTATAATAGTAGTAGTAACCCAACTGGTTTTAATAATAGCACGTACCTACTATCCTTCCGGATCTAGTAAATTTATATTCTGGGTACAAAAACATAACTCTTAAACTCACGGCTTTGAACATAATTTTCACTCAAATTACTATTTGAGGTTTCCTGCTTCCCGATATCCCAATTGTTTTCATTGCAATCATACTACTACTCTGCGAGCAAGGCTAAGATTAAAGGCGGACAGACAGACAGACGGATATTGCGAAACTATAAACTATATAAGAGTTTCTTGTGGACTCAGGAACCCTGAAAAACAGAGCTATGAGGTCTGTTTAGCGCGCACAGCTAACATGACATGTACGTTGCTCTCGGTATAGCGTTGATTTCCCGGATGATATTTCTTGCAGCTGCTCTAGAGTGGTCATTATTATCATAGACTCTAGATTTAAGGTAGCCCCAGAAGAAATAATCGTTAGGAGCTCCGGGGGGGTCATCTCCCCTTTGCAAGATTACTCTTTTCGGGAACAATTCTTCTAACAATACTATGGAGACTCCAGTGATCAGGTAACTTTATCGGTACAGGAATATTTATCAACAACTGTAACTATGAATTGCCAAACTGTTGAATTTTGAAACAATTGAATATTATTTTCAAATAAGTGTTCGAAACGTCGAGCTCGCGTTTAGAAAAATGTTGCACATCTCCACCTAAAGTTTCGTCATACAAGTGCCAAAGGTTGAGTTTAGATGGAGACGTTGAATAATCGGATCGATGGCAAGACTGAAAATTGCTGAAAATTTTAAATCTGTCATTTACAAATGTTTATCTAATTCAGACTTTGTAACAATGTCTTATTTCGTAGATATTTTGTATTGCATGCAATTTTAGTAAGTCCGCCTACAACAGAATCACCAGCATTGATGATATTTTTATTCAGTTTACCATCACTTATTCATATAAACTTATTTTATTGTTGTAAGTATTAAAACTTCCCAGTGATTTTGTTAACCGATTTATTGACTAAAACAAGGAGAACAAGTATGTACCTACTACTTAATAATAATCCTATCCTACTAATATTATGTATCGCGAGATATATGTAGAAATTCCAAAAAGCAACGCTAGCGCGTTCTAATTTTTCCTGTGGCGCCATCTAGAATGATAAATGTGCGGATAATATTTGTTACTCAATCTCGCCTAAACGGTTGAACAGATCTGGATTAAAACTGCTAGAATGATATATAGCCTATCTCTCTATTGAAGCTACTTGTTATTCTGGAATAAGTTCCATAATATATAATATAATATATATATAATATAATATATTAAGGATCTATAGGAATGTCAGAATTAGCCAATAAAACTGGCATGCATTATATGCATTTTAATGACAGAATGTGCCGAGGACTTCAAAAGGCGCAAATAATAATGTCTTGATAGGGCCTAAGTAAGTAAGCCTTTTAAGTCGAAACCCTGGGGCCGTAGGGACCAGGAACCTAACACCTAATTGGTATCGGTAGAAACATTGCTTGACCCAAGAGCTGGCCTATCTGACCCAGCGTATTAGGGACACTGTCCTCTGACAGTAATTTGGATCAGTTGAGCTATCTGTATCATAGTTTTAAACGGTTCTTAGATCCAATTGTTTCTCATGTGTTTTATCTATCTAATAAACACTTACACAATAATTACGTTTTAAAAACTAAAAAGAAACCGACTTCATTGAATGAAATTTGAGCCTATAATACATTTTTAGTGGAAAGTAGATGTATTTTGTATATATATAATATAATATGGGTAGGCCAAATAAACGCACTGCTCCAATGAGACAGCGAGGTATTGAAGTACACGAAAATATCATCGATGTACACAATTTTTCGATTTTCGGTGATTTTTAGCTCGACCGATTTTGATAAAATTTAAATGGGACCACTTGTAAAGTATACCCTTTCAAACAAAAAATATTTTTTTAAATCGGCTCAGGCGTTTTCGAGTAATCGGTGAACATACAAAAAAAAAAAAAGATTCCGACGAATTGAGAATCTCCTCCTTTTTGATGAAGTCGGTTAAAAACAAAGAGCACGAAGGATTTAATGCAATTAAAGCATTTTAGACGCACAACCTAATACACTTATAAAAAAAAAACACGGAAAATGTGACAAACGTGACAAGACTAGGAAACGTGGTCTAGTCCTTTGCAGCTTGTAGAGCACAATTATCTCTATCTTAAGAACTTTAAAGGTTATGAAGTCGGATATTATGAGTTTGCCTAATCTTGAGTAGATACTTAAGTACCTGTACCTACTTCACGTAAACGGAAGAGCACTAATTTGAGCATTTATTCGGCTTGTAACATTTGTTTAATTTTTGGTCACCTTTAGTCGTAATTCTAATGAGTATATAAGAAGCCTGAGTATTGATGAAACTCCAGTGTGATGAAAAGACCCACGCACAAGTAACAGAGCCGGAAGTTTTTCAAAGTTTTTGAAAAAAAACTTAATTGTTTAATTCCAAATTAAAGTAAGCCGTTGCCCTTTGACTTTGGTTTCAATATCGCTTGTGCATGTCATGGATCTTAATCTTAAATGGCTATATTAAAAATAATTTTAAGTTTAAAGTAAACTCATCCTCATTATATCTGAGAGCCCAATTTGTCATCAGTGAGTCAGGTTTTGAGATCTTTGCAATAAAAACACTTAAATGAATCTTAGCTTCAAAGTCGAGCAGAGCATGAGTTGAAATCAAACTTCCGTATAACACAAATGCACTGACGTTTAACGAACGTCCCTCACAGTCGAGAACGCGATTAGTGACCTCAACACACTTTTTAGGGTTCAGAAGTCCACAAGGAACCTTCATAGTCTGTTTACCTGACTGTCTGTCCGCCATTAATCGTACCTACTTGCTCGCAGACTATAAGATTAATATTTTTTTCTAAGTCTTAATTTCTTGTGGGAGGGTAAACCGCTTCGTTACGTAACGCGTTACGGTGCCAGTCTGTCTAGCTTTCCCTTCTCTCACGCATACGGCAGCGGTAGGCAGGCTCCTCCTCTCTGACTCTAACCCACAGCGTTAGTTAGAGTAGTTTATGTTATCACTTTTGTCGGGCCTCCCGAGAAGCACCATTTTTTTTTATACTAGTATACAATTCTTAAAATTATACAATTGTCAATTGTTATAAAATTGTCTCTAGTTAAGGGGAGGACAAATTCTTGTGTTCTTTATGACTATATTGTACAGTCATTTTCACATTACACTACACTAGCTCAAA
Source organism: Lampropteryx suffumata (assembly GCA_948098915.1). Taxonomy (NCBI): domain Eukaryota; kingdom Metazoa; phylum Arthropoda; class Insecta; order Lepidoptera; family Geometridae; genus Lampropteryx; species Lampropteryx suffumata. The sequence continues at coordinate 3,834,193 of OX402560.1, forward strand.
TGGCTTGGTTCGCTTGAGTCTTCTCGCTATGTCCGTGTTGTCGAGGAGCTGGATTGCCTCGAGGTTCACATGATAATAAATAATTATAAGTGACCATTACATTATAAATAATGTAACGTAAACTTTAAGAATAATGTATCAACCTGTAAATTGCATGCAGATAAGCACTGTACCTACACACAATTATGTCCGAGTTTATTTTGTTTTTTAGAAATGAATCAGCTCAGCTGACATTCTCGCCATACTATAATTTCTATTCTTTATTTGTGTAATAGAAATGCATTACTTTGTATACTTTCGTAATTTGTTACGGCACTATTTCTTTTAAATATATATATATATAATATATATATATATCGTACTATTTAATACTATTATGTCATAGAGAAATACTAAACCTAAGACAAACCACATTAAGGTTTTTAAGATGTTTTTTATTTAAGTGTAATGTACATTTTAATTTTTGTTAAATAAAATAAAAAAAAAACGTGTTTTAGGGATACCTAAAAACACATAAACATACAAATTGAGGTTGTTTTTTTTATATATTACTACCCATCGTTGTATAAGTCTTCTAAAGATACTACGAGTTTTTTTAAAAGATTTTCCATACAGAAGTTCGTTTGATAAATATTAAGCCAATTCAATGGCCAATTCAAGGCCATTTCTGATAGATGAGTTGAGAGACCTTTCTAAGTACAGTCGATAATATCTCCGGCAGTGTACAGTCGATAATATCGCCTTGCTACGACTGCGGTAGATGCACTCTCGTTGCAATCTTAAAATAAGGTTAAAGAAGTCGCCAGTCAATAAATCCATCTATAGAATTCATGAATTAATATATTAATATATTATGATTTATTTATATAATCACTTCAAACCTACATGCTTATGTAGATTTTAGAAAATAAATCATATACATAATTACCTCTAAATGTATACCTGTTATTTTTTTTGGCACTAATAAATTATTTTTAAAATCCTCAGTAGGCAACGGCTGACTTCCGTAATAGGATCTTTATATATCATGCGACTATTTCTAACCGACTTCAAAATAGGAGGAGGTTCTCAATTCGACTGTATTTTTTATGTTTGTTACCTCATAACTCCGTAATATAAAAACCGATTTGAAAAAATCTGATTTCATGTGAAAGGATATACTTCCCGATTGGTCCCATATAAATTTCATAAAAATCATTTTTGCAATTAGGTTTTTCATCAAAAAAACTGAAAAAAATATGTCATCGACTTGGATAAAACGAAATTTTGATATTTTGCCTTTTTATACATGAAGTCGGTTGTTTTTTTAGTTTTTAAAACGTAATCATTGCAATACTGTTGTCGCTATTACTCTAACCAAAGGGTAACCCTTTGGTTTCAACATTTTGCATATCTTTCTGATACCATCCATTTTACAATTACACCTAGACCCGGAATAAAACCGGCTCCTGGCTGACGAGTTAAAAGAGTTGAATGTTGATGTCAATACACTGGGTACAAATAAACATTTTCTTTATAAAAAAAATGGTTGTCTCTAAAGTCGGTTTACGAACTTCGATCACATTATGTGATCGAAGTTTACGAACGATAATTTTACATGAATGCTTAGGCCGATCGTGCCTCTCCATCGCTTGTTCCGCGTTCTCGCTTGCACGCTAAGCTCAGGCGGAACGTGACAATGAGTCAGATTTTTCGTGCGTGCAGCCAGTGTTTAACAATTTATAAGACGTTATCACGTCAGAAACTTCTTTGCTCAAATGTCTTTGACATTCCCTCACATTGTCAAGTGTAGGTATAGTGTGTTCAAGTAACGTCACAAAGTCGCAATCAATTGTCATATTTGTCTTTCTGAAAGTCACTACTATTATTTTTAAATATATTTTGGTGGACAATTCACACAGCACTATCTAGCGCCAAACTAAGCATAGCTTGTACTCTTGCAACCAGGTGACTAATAGAATACATATAATTTGTTTAATACATACTTTTATATAATAATAAATATATAAGTATATGTAGTATAGTCATGTGGTTCCCATAACACAAGCTCTGCTTACTTTGGGCCAGATGATGACATCTACGTTCATTACACAAATGTTAGTCCTGGGTATCCAACCCTCACTGCCGTTAAATATTTTCTTAGATGCCTGTCGTTAAATCAGAAAGCAATTTTCACACAAAACGGGATATTTACCATGATATGTTTGACGACCTCTGTGGCGCAGTGGGCAAAGGTCCGGCTGAGACGCAGAAGGTTGCGGGTTCGATTCTCGCCGCGGGACAAGTGTTTGTATGATCTGCAAGTATTTGTTTCGGGTCTGGGTGTTTCTATGTATAATATGTATGTATTTACAAAAAAAATGTATTTAAGTAATATATCAGGCATGTGGTACCCATAACACAAGCTCTGCTTACTTTGGGGCCAGATGATATTATATGTGAGTTTTACTGCTTCGAGATATTTCGGGCATGGCATGATCACGAGATAAAAAGACCATTATCTGGATCAGTATAGTTCTAAAAAATCAATCAGATAGTAACCGAAACTCGTTTTTGTACTACATTATATCACATCACATCACACTAATATTATAAAGGCGAAAGTTTGTGAGTGTGTGAGTGTGTATGTTTGTTACTTCTTCACGTCTAAACGGCTGGAGCGATTTCAATAAAATTTGGTATGGAGTTAGCTGACACCCTGGATTAAAACATAGGCTACATTTTACTGCGGGAAAATGTCTTTTTTTTGTTTGTTACCGCGGGAAACACCGCGGGGCACAGCTAGTTGGTTAATATTCCACGTAGTTTACCCAAGAACAAGAGATAACCAATACAAATATAATGTCACATGTCGGATAAAAAATCTCCACAAGAATTTGATTGTTTATTTGCAAATATATTTATTTGGAGCAAAAATAACATGGTAACATTAAACATTTGAAAACGATACTGACACCAAAAGTACAACTAGATATGTTGTTGATGGTGAAAACACTTCTTCTTCTCTCGTTTCATCCTATAATCATCTGTCTTGACGTCTGTTTTGAGTTTCCATGTTGAAACTTCAAAGAAAATCTTCTTTTTTTTCTTTAATGGCATGTGTCATAATGTAAATTTTGCCAATGTCATGTGCTTAGATTGTTTATAGTAAGATTTCACAAAGTCGTATGTTGTCGTTCGTCATTTGTTATTTTATATAAAATGGTCTTTCATCTATATATTAATACGTAAAGCAAAAACTTTGTACCCCTCTTTACGAAAATTGCGCGGACGCAGGAATATGAAATTTCGCACAATTTTACTTTATATAGAGAAAGAGTGCAGTATGCTATTATTTTTATAACATTTTGCATAAAAAATACATTAATTATTAATTAATTATGGTCGAATTTTAATCAGTGAGCGACCATTAGTATAATATAATTATGCAGACTACTTTTCGAATCACAAAACAGCACAATGCTTTTATTACAATTATTTACACCCGCGTCAATAACTCTAGCTCTATTTAAATAAAAACACCAATATGACTTATTAGTCATAGTAAACCGGAAATAACACGAGAAACAATAATTTACATAAGCGCGCAATGATTGCTTCGCAAGACGGCCAAAAGTAATTCCAAAGAAAATCTTTGAGCAAGGAATGAACCAGCCATTTTCTCACCGACAACTTCGACTAAAATTAATGTTATTTTCTTATATTATTATAAAAATAAATAATTTAGTACACTATAAAATTTAGTAATTAAGGGCCTTATGGCCTAATTAATCATTTTATTAAATACAATACATGGGTCCCTTTAAATCGTCTTATATTTTTTTTAGAAGAATTTACAAGAAATTCGTCCTGGTCCGCTTTTTTGTTTGGTCTTTTTATATCTAGCGTTTCTTCGTACGATATAACAACACGTTTTAAATTTGCAATTAATTGTAAATTGTAGCTTAATTATTAATTTTAGATCTGATTTATTCCGTGTCAGTAGGGAAGTTGAGAATTATTTATGGCAGTTGTCAGACCACACTTAAACTATATTATTGGCCTACGATTCTCCATTGGGACATTGACATTGAGGCGGTTTGCACGTAAAACACATTTCGCAACACTTTTTAAATCGCACGCGGTTTCCTTAACAATATTTTGATTAATCATTTATAATGAAAATAAATCGAGCAAAATTGTGAATCAGTTTTTATAGTTTATATTAGTTTTTTTTAGTTTTGGAAATATAGACAATAATGTTTCGAAAAGTGGTTGTGACGTTTTTGACGTTATGTATGACGGATCTGGTGGTATCAATGTATAGTTCGAAGGCCATGGAGGGATACCCGGTAGGGTATCTTAGTGATTGTAAGTAGAACAAAAGTTACAAGCTAAGCTGCATAAAGATCTTATTTTTAATTATAACTCGCACTTTTGTTTCTTACACAAACGATTTACTATAATAATTGCTCTTCCAATTAAGTAATTGGTCATATAAAATTTTGAACACCAATTATGTATTCTTTGCGTAAATTTTTTTCGTGTATCATCTGACCATTAAACAAAGAAATACTTACTGTTCTGTTGGTTGACAGATAAAATTACTGCAAATTACACGAAACCTTGGTTTGACTTTTGACTGGTTATAATGCCGGAATTTGTCCATTAAATTGCGCACGGGACAGTATTCCTTATCAGTATTTTTTTAAAGTGAAAAATCTATTGAACGAATTGTCCAAATTTTTAAGCCATTGCAATATTTAATAAATGTCAGAATTGCCATAGTGTCAGTTCTGGACTTCTGGGTCTGATGGGCATTGGAACCGAAACGCATCTGAACGATAGCTTTTGACATATTTCCGTATTCTAATGAACAACGGCTTAGCTACCGCTCCACGAAGCCGCCAAGGTCGAATCTAATGTTTCCTTTTCTTTGGCCATAGAGATAAAATAATAGGTTTTTAGGTAATTGTCGAAACTCAATCGGAGTCGAAACTTAGACTAATTGGAATAGAACGATATTTGTTGTGAATAAGGGGATACTCGTAGGTTACTGAATGGGTTTGAAATGACACAAATGAAACCGTGGACTATTTATCATCAACACTGTTTATGCTTCCGACCTTCGATCCCGGATCTTCGGATCCACTGCTATTGTGTCTTCCGACTCAGTACAGGAGAGATGATGGCGAACGTATCAAAATGTTCGAGGTCTTTTTATAACACATACAAGTCTCGCACGCGGGTAGCGTCGTAACGCTGACTTAATTTCATAAATAAATCATGTTCTTTTTTAAAGCTGCACAATTATATTATAAGTGTTTATTTTTACTTAAGTAGGATTTATTTTATGAGTTTAATATATAAAATTTATACCTTGAATTTACACACAAATTATTATCAAAGATGACATTGTATTCAAATTGAATGACCTCGGTGAAGTATCCAGTTGTAATTTGTAGAGTCCCGGGTTCGCTTTCATCTTCGCAAATTTTTGGGTTTACTTAACTGTTGTACTGATAGTTCATTTATAGTTTCTAATACTCAAGACATTGAAAGTCCTAGGGATAGGTCAGGAGAGTATGTGACTGCTTTATATAATAACACCATTCAAGATTCCCATTTCAACGCACCCTCCAAATTCTCCGCGACCAGCGATTTAGGTAGCGCGTTGACCCTATCTCAGTCTGTCAATATTTTGGTTCTTTATGACAATTTATGATTCATTTTATTACCTCAAGTTATCCAGAGCTTTCACGTTAAATACTGCAATTAATGCAATATAACCTTCTATAATCAAATGATCGATGAATGAAACGCAGACCTTTCAAACCTTCCACGAAATGCACCGCTTCCGGATCCTGTGCTCCGTCCTCGGGATAATATCAAAGTGCACATACCAAATATTTGTTCAAGATACTGCCTTCCTTCAACCTTGTTGCAGTAAATATTGCGTCGACTTGTAAACATGAGATGCGTCACGAGCCCTGTCATAGTTTAAAGTTAAGAACCAGGGAGCTGATGGTGGGAGAAGTGAGATTAAGTATCGTTGATGACGTCAAAAGTGACGTTCATCGTTGGTTTACAACAGTTTTCGCCGAGATTTGACGTCATCTGTCCAAATAATATTTCCGGGCAAAAGACCTAAGACTAGATATTCCACCTTCATTTCCGCTGAAATGTCTGAGAACCTATTTAAAATTCGAGCAGCATCAAAGTGCATTTAAACATTGTATATGCTATCATATGAATGCTGAAATAAATATTTTTTCATTTTCGATTTCATTTCATTTTCATTTGGTCGTACGCACAAGCGTAATGGTAAGCTTACACGGGTAATTGAAATTGCTTATTTCAATATTTACAAATTATGACGTCACGACAGCATCAAACAATTTACGGCAATAGCAATATATAGCATTATGGAGCAATTTTAGAAAACTAGTTGATCTGGATTGACTCTTAGTACAGAGCAATTATTGTAAAAAAAATTGTCCGTTACCTTAAGGCTCTTGATACTTAACATTTGACGCGATAACGTCTTGAACGCCAGCTGCACGCACGAAAAAGCGTGACTTATTGTCACGTTCCGCCTGAGCCGAGCGTGCAAGCGAGAGCGCGGAACAAGCGATAGAAAGTCGGCCTGAGTGTTCGGCTTGTGACGCCGGTTTTCTTACGCCGTTATGACGTAAAATTATTGTGCTTAAACCGACTTTACAGACAAACATTTTTTGACAACAATTTTGCTTATGATTTAGGCCCAGGGTTAGAGAAACATCCGGTCATCACCAAGAAGACTCTGAAGCACCTGAGTATCTCTGTCCAAGGCCCGGGTGCGATGAACACGGCTAAGAAGAGGAGATATAACTACTTTCAGGTAACTTTCACAGAAAAATTGAGTCAACTGCCTTAAAAATGTTCTTGTGGCATACGAGTAGCTTACAGCTGCTTTTTAACTGATGCTGTCAGTACTAAGATGTGTAATTTCCAGTGATTTTTAAAAATATCTAAGAGCTTCCATGCCTTCAGGGCTTCAAAGCAAGCTGTTGTTTGCTAGTGAATCTGATGATGATAATGATGTCGTCCCGGCTGATTCAGCTGATTCGGCTAATTTCGACCGCGACAACTAAACTTCATTGAAGACATTCATTGAGGACTTCATTGAAGACATTGAAAATGAGCTTAGTTCTAGTCCCAAACTATGCTTAGTTTGTAGTGCACTATAGAAACCAGATGATAGAGTACTTATTTTTTTTTAATACATACTTAAGATTATTTTATAACATACAGACACAGATCGATGGATGGATGTGCACCGCACAAACATTTGTCCTGGAGGGAGTTGAACCCTCAATCTGTAGAAGGCACAGAAGGCAAAGCTAAGACCAACTGAGCTGAGAAGCCACTCATTACAAACATACCCTATTTTGACTGTAAATGTACGCTTATTTATAGTGGATGCTTTTAGAGTATTATTTTCGTAGTGGATATTAGACTGACAACGCACCAACCATTGTCCTAGCCACCTGAAATGTTAAGGATGGATACCTCTCGTTCAGAAAGGTTGGGTCTCAGGTACCTACACTAAGAAGACTGTCACAGTTTTGCTTATTGTCAATGTTTCTAAACATTAAAATGTATTTTCTTCATTCAAGATGAAAGAGCTCGCCAAAGACTCCAACATAAACTGGAAGAAGAAGACAGTGATGTACGTAGGGGGGTTCCTGGACAGCCCCAACTTCCCCGTTGCAGGGACCATCGGCCCCGCATACAAGAACCTGGGGTATAACATGTTACTACTGGACACCAACATGTTCACCACCATGCAGTATCCTCTGTAAGTAACGGTAGTACTTGCCACGAACATCATACATAGCCCAATTCCACCTAAGACCCGCCAGACTACTATCAATCATCCTAGCTCTTTCATCTTCTTGATATGTCACGTCTGAGGACGTTGGCTCCACTTAATCAGTTCCTAAGACTTTTAAAACTGTTTCAGAGCCTCAATTTACACAAAAACTGTTGGCAAACACACAGCGGAAATGCTGGCGAATCTGACCAGCACGGGCCTCGACCCAAAGAGGCTTCAGCTCATCGGCCTTAGTCTTGGAGGCCAAACCATCAGCTTCATAGCGAAGAACTACCGTCTCCTTACCGGAATGAACATCTCTAGACTGACAGGGCTTGACCCTGCTGGACCTTGCTTTAGAAACCGTGGGCCTGATGAGCGACTGGATCAAACTGACGCAGATTTCGTGGACATAGTCAGTACGAATATAGACGGCTTCGGCATGGCTGCTCCCATCGGACACGTCAACTTCTACGTAAACGGAGGAGAGTTCCAACCAGGGGACTTTATTTGGATGCCGTGCAATACCTTATGCAGTCATATCAGATCATTCACTATATGGATTGCTGCATTGCAAAACCAGGACTCTTTTATAGGCATTAAGTGTGACTCCGTCCAGGATGCTAGAGATAAAAACTGCTATGGAAGAACTCCTCAAGTCACGAATATCATGGGTCCAAAAACAGATAAGACAAAAGAGGGCATTTTCTTCTTAGCTACGGATAACAATTTCCCTTACGCTTTAGGGGAGAAGGGACTAAAGAAAGATAATGAGTTTTTCTCGGCGTTGATGAAGGATTTCTTGGACCATGACAAAATGAGAATGAGATAAGTGAAACAGTAATAGTGAGACTAAAAACAGAACTAAGTAATGCGGTGACTGGGTGCCTCGTTTAAATGATTGTATGGGTAACGGCTGAACGGATTTAGATGAATTTCGGGACCCAGTCTGTAGAATATATGATTTTTATCAAACACAACATGAGCAGCAATATAATGCTGTTGGTGAGGAAAATAGTTGAACAGATTGGAACAGATCGGTTATTTTTTGCGTGATAACAAAAAAGTTTGACATGCAAAATTTGTTGAAAAAACAGATTATATCTAAAATTAGTTTGTATAAAAATGTTGTCATAGAATACGAATAAAAAATGTGATAAAAATTTTATGAGTATTTTAATGATATCACTACATATATCATTAAAATACTCATAATAAACAAAGTCGATTCTCGATGTCTATCTGACCCTATGTATGCTTAGATCTTTAAAACTACGCAACAGATTTAGATGCATTTTTTTAATAGAGTTATTCAAGATGAAGGTTTATATGTATGCACAATATAGTAGAGAAACACAGATAAATTTAGAGGTTTCTAATGTGATGTCGTAAATAAACACATTTTTTGCGCTTATATTGCAAACGTTGGCTGAACCATTCTGTAGTATATTTAGTATCAGCATTGCATCCGTGCGAAGCCGGGGCGGGTCGCTAGTTATTTATAATCTAAAGACAGTTTTGTCATCCGGGTGTTATAATGACTGTCAAATGTTAATTAAACAGTTGTACAAAAGCTTTATAAGCTTTAAATGGGCATTCAAACAAAACTATGCGTAAATATTTAAGTCAGAGAATGCTATACGCAATTCTCGATGAATTGCGTATAGCATTCTCTATGGGATTCATTCATCTGTCAAAGTTCTATTTACTCGTAGTCTTCTTCTCAAAATAGCTCGACTATTTTTAATATATTGAAATGATAACTTCTTATGGGAGGGTAAACCACTTCGTTACGTAACGCGTTACGGCGCCCGTCTGTCTGTTTTAGCTTTCTCTCACGCATGCGGCAGCGGTAGGCAGGCTCCTCCTCTCTCACTCTAACCCACCCACGCTAGTTAGATTAGTTTAAGTTATTAATTATGTCAGGCGTCCCGAGACGCACACGTTTTTTTTGTTGTTTTCCGTAATATTGGGGCTTAAAATCAATTTAAAGTGATACAAAGTTCACCGTATTATCTAGTACTAAATAAAAGTGAGTTTGTTCATAAATATAAACATTAAAGTCTAGTATCTAGTAAAATTGGCGTTAAGCATATCCTTGTTGTTCTCATGTCAATAAGAAGAGATGGCAACAGAATTAAACAACAAATTAGTTATAGTGCGATTTTAACATACAGTTCTTTTAATTGACGACTGTGGCGCAGTGGGTCAAGGTCCAGCTGAGAAGCAGAAGGTTGCGGATTCGATTCCCGCAACGGGACAAATGTTTGTATGATCTGCAAATATTTGTCTCAAGTCTGGGTTCTGTATGTGTAATATGTATGTATTTACAAAAAAAAAGTATATAAATAGTATATCAATCATGTGGTACCCATAAGACAAGCTTTGCTTACTTTGGGGCTAGATGATGCTGTGTGAAATGTCCAGCATTATTTATTAATAATCTGGACAGGTTCAAAGAAAATTATAAGTTAAATATGGAGATTTTATTGTTGAAATAGTTCGATAATTGCATGATATCCAAAACTGGTTTGAACTTGTCAAACCAGTACAATAATGTGTATAAAATCTGCTATTTTTAAGAAGTTTTGTGCCATTGTGTAGACTTTATGGCTTAATGAATTTTATTGTTTAAAATAAATTCCAAAAACTTTAAGATAGGTAAGACTCTACATTGGACTACGGGTAAAATATTCTTAAAAACGTACTTAGGAGTAGAAAGAAAGAAAATACATTTATGTTTAACAACACACAAAGAAAACAAGTATTATAAGGATTCACTCAAAATAAAAAACAAAGAAAAACAGAAAATAATGTTAAAATTAAAGAAATTCAAAATTCTACTTTCAAATCTTTTGTGAGTTGTACTATACATTTTGATAAACACGGGCTTTACTCACGTATTATTTTGTCGATGGAGGCACCGACATTGTTTCGATTCATCTAGAGAATCTTCATCAGGGTGAGTTTGATCCACGGTCCGCTCGTTCTTCAGTGCGAACCGTGAACTCGAGCGGCATTCAACGTGGCAATGCCGCCAGTGTCTTGGAGCAGTGATCTTGATCAGTTAAGCTATCTATAGAGTGTTTTAAACGGTCCTTGGATAGCTCACTGTTTCCCATGTATTTATATTATGGAAATTATATATACTAGAGCATTTAAACAAGTATTTCGTAATCTTCCAAATGTGCAGCTACAAATGGCCGACTCAGCATTATTTTGCAAAAATACAATGCAATGCTAATCTCTCGTCGGAACATGCAGTGTGAGTCACAAGTAAAAATAAATATTCAAAAAGTCAAAAGATATTTTATTCAAAATAATCATAAGGAACACTTTGAAACGTCTTACATACTAGGTGAATTTAGGTGCCAATTCCTTTTAACCCAAGCCCGAGAAGAACTAGCAAGAAACTCGTCTTGGTCCTAGCGCTTTTTTGCATGATCCATCTTCTACTTTCCCACCGAATAAACGGGTAAAGGCTTTAGGGTATATAATAAGGGTAAAGGATTTTTTTTTTTATTTTTGGATTTTTACGCTTAAAATACACCTCCTAATTTTTTTTCAGAAACATTTAACAATTATATTTATATTTACGTTACTGTGAATGTTAATTCTACGGAAAACAAAAACACCAATCTCGCACGAATATTGCAAGTATGTATTTTACACACCGTCTACTATCACTCTTTTATTGCAAACTTACTTTGTAATATTATTCGTGGGAATTTGGAAACAAAATAATAATCGTAAAAGTGTTTACTGAATTTTGGAGTTTGCCTATAGTAGGTAACTTTCTGTATAATTTTATTCATTTGTACTTTTTGATCTTCGTTTTCCTAAACAAACTTTACCAAAACATGATGAACACCCTAAAACTGTGTATAGATTGTTAACAATTCTAAAATGTTTTATAACAATGTGTTACTTTTATTGCACACATTTTCTCGTTGTTTCTTTTAGTAGAAGCATTTTATTGCCTATCAAAATTATGATATATTCAGTAAGAGATGGATGGACAATAGATAAATGCGAGGAGGGGATCATCATCATCATCATATCAGTCTTTAAAGTCCACTGCTGAACATAGGCCTCCCCAATAGATTTCCAGGAAGAACAATTTTGAGCCCTCTCCATCCACCGAGTTCCTGCTATCTTTACAATGTCGTCCTACCCTTCGTTTTCCTGTCCTTGGTCGCCATTCGAGAACTTTTATTAGCCATCGGTTATCAGTTCTGCGAGCTATATCGCCTGCCCATTGCCCATTTTATAGAATACATTTCGGAAAATGTGCCCAGGAATTGCATGATCTCATTCCACCATGTCCCTTTCACAACAGGACAAGCAGAGGTACCGCTCAATACCAGCCATACCTTGTCAGTCTACCACCCTTACAAACAAAGCGCTTTGCTTCCACATTTATAATGCGTACAGCCAAGGATTGGAATGCTTTGCCGTCGTCTTGTCTTTCCTGAAAACTACAATCTGGGTTTCTTCAAGTCAAGAGTAAATAGGTATCTTCTAGACGTGCGTGCCCCGTCGTCGACCACATCGTCGCTTAACATTAGGCAAGTTCGTGGTCAAACGTAGGTCTATGATAAAAAAAACATTGTTTTGGAGTGTCATCTTGTCTTCAGTAAAATTTGTGCTAAGAACCAAATGACTAACAATAAATGATAAAATAAGTCATTTATTGTAACTTAATATTCTGTTTTATTTATTGCTATTTCAGTAAAAAGCGACATAACTAGATAGGTACTTTTATAATTAAGTACCTAAATGTTTTACCCCTCAAAATAATTTAGAATAACCTGTAAGTTATTCTAAAATATTTTAAATATTCAGTACTTTGTAGTTGAACAAACGCATTTTACAAAATATTGTAAAATAAAAAGCTAAATGAATAAGACAGTAATGCAATTTTGCACTTTTAAAATATAAACCCAATTACTGGAATACCCATGTAACTATCTAATAACCACATTACCAAATCAAAATACCCGTAGTAAACCAGCTCAATATTTTGTTACACTTTTTAGGAACTATAACATTTCCAACGAATAATGGTGTAAACATTGAAAAGGAACCAACCTTGAAAAGTTTTGGCTAGAATAAAAATTTATAAGGGCTTTTTTTTAATATTTCAAATTCTATCCATATATTGGTATTTTATATTTTATTAGAAAAAAGAAGACATTTTTACCTTTATTTTAATAATACATTGTTTATAGGTATGTATAATAATCACCGAGTAATATTTTTTTTTACGTTTTTATTGCTCCTGTAAAGTTACAGTTTTTACTTTATTACTACCTTATTACTACTTTATCGTTATAACTACCTTAACCACGAAAAACTAATACAATCATTTAAATAATTAACTATCTGAGGGCAGAACAGCATGAGGCCATGCATTCTTATGAATAACATAGTCATTTATATTATAATCCGCTTTCTTTAAAAGAAGAATTAACTGTTGATGCATATTAATATATAAAATATATGAATAATATATTATTTTATGGTTCACCGTCTAAATTGATCTATCAGAACAATGTTATTTCGTCTGCCGTTGTATGTCAGCACGGCGACCCCCTTGGTCCAGCCATTTTCAGCCTTGCCATTCATCCAGTTATTCAACGTCTCCAATCTAAACTCAATGTTTGGTACTTGGGTGGTGTACGGAACTTTAGATGGAGATGTGGACACTGTTTTTGGTGATCTAAAGCTCATCGTGATCAATTTCCGCAAATTGGTTTAGCGCTAAATTATTCAAAATGCGAGCTTTACGTTTCGGATACTTGTTTGGATTAAAATTCAATTGTTTCAAAATTCAACAGTTTGGCCTCATATATTACAGTTTTTGATAAATGTTCACTTCTTCTCCTCGGTTCACCAACTCTTGACGAGTCTTTTCCGACCTTCATAGATGAGAAAATTCAAAATTTTAGCAAAACCTCGGACAGATTGTTTAAAATTAATAGTCATATGGCTTTTACAATTATCAAGTTTTGTCATTTTGTTCCAAAATTTACTAACGCTTTAAGAAGTTGTCAACTGTGGAAACACAGCGAGCTGTGTTGTGACATGAATGTGACACGAGCCCTAGATGGTATTTTGTAACAAAAACGAGCGCACGCATTTCTAACTCTCTGTATTAAGCGCTTCTTCTAATTATCGTGTCACTAGTTATTTCGAACCAGTGTGGTGAAAGGATCCAAGTGCGTCTCAAACATGTGCAAACATGTCTCAAACATGTATAAGGCGCGTCGCTCATTGGTAAGTCGAGGCGAGGTCGCGGCGGCGTCGCGGCACGGTCGAGGCGTTGTTTCTATGTAGAGTCGAGGCGCAGGCGGTTAGCACAAGGGATTCAACTACTTAATTGGATGCGTAGTTATTTACATAGGTCTGATGCTTTAGAGAGGTTTGAGAAGTACAGAGAAACACCATTGTACAGGCATTGAAATGTTTTCCAAACCTTGAACCAACTGAACCATCCATGTAGATCTTTATCTATATAGTCCCAAGTTCTTCTTACTTCTCTTCTCTTCTTAATTCCTTCAATAGGCTCTCCCATTAACCTTATGTCCATTGGAGAAGTCTATTAAGCAGATGCAGCATCATCTGGCACCAAAGTAAGCAGAGCTTGTATTATGATACAAGCATATAATATATATGACATGATAACGTCTTATAAATCGATGAAAGCCGGCTGCACGCACGAAAAAGAATGACTCATTGTCACGTTCCGCCTGAGTTAAGCGCGCAAGCGAGAGCGCGGAACAAGCGATAGAGGCATGATCAGTCCATCAATGTTTTCTTATAACGTTATCACGTAATATTAATACCGTAAGTCGGTCCGTAAAGTCGGTTTACAGACAACCATTTATTTTGTAAATACATGCCTATTATACATAGAAACACCAGACCCGAGACATATACTTGCAGATCATACAAATATTTGTCCGCGTGAATATAACCCACTTAACCCACTGCGTCACAGAGGTCGTCAACAGCCTAGTACTTCGTTCTAGGGTCAAGGACCAAACTATAGGTACGTGACCAGTCGGAAATTCGTGTTACATCCACGCTAAGTATGTATTAAAAGTTAGGTATGTATTAAAAAAAACTAAATTACCTAGATTGTATATAACCTAGGTTATTTACAAATAAACATATAAAAAAATCTCTGATTCAACACTTTATATTCTTTTTGTCATTGTCAACATTTGAAGACATGTGAGGACCTCGCTTGGTTCAGAGTTTACCAATAAATAACGGTTGATTGACCAATTCCTTTTGATAAGCATTGTCATTTATATTCTTCTTTGTTTATGGCATGTGTCATAATAATGTAAATTTTGCTAGTGTCAAGTTTTTATATTGTTTATAGTATGTCACAAAGTCGTATCTTGTCGTTCGTCATTTGTTATTTTATATAAAATGGTGCCATCCATAAAAAATAACAACGGCTTTTCTTTTTCCATTTATTCACCGAGTCAATAACTCGAGCCCTATTTAAATAAAAACACCAAAAGCGATAATAAAACAGGAAATAAGAAGAGCGCAATCAATGGGTGTAAAACGTGACCTTTGCATTTTGTATATTATAAACATAGACATAAATGCTACCATACCCTACAACAAGTGGTAGAAGTGGTATTTTGGTTGCGTTTTGGCGAATTAGTACTGTGAAGGCTGCCTGGAACATATCTTTCTCTAGCGAACTCCATATGACCAGTCATCGAGTCACCGCTTCCAACCGACCGACCTCTGTGGCGCAGTGGGCTAAGGTCCGGCTGAGACGTAGAAGGTTGCAGGTTCAATTCCCGCCGCGGTACAAATGTTTGTATGATCTGCAAGTATTTGTCTCTGGGTTTGGGTGTTTCTATGTATGATATGTAAGTGTTTACAAAAAAAAATGTATATTAGTCATATGGTACCCATAACAAAAGCTCTGCTTACTTTGAGGCCGGATGATGCTGTGTGAAATGTCCGGCATTATTTATTATTTATTTATTTATTTAATTAGTTTACAGGTTTCCTTATTTTTAGCTGACTTAAAAAAAGCAGGATTTACTCAATTCGTTTTTTTATGTTTGTTACCTCATAACTCCGTCATCTATGAACTGATTTAAAAAAAAAAACTTTGAGAAAGGATACTTTCCCGGTTAGTCCCATAGAAATTTGATTAAAATCGGTTCAGTAGTTTGTGGATAAAATGTGTCATCCAAATAAGCGAAATTTTGATATTTTGCTTGCTGTGACTTTCCAGTGGTGTTAACGAATTTCGAAAAATGATAAAGTACTAAAAAGTGTAAAACATTTTTTTTAACACACTTCAAAAAATGGAGGAGGTTTTTAATTCGGTTGTATTTTATGGGCTTAAATTTTATTCGATGAAGTCGGTGTTTTTAGTTTTGAAAACGTAATTATGTCATATTAAACTTTTGTATCAAAGAGTTTCTTTATCTAATATATTTACCGATAACCATCAGATAAGATGGTGGACATGGACCTTAAACTATTAATTAAACATTACCGTGACTTCAGACGTGATCTTAGTCATAATTGGTAGGCACATAAACGAGATATTATACCATCAACTTGACATTTGACCTGATATAAAATGTACAACATAAACACTAACACGTCCTGAAATAATGTATAATATAATATAATAATGTATAATATGTATGCATTTACAAAAAAAAAAAGTATTTAAGTAGTATATCAGTCATGTGGTACCCATAACACAAGCTCTGCTTACTTTAAAGCCAGATGATGCTGTGTAAAATGTCCAGGATTATTTATTTATTTATTTATTTAAATAGGCTAAAATTTTATATTTTAGCCTATTTGAAGCACTCTTTTGCTGTAGGAAACAGAAGATCTACGAATCATAAATTAGTTAAAGTAATCTTTAAAGCTGTGGCAATATTTATTCCTTGACACTGGAATGACAAGGTCAGGCATTACTTAATTTTAAATTTACTACCTGTTTTTCATAATTTTCAAATGTTTAATGATTGTATCACCTCAAAGATTTGTTAAATGAACCAAGGCAAGAGCGAAATCTCCTATGACAAGTTAGTATTCTTTACTTAAAAGGAGGTTTTATCATTGTTTTAATTTATGTATTTTTGGAAACGAAATAAACATTTGTATTGTATTGTATTTGTATAAATTTCCTCTCAACAAGCTATCCTTTAGCAGGTGTGTGACTTAGCAAGTTCCACGAAAAAATACAAGTAAGAGAGTGATAGCCGGCATCTCTTACATGGCCACGAAATTCCTCGAGCTCAACTCAAAAGTCGCAAAAGCTTTCAGCGCAATACACAGGCTTTAAACGACCATCCAGTTGCAAAACATAAACTTTGGAAGGAAAGAAAACCTCCACCTCCTAATTTTATCACCCCGCAGAAAAAAATACCACCAGGACACGCCCTGCCATGGCCTGAATGGAAGTCGATAAATTGACTTTGCACTCAAGTTGGCCGCAGTAGGTTTAACAGATGCGAATGGGGTTTTATGGACCTCAGCTTGGCGAATTGCGACTGTAGTGCTCCAACACAATATATGGCGCATCTGTTCGTGTGCCTTCTCTATCCAAATACTTGCACAAGGGTAGACCTTAACGCGGCCACAGTTAGTGCGATTGAGATCGCCATCCTCTAAAACCATATAAGGACTGAAGCATCGACACGAAAAAAATATGATAATATCAATATTGATATGCTCGATGGTTAAGGAGAAGGCACTTGGAGTCTTTGAGGAAATTCAAAGAGTACTTTGAATTGTCTTCAAAGACTCCAAATATATTAAGGAACCATTTTTACCATATTACAAAGTTAATTAGGACAATAGCATTTTTTTTACTTATGGTGTTAAGTTAACAATGGACACATTAAACTGCATCAGTTTTGGACCGTTTCCACTTGCTCCTACTCGGTTCTCCTACTGGTAGGAGCACGAGGACCAGTATGTCCTTATGCTCCTATCGTGACCTTGTATTATTCTTCTGGCGCTTCGGCGGCCGTTGCCGCGGCACGCTCGCTTCGCTCGCTCGCCATGCGCGTTGTTTTCTATGCTCTAACATAACCTTACCAAGTGGTTTTTAATAAAAATTCTCATCAGATCCAAACCCATCTTTTGCAGTAGGAGCATCAGGACATAGGTGTCCCGGTGCTCCTATCAGTAGGAGTATTTAGTAGGAGCACGAGGAAGTACCTCAGTTTTGCTACCAATAATGATGAGCATAATAGGTGTTCCTTTCAATCGTGTTGTTTGGCATAGCCTTTAGTTTAGATAATTGGAGTGGGCTTTGACGTGTCAAAAAGATAATGGAGTAATATGCTTTATTAGTGCGAATTTTCCGTCAAACGTTAGGCATTCTTAGTTTGGCCTTCCGACTATCTAAACGTCTATTCATATCTTTTCTGCGCAGGTTGTGGGTTCGATTCCCTCCCAGACAAAAATTTGTGTAATGAATATTTTTTCTGTAATTTATAGTGTCATGTGTACGTTTTAACAAGTTTATCATTTAATCAGTTATCTGGTTGCCATGGTACAGACGTTTTAAGGGCTGCGTGACAATTGTCTTTTAATATTTTATTATTATTTTTATAAATAAATCTGGATAATAAATATGAAGGTGTTAGGCAGTGTGGTTGTTCTTTGTGTGCTATTGGAGACTGTGGTGTCGATTGAAACTTCAAGAGAAATGGAGGGTTATCCTCACGGCTACTTGACTGACTGTAAGTATGGCTTGGATCATGGTTTTTCTACTAACACCACGAATATTCGATTGAATAAACCGAAAACTCGGCTGAACATTCAACAGGAACTGACTCGCAGAGCGCAATATTACAAATGCTTTTTTACATCAACTTTTTTAAATTAAAAATGCAATTGTTAGGTTATATTTATATTTGACTAACCTGTCAGCTCAGTTGGTAGTAGCTCTACCTTCTGCACTGTAGGGTTCGATTCCTTCCCAGGATAAACATTTGTGTGGAGAACATAGATGTTTGTTCTGTGTCTGCGGGTAATAAGGTATAAGGTATCATAAGTATGTATTTAAAATATATATAAGTATTCTATCAGTCATCTAGTCACCATAATACAAGCTATGCTTAGTTTGGGACTAGATGGTGTTGTGTGCATTGTCCAGCAATATTTATTTATTTGAATGAAAACTGTTTCATTCGCTGACGCTCGAGCGAAGTCCGTAGCGATACAGTCTTTAACTAATTAGATGAAAATCTCACGCAGATGACGTCATTATCTGACCCTAAACGCACCGTTTTCGGGTGTGATATTCAAGAGCATACCTACCTACGCTTACTGTTGTAACTACAAGAACTGAGCCCTAACAATTTGACTTTACAATTTAAACTCGCTGTTCGCACTGTTAGACTCGCTAAAGTTAATAAGTCATTATATGGCAAAGTGTACGCTTCTATAATAAGGTCCCAAGCGACGTGTTAGATTTGTCGTTTGGCAAATTTAAAAACGTAATTAAACAGAAACTGTCTATTAAATTGTCTATTGTCTATTAAGTATATTATAAAATATCTGTTTATTTAGATGACAAAAAAGCTTGGGATGAATCAGCTCCAACTCGACTCGGCATCCGTAACAAAATTCGCAAGGATTATTAAAAAAGTGTTAAGACCAGACAAGTTTCTTGCCGGATTCTTCTTGAACTGGGGTTAGAAACAAACGGCACCTAGATTCACTAGCATGTAAGAACTATTCAAAGTGGTCCTTGTGATTTTATTTAATAAAGAAAGATTTGTATTTGTATTTGAATGAGTAAATAAATATACACAACAAAGTATTTGACCTGCTGGTACCTCCTAAGACCTCTTCAGAAAAAGTCAGAGTTGCTCGATACCACCACAGTTTCAGATTCTGTCGAGCAGAAGTGCTCAAGTGTGTGTTTTAGTTTGAAGGGCACTGGAGCAAGTTTCCGTAGGTTTGAAGGCCTACCTGATAAAAAAATATCCGTTGAATTGGTATCTGGTTTGTTTATAAAATCGTTTGTACAAAAAAAGAGAGTATGGAGGCCCCATTATGCTTTCAGCGCGGGCATCATTTGGGTGACTTTTTTAAAGGTTATATATGCATTAAAAAGTAGGTTATCGAACTTCAATATAGTCATCAGTCAGGACATTTACAGAATTAAGGCAGTCTGTGACATCTTGAAGTATCCTCTAGGTACTGGTTCAAGAGCATTTCTGGTCACCGTAAAGCCAATACTGCTCAATGAAATAAAATGAAAAAAAATTAAATGAAGTAAATTTATTTTGACACACACACACATATACAAGATACGATAACTAATACTAAACCTACGTGTATCCACCATGTTCCAAACCTAGTCTGCGTTTGTCAAAAAAGCAGTCTCAGCTTTATGCTATTTCACACAGTGCGAAATAGCGCTGGTTTTCAGACTGCGCCGAACAAGGAGGGTGACATCGTGCCGTGACAAAACGAACAATATTACAATTAAAACAGATAAGAGTAAACAAAAAAAGAAGTAAACTTAAGATATAACTTAGTTTAAAGGATAACAATACATATAAATAACAATATACATTTAAGATAGTAGGAAACTTAATACATAGTTTAAAGATGCCTAACACTGGTTCTATCTCACACACAACTAAAATCACTGGGAACAAACTGGGCTACATAAAATTAAAATTGTTATGGAGACATCTTACAGATTCTCCAGTCTTCATCTAGCCTTTTAATATTGTTGATACGAATTTCAAATGTTAGTGTGGATGTGTAGATATTTGGAAGTTTTGTATGTTTTTGAACGGCTTTGTATAAAACTTGGTACATATACTCTGTGACCTGTTATCGTAACAAACTGTTTATGT
Organism: Lampropteryx suffumata; assembly: GCA_948098915.1. Lineage (NCBI taxonomy): Eukaryota > Metazoa > Arthropoda > Insecta > Lepidoptera > Geometridae > Lampropteryx > Lampropteryx suffumata. Next base: position 3,854,920 of record OX402560.1, read on the forward strand.
TAGTAAGTCACAGGCAGAAACCAGTTTTAAAATAAACGTTTTTGACCCCAGGTCCAGGCGTTACAAAGGAAGCAAGAATATCCAAACGAAGCTTGCGCCATCTATCCTTTTTCCACCTTCAAAAAGGAAACTTCATGACCGCAAACCGAACTAAATACAATTACTTCCAAATGAAGCAACTGGCCCGAAACATGGACTTTAAGAAGAAAACCATCGTGTTCATGAATGGGTATTTAGATAGCTTGAATATTACCCCCATCAGCCTGATAATGGGGGGCGTTTACACGAGAATGGGGTACAATGTGCTGCTGATGGATTATTTGAAATTTACTGCTATGATGTATCCCGTGTAAGTGAATCCTGATTTGAACCCACGAAGAAAACTTGTGTGTTTAATGTATTGAATGTGCGTATCTGTGTATGTTTGTTTCTTAGTGTGACATAGTACCTTCATGAAGGTTCGGTTTTAATTTAGCATTTGTCTGAAAGGTGACTTCATTCAGAGTGGTTGTATGTTTTTAGAAAATCTGTTCACTCGTTTGAAGATAAATAACTCATTTTCGTCTTGTCTTACATACTATTTTAGACCTAGTAGATATGAAAGACGTTTCAAAGTGATCCTTGTGATTGTATTGAATAAAGTATCTATTGACTTTTGACTTGACATTTCTGGTTGGTTAAGGAGTGTGAGCTAATTCCACAACACTGATCGATTTCAAAATTGGTATTCTGTTATTTTAATGATAGCCTGATGCTGCGGCCTGGAAGCCTGGATAACTGATATCTGGATGGAATAAGCTGGACATACAACTCTTATCGTATTTGAGTTAATGTAATGAATAGGTTATAGATCTAGGGGTTTTTTTGACAAGATTTTTCATAATTTTTGTTTAATACTAGTTTTTGATATCATACTTACCCTTTGTGATACCACACAAACCAGTCGCGAAAGGGATTAGTAGCTGATTATCTTTTCTTATAGGGCCGCCAGACTACTTCGTCCAGTAGGTCAAAGAACAGCTGAAATGCTCGCGAAGCTCACCGACCACGGCCTGGACCCGAAGAAAATAGAAATCCTCGGCATCAGTCACGGCGGACAAGGGATCAGCTTCATAGGGAAATACTACAGAACAATCACTGGCCGGAACGTATCAAGGATCACCGCTTTGGATCCATCCGGCCCTTGTTTTAGAAGACTGGGTCCTCAGGATCGGATAGACGCATCAGACGCTGATCTCGTGGATATTATACACACTAACACCGAGGGCTACGGAATTGCAGGCGCTGTTGGGCATGTAGACTTTTATGTTAACGGTGGAGAGTTTCAAATCGCTGACTTCCAGGAGTTCCCCTGCACTAGTTTGTGTAGTCACTCGAAGTCTTTCTTGGTATGGATAGCAGCTATGCAGTACCCTGACATGTTTATAGCAGTTAAATGTGATACGGTCCAGGATGCTAGAGACAGAACCTGCTTTGAAAGACCTCTCGTTACTAACCTTTTGGGGTCAAAAACTGATGTCAATACTCCTGGGATATTTCATTTAGCGACGACTCATTATTATCCGTACTACTTAGGACAGAAAGGTGTGGATAAAAATACTGATCTGAGTAAATCCTTTTTAACGAATTTAAATAAAGAGGACGTGTTAATTATATGAGTTGAGAGAAACAAAGAGTTTTATGGCATTTTTTTTGCTTTTTAACACGATATCATAATTTTTCACAGGTTTTTATATCCTGCTTTATAGTCGAAATTTATTGCTGTTATCAATATGACAATTTAACAAATTTATACGAGATAATTTAGATATTCTGAGACATGACTTAGACAACTAGTTGGACATGAGTCTAAACATGTTAAATTATATATAACTCGTTATAACTTGCTGGTTAAGAGGAAAATTTGTAAAGAGCAAGCAGAGTTAAGTTGATCTTTCCGCAAAAACTGGAGGTTAATTTGATAAAATCAAGCGTCAAAATCATTTATCTCTTCTTCTTCTTCATCGTTAATGGCATGTGTTATAATAATGTCAATTTTGGCAGATTCAAGTGTTTTATTGGTTATAGTTTGTCACAAAGCCGTATATTGTCGTTCGTTATTTGTTATCACTACATGGTATAAAATAGAGCCGCTTTCCGCTGTCTGTCTGTCCCTATGTATGCTTATATCTTTAATACTAGGCAACGGATTTTGATGCGGTTTTTTTTGATAGATAGAGTGACTCAAGAGGAAGATTTAATATATTGTAATACATGCATTATATGGTAGAGAAACACTGATAATTTTAGAAGTTTCTAATCACATTAGACATTCTTTAGTATATTTAGTGTCAGCATTGCACCCGTGCAAAGCCGGGGCAGGTCGCTAATTTTATATAAAATGGTGCCTTTCATATAAAATAACTACGGAATATTTATGCTCGAATCACAAAGAAACATATAATTTTTATTCCAATTATTCACACCCGAGTCAATAACTCAAAATTATTAAAAAAATCTGAAATAACTCTGGATAAATTAATAATATAAGAGCCCAATGTTTACATCGCAAAACGGCCAAAAACAATCACCATTTATCCTAACAATTTAACATATTTAAAGTCTGACATAATCTATAGTCAGAGAAATAATAACAAACTCGTCGAATGAATATAAAAAAATATGAACCGTCACTTTCTCATTTATTTTGTACCAGACACTGAACTTCAAGAAGTTTACACTCCATGTTTTAAAGAGCACATTGCTGAGCCTGTTCGGAACTGTTTTAACCGACTTCAAAAAAGGAGGAGGTTCTCAATTCGTCGGAATATTTTTTTATTTATGTATGTTCACCGATTACTCGAAAACGGCTGAACCGATTTGGAAAATTCTTTTTTTGTTTGAAAGATACTTCACAGGTGGTCCCATATAAATTTTATCAAAATCCTTTTTGATAAAGTCGGTTAAAAATGCATCATCAAAAGCTTCACTCGGCATGCCTACTATTTGGGGTTATGAGACAACGTGTCCAGATATCTTTACAATAAGATTAATAAACGGTACAGACTAAGGTCCAGTAAACTTCGCTACGCTCTAAACACTCGGCGCAGCTCTCAACACGTCTTAAAGCATCTGCTTTATAGGGCAGTATCCGCTACGTTACGTCGTATCCGTTACGTTACGTGTAGGAATAATTATACCGTCGCCGATTATGAACCTGCTGAGTATTCTTAAAAAAACACTTCAAATTTGTTTATTTGATAGGTGAAAACCGCAGGAAAGCCTTCGGATGATATATGCAAGTGACGACCTCTGTAGCGCAGTAGACGAACATCCGCCTTAGACGCAAAAGGTTGCGGGGTCGATTCCGCGGGACAATTGTTTGTATGATCTGCAAGTATTTGTCTCGGGCTTGGGTGTTCCTTTGTATATTAAAAAGTGTGTATTTACAAAAAATAAAGTATATAAGTAGTATATCAGTTATGTGGTAGGTACCCATAATACAAGCTATGCTTACTTTGGGGCCAAATGATGTTGTGGGAAATGTCCGGCATTATTATTTTTATTAGATATACCTAGTATAAATGCTAAATAAATTCTGTCAGGCTTCTGTCAACCATGGGATGGCTCATTTTTGCTCTATGACACAGCTCTGCTTAGTTATGGGCTCTTTTGTTTTTTTTTTATGTAAATATAGTTTTCATGTCCGCTAAACAGAATCGGTCCTAAAGAGGAACTAGCACGATTCGTTGACTCTGCAATCCGCATTATACTATGTTATGACGACCTCTGTGGCGCAGTGGGCTAAGGTCCGGCTGAGACGCAGAAGGTCGCGGGTTAGATTCCCGCCGCGGGACAAATGTTTGTATGATCTGCAAGTATTTGTCTCGGGTCTGGGTGTTTCTATGTATAATGTGTATGAATTTACAAAAAAAAAGTATATAAGTAGTATATCAGTCATGTGGTACCCATAACACAAGCTCTGCTTACTTTAGGGCCAGATGATGATGTGTGAAATGGTCTATTTTGCAGCAATTATTCATTAAGTTATTATGAACAGGTTATTTTGTTTGTGTCCATTTTAATTTGTTGTTGCAACTAAAACTTATTCTATTCGAATAGAATAGAATTAAAATAGACACAAACAAAATAACCTGTTCATAATAACTTAATAAATATTTGCTGCAAAATAGACCATTTCACACATCATCATCTAGCCCCGTAACGTAACCAAAACCTCCGTATAGACAATGTCGGGTTGAATTAAGTTACTATTTAACTAGCGCGCCATCTCTCGTAAATACGTCGAACCACAATAAAAGGTACAAATTGTAAGGACATAAATGGTTGGTTTATTGGTGAACCGCAATCGTCTAACTACGAGGTTTTTTGTTCAGTTTGTGCTAAAAAAGACAGATGGCGCTAATATACGTAAAAAATGTAACCAAATGATAAAATGTTGATTTCCAGTTTATATAATAATCCTGTTACAACATTTTAGATTTTGTAAGAAACCAAACAATAATTTAAATAGTAATAAACTTGTTTCTAACTATGTTCTTTATAAAAAAAACAATATTATGGTGTTGCCACTTATGTATTACTTACCCATTTATTGACATACTATATTCAAGGTTTTTTTTTAATATTTTTATTTTTTTTAGTTAATAAACTATGGGTCTAACGTTCTAATAATCACACACTAGCTAAATAGTAATTGTTTAAAAATGTTGCTATCTCTATTATTTTGACATTAGAAGGATGTTCAACCCTTCAGCGAAACGCTAGCTGTGTTTATATATGGTACCTATATAGTTAGAAGAATGTTATATTCTAGTACATTTGCGAGAAAGTGCCCAATTCTTATCGCATGTGTCATTTGAGACCCGAGGCGCAGCCGAGGGCCTTAAAACACACGAGGTAGGAATCGCACGTTCTCCCGAGTGATACATACCTAGTGCTTTATACTACACCTACCTACGAGAAAAAATAAAATAATATGACCAACCCAAATTAAAATTTCAAAGAAATTTCCGCGCATGCCTTTATTACTTGGGTTCTTTTTTCAAAATATTGTTCGGAAATCGGAAGAGGAATAAATCATTTGGGGGACTTGGAGTTGAAACTTTTTGGCGTTTGACCTATAATGAAAATAAAAATAGCTGATCTATGAAGAAATTAAAAAAAATAACACGTTAGAAATGGATTTCCATACACTTCCATTTTAGTAGGCCTGAAATAATGTACTTTCTATGTTATATTTAGAAAAGGAATGGGCAAGTTTTTCGGTAGGTGTGGTATAAAATCATTTTTCTGTCTTCCTATCCCATAATTTAAAGGAACGTTTTGTTTTCTTGCACCAGGCAAACGACCGTGATTTGCGTTCGTCCATAGATCAGCTATGTATGGTGAATCCTTCACTGTTCAAGCTGTACACCTATGGAACTCCTTACCTGTACCAAGTCGCTCATCTAAATCTATTTGTATATTAAAGTCAAAGTCCATAATCATTAAGTGATTATGGACTTTGAATTAAATAGCTTATATCACTGTAGAAAGTTGTTTGTTTTTATATATGTTTTCTTTCTTGTTTTCTTTGTGTATTTTTTATTTGTAGGTTTAATTATTATCATTATCATATTATATTTTTATTAGATTAGTAAATAGGTATATGTTATGTAACTTTTTATACACCGCCGTATTTTTGTTTTTGTCTAACCTGTCCATCCAACGGTTGCCTGGAAGATATCGCTTTTAGCTATAAAGCCGCCAATTCTACAACTTTATTGCTAATTGTTTTTGTATGTTCACTCTGTGTACAAGCGCTAATCTATCTATCTATCTATTACCTAAATAAAAGAAATACATTATGTTTTGTTATTTAATTTGAATTTTATCGCAACGTATTGCAGAAAGATTTCTCAGTCCCTTTTGACGCATCTAAACAGCTTATAAAAGGGTTATTTTTTTATCATAAGCTTTTAAAGGTCAACACAATAGTATATTAATACGACCAGCAGCTGTTTACCTGACCAGGATATTAGAACAAAGAACTAGCCCTTCGCGAAGGGTCATATTGTGACCCTTTCATACTGCCCACAATAGACTAACGGAACAAATTGGTACAGACATCCTGTTTTAAATTTTATTATTTAAGAGCTAGGGTTGAAAATCTATGGGGATGGTTTTTAGGTCGTATGCAAATAAGGTCAGTAATGCTTAGACAATATACTTACGTTTTGATAGTTTTTTTTAAGGTTATAATTTGGACACCTGGACTTGGTTATATTGGGGCGGTTTTTTGCAAAAATTGGACAATGGTTTGTGGACAATTCTTTAATAAGTTGATGCATCGTCATTTTGAATACTTAGTAATATTAAGTAGGTATTCAATTTCAAATAGCCCTAAAACATTTTACAGAAATAATTACAGAAATGTTCACAATAATATAAAATACACGTGAAACAGTTGAGCTATCTAAGAACCGTTTAAACGATCTATAGATCAACTGATCCAGATCACTGCCAGAGGGCAGCGATCGCGAGATACTGGCGGCATTGCCACGTTGAATGGCAATGCTTATACGCTGAGCCAGATAGGAGCCAGCTCTTGGGTCATGCAATGTATCTGGTGCCGTGAAATAATTTGAAAACACGGTGGGCTCCTGTTCCCCACGGGCCCAGGGTCTCGACTCCAAAAAGCTCAAATATGTAGGCCTTATCCAAACCAGCATATTTGCGGCTTTTGAGGTCCTCGGCACATTCAGCCGCCACACCAGCTCTAACGGAAGTCCCCGACAGATGGGATGCGGCCAGGGTGTCTACGCAAGTAGCATCCCACACTTATGGCCCACCCATCTCCCAAGGGACAAGAGTCAGTGAGTATTTAAGTGATATATATAAAAACTCAAATTTCAAATTCAAATATGTTTTAATTTAATATAACCAAAAGGATAACTTTGAAACATCTTACATACTAAGTGAATTATATAAAAATACTAGTACATTAAGTGCATATATTAAGACGGTACAAAGTGGTCCATACTATCATTCATATTATCCATACATGTTAAAAATTCTTCTGTTCTTTGTTACCTTTTCACGCCTAAACGGCTGCACGGATCTTGATGAAATTTGGTAAGCAGATAGATTGTATTATGAGGACAGACATAGGCTACATTTTATGTAAGTATTACGCTTGGGAAGTCACGGACAGCAGCTAGAGTTAAATAAAAAAAACGTGTGCGTCTCGGGACGCCCGACAGAAGTGATAACTTAAACGAATCTAACTAGCGCTGTGGGTTAGAGTGAGAAAGGAGGAGCCTGTCTACCGCTGCCGTATGCGTGTGAGAAAGGGAAGCCAGACAGACTAGCGCCGTAACGCGTTACGCAACGAAACGGTTTACCCTCCCATAAGAAGTTGTCACTTCAAAAATGTTTGTCTTCTGTTGTTCCCTCAAATAATTATATATTATTTGAGGAGATCAATAGAGATAGTAACAGATTTAAACTATACCTACATTATAAAGTGGGTGTGTATAAGATATACCATTTGACTTTTAATATAATTTATTTAGTATGTGAAGTATCATAGTTTATATATTTTTTTTAAGTAAGTAATTCAAGTGCTTTAATTTAAACTTTTTGCGGTCGTCGTTTAACCGACTTCGGGTAAGACAGGTGGTCGTCCTAGGTGTTGTGTATTTATTGCAAAAAGTATGTAAAATATTTCCTAATTGAATACTTCTCCATAATTATTCCTTCCAGTTATATCGAACAAAGAAAAAGTCGTGTTTATATAAGGTACAGCCTGTACCTTAAGTTATGTGAGATTTTATCAACATTTATGTTTAAATACGACATAGAGCCTCTACTTCTTATAAACAGAAATATTATTTAGCACCTCGATGTTTATAACAAGCATGGGCATCGTAATGTTATAAATATTATAACAAATTAAATCAAGTGTTATACAAATATTTCACTTTCAAAACTTTTGAAAGTTGTACTTTACATTTTAACAAAAAAGGGTTTAACTCACGTATTATTTTGTTGATGAAGGCACCGACACTGTTTCTATTCATCTAGAGTATCTTCATCAGGGTGAGTTTGATCGATTTATTCCAAGTTCGTAATCGTGAAGACCTATGGGATATATTAGAGAAATCAATTCTCTAATATATCCCATAGTTCTTGACAATTACATTTTTATTGTATTTTGCTACATTATCATTGTTTTATCTTTATGATAAAATTGTGTTTTCATTAAAATATCTACGGTATGCTTTGCTAATTATTATTATGTAGTATAATTAAATCCCACAGTCTCACAACTTTAATAAACAATCAATCATAGAAGAGTTTAAAATTATCCGCGGTCCGTGTGTCACCACGAGCGTTCACGGTTCACACAAACTCACCTTGATAAAGATTCTCTAGATGAATCGAAACAGCGTCGGTGCCATCGACAAAATATTACGTGAGTCAAACCCGTGTCCATCAAAATGTTTTTACGACTCGAATTTTGTAAAACATCGTGAGAAACCGTCATTTCGAAGAACCTGAAAGTTCGAGAAGAAATTAGACAAGTGCACGAAAGGAGCCTGCGAGGCGTATATTAATCCTTTCACAACGCTTGTTCCAGATGATATGCGATAAAACGAATTGAATTTAATTTTGCGCATTTTATATAATTAACCCTAATTAACCCGGTATATCTCTTGCCATTAACGAAAAAGAAGAAACCTTACTGACTTCGGAAGCCTTCACTGTTCGTGTACTTATTTAAACACACAACAGTGGGGCGATTATGGAACTATGATACTATCAAAACATTGATACTAATAGCTTTCAGTTACTATTGATGAATTGGTACTACGGATCGCTGCGATTTCTATCGGCTTCTATCGCTAGTTACAATGTGAAGTTGGTGTCAAACTATAACTCGACCAATTTACAAAGTATGATTGAGGTAGGAACCGTGTTTAACGTACTAAGCATTTAAATACATCATATATGATTGATTGAAATAATGCATATTGCTAATAGAAATTGATAGACATTGATGCCGATTGCTAATCGAAACTGGTAGACATTGATTCTATCAAGAGTTTAATAATCGCCCTACAGCTCAGTAAATGACTGTTTCAACAGTTTGGTTCGTAAAAGCTGTTTATACTATAATAGCGAGAACACGTGCCATTGCATTTTATCCAGACAACATTATTACATAGCAGATAAAACATGTACCAAGTCAAGAGATCACCAGTCCCTATCTACAGGGTGCGCTCGTTGCGCACTCTTAGTCACGTTATACAGGGGGTGGTTTACTGCCAAAAAGAAACAAGCCAGGTACAGAGTGTCTGTATATAGCGACTAATGTGTCTTGATCTTTGAAATAATTCGGTGAAACTGTTGATTTGCAAAGTGAGCTATCGTAAGATAGCTCTGTTTCTCCAACAGAGTCACTGAGGATCTGCTGTTTAAGTTACCTTAAACAGCAGATCCTCAGTGACTACACGTCACTATCTATAACTAGCTACGCTGCATTCATTTGTTATGCGCTGCCCTGTGGCAGTAATAGAATAGAATAGAATAATTTAGAATAGAATAGAATAATTATTTATTTGGTACATTTACACACACGGAAATTGAAAATACAATAGAAACAGGCAGTTAGGAAAGTATATAAGAACAATGAGGTAAGAAGGTAAGTAAAAAACAAAACAAAAAAAAAAACTGAAAATAAAAAAAAATACAGAGTACAAAAATTCAATAAATTAATAAGGTACATTTGTACACCAATAGTAGGTACCTATACTAACTGTGGTTCGAAAACATTTAGTCCTTTCCCTGTGTGTGGTATGTCCAAACAGGTCCAATCTCAGCGTTGATGCTACTCTCTTAAAAAAGTAATCTGAAGTTGAGCTATCTATAGATCATTTTAAACGGTCCTTAGATATAATTTACACTCAAAACGGGATACCATAATATGCAGGAAAACTAGCATTTCATAGTAAATATCCCGTTTTGAGTGAAAATGATGGTCCTTAGATAGCTAAACTGTTTGACATAGATTTTGTATTATCCTATATTATTCTGTACATTTCTGTAATTATGTAAATAAACGTTTTGTAAATATGAGATAGGCTGGAGATTCCAAATGTAGCTCGTTAGGACAAATGTAAAGTATCAACTCTACATAATCGCAGTACCTTCAGCCTCTCGTTAAGGAAGTGTGCAGGGATCTTGTGGGAGGGAACACTCAAATGTTCTTTCAATGGTCTTCTGATGGGGTGGTGTGCTGATATCTCGCCGTGTTTGGAACTTTCATCACACAAATGTTTGTCTCGGAGGTGCATCGAATAATCACAGTCGAACGCAGAACTAATATTCAAACGTATCATGTTAAAAACAAAATACACCTAGTTTAGTGACTGATATATAACTTTTATACGTTTTCAACCCGCGATATATCTTCGCCATTTATAAATTTCCAATTTCAATTTAAACTGAATCGACAAAAAAAATTAGATAGTTATAGAACCTACTCACAAAATTTCACGAGAATCAGTTAAGAAATGCGACTTGTAGAGGAGAACATCTGGACCGACGCCGGAAGGACGCCGTTCGGACGGCGTTCGGACAGACATACGAAATAATTTTTGCCTAAGCTGAAACAAAGACAAGATTAGCTCGGTCAAGATTTACAGAATTTAATTAATTGTATAGGTTATCTCAAAATGTATTAAAGGTAAATAAATATTTAAAATTTCAAGTAAATATAATGCTATAAGTATATTAGGTAATATTAATCTATGCTAGGTTATAAACTTATACACAGAAACACCCATACCCGAGATAAATAATTGTAGATCATACAAACATTTGCGTCTCAGCCGGGCCCTGGTCCACTGCGTCACAGAAATCTGTAAAATGCCAAAGTTGCATCTGAGAGGGCGCTACCTATCTCCTTTTTTCACCATCTTGGTAATTTTACTATCGGCCTAATTTAAGGCAACTATACCGACACAAACTATTAAATTACCGAACATTGCTGTATCGAAAAGATAAGTTGAATTGAAGGTCAATTAACTCTTGAAAAAATGTTCCCATACATTTTGTAATCGCCAACAATTTTCATTAAGTAATTTAACCTTAAATTAACTGTTTTTGGGTTTATTTCTTTAACTTGTAATGTGTGTTGCTTATTAGAAAGTTTCATCATTCAAGGCCAATGGGAAGTGCCCTTTATGTTTTGAATTACCTGTTTGCGATCGTCAACATTATGATCGTCCGTATTTAGACTTAATTTCAACTCAATAGGTACCTTGTCAATACATTGCGTGATCCAAGAGCTGGCTCATATTTGTTTAGCGTATTAGCATTGCCATTTAACGTGACAATGCCGCCAGTGTTTTGGGAACGCTGCCTTCTGGCAGTGATATGGATCAGTTGAGGTATCTATAGATCGTTTTAATCGTTTTATACCTCCACGCATATATGTGAAAAATTATCATGACATACAGACAGTCAGACAGACAGATATCCAAGTGATCTAAAAAGTTTCATATTTCTTTCACGGAACCCTAAAAATAGTTTTATATAAAATATGTATAATCCCTTGCAAGTGCATTGAGTGTCAAGTCGTTGAATAGCCATACTAATCCTTTGTCCGAGGTAAGCACCAGCCCTTTGATCATTGGTCTTGTCCACCAGTCTCTTCGATAACTCTCTGAATAGGAGCCACGCCTCAGGTCCCCACGGGCCTAAAGTTTCTACCCCAAAAGGCAGAAATATATAACCATTGCCAATGGATGCATATTTCCGCCTCTTGAGGTCTTCTGCCGCAGCAGCAGCGGCACCCACGGTCTTAGTCGTAGACGATACGAGAGATGTCTACACAAGTCGCATCCCATACCAGAGGCTTTTGATGGTTATTTTAAAAAGGCACGAACGCGCCTTTGGGAAATAGATCCAAATAGTTGCTTTGACAAAACATTGGATATTAAATACATTTAAAACAGTTCATCATATCATACAAAAAACAACAACAAAATAAATTTATTGACATAATACAATGTTACAGATCTATATTGAATCTATAGGCTCCCGAACTAGTAAAAACTGTGTTTCAGGAGCCAATGGCTTCTCCCATCAGTTATTATTCTATCTAAATTGATATCATATCAGCCCCTAGAAGTCCACTGCTGAACATGGGCCTCCCCAATAGATTTCCAGGAAGAACGGTTTTGAGCCCTCTCCATTCACCGACTTCCCGCGATCTTTACAATGTCGTCAGTCCATCGGGTGGGAAAAAAACAGTTAATAACAGTTGAAACAGTTAATAACAAATAAATAATTATATTAAATAACATATATAGGTGGACAATTCAATCAGTTATAAGTGTTTTTTTTTAACTGTAAATCACCTACAATTTATCACTCCGAACATTACCCGTACTACCGAATTTAACGAATCCGGTAGTACCAGTAATGTTCGCGGTAAAAGACTGAGAAAGAGGGTAGACCGTAGATCCGCAAAGACTTCAGTTTATCTCGTAATTATGGCGCATGCAACTGTGCCGAAATATCACAAATCAGAAATACTCAAATATCACGTTTTGAGTGAAAATTATGTTTAAAACCATGATAATTTTAGAAGTTATATCGGGTATAAAAACCGTTGTTGACCAGCGAGATGGGGAGACGATATTGCAAGCATCGCGGCCAAACCTGGACGAGGCTGGTATAGGACTGGAACGAATGGCACATGCAAAGATGCTTCAAGCATTTTATATTCAGACTGTACATAAATGTATTAGAAAAACATGCGAGGCAAAACAGGAAAACAAAATGGGGCAAACGTGGAAAAATATTATTAAAATAAAGAAAAGAATATTTTCGGGGCGACCAAGGAATATAATGTGGGGCGAATCTGGAATTTACAAGTGAGGAAAAACTCTGCGGGGCGAATGTGGAACAAATCAAAGTGAAGCCTATACCCAGCAGGTGAAGGGTGAAGTCTGGCTGTGGATGATGTAAGTATCTATCACAATATCGTCCGAAAAAGCAAGTTCCAATATACCGCACGGGCCTGAACTGAATTTACCCAGCAATTTGACCCTTTATTCATTTAAGTCTACCTGTCCAGACAGTAACTCAATTAGCGGTATTTAAACCTAGCAGAAACCTGTGCAAAAGATGGCTAGACCAACATGCTGCTAAATCACTTACCGTAATTGTTTAACTTGACCCTACGTTACACCTATCAGACATAGTATATCTTACACAGTTGTGCATCTTTATATTTAACACACGAATTATTCGATGGAGCCACTGGCACTGTTTCGATTTCGATTCCGAGTATATCAAGTGATTTGTCGATTAATGCACCGGTTTCGATTCACCTGGAGAAAATATCAGGGTGAGTTTGAGCCGCGTTCCTCTCACTTTTTTTTTATCCGCAATGTAGTGATCAGAGTAAATTATCTTCATTTATCATTATCACTGACAGTATACCTACAGCTAGATTACCGTAGATCATTTAACTTATTCAATTTCTTATAACTTAAGTCTAAATATAGATCTATTTAAACGGTTCCTAGATCGCTCAATTGATTTACATGTATTTTTGAACATTTACATTTCTGAAATTAATTTTCTGTAAATAAATGTAGTTATATGAAAATTTATAAACGCTATTAATGTTCATTTATTTATAAAATATTTAATGTACATCTCTCAAGTAAATTTATTTTTCTTTTATTTAAATAAATGTGATATTTATATATCTTTTGTGACTTCTGTGACAATGGGTCACTATTTAGACACATCTACTCGGTGTTGTGTTGCCATAATCAAGTTAAAGAGTTGTGTTACTTTATAAAGTTTACTATGTCACCGTCAGCCCATTCAAACAGCATATAATTACGTTAAGAACTCTTTCTTTTGCAATTAGGGCTTTTGTGAAAGACAACAGTAACGAACATACATTTTAAGGTAAAATATATTTATTAACAATTTATTTACTAAATTGGGTATTAGAAAATAAGTTATCAAACCCTATGTACCTGATTTTCTCATCGTAATTATAATATTACAGATAGAATACATACAATAGAGTTCAGATCACAAATATATAATAAGTTCTTGCTTAGCTCCAAAAAATGAAATACTTACATATGTCATAATGATGAAAGTTTTGCAATTCTCAAGTGATTAGATTGTATGGTAAGTCACAAAGTCGTCTGTTGTCGCTCGTCATTTACTATGAAATGGTGGCAGCATCACTACATAGTATAAAACAATGTCGCTTCCCGCTGTCTGTCTGTCCCTATGTATGATTGGATCTTTAAAACTACACAACGGATTTTGATGCGGGTTTTTTTAATAGATAGAGTGATTCAAGAGGAAGGTTTATATGTATAATATAGTAGAGAAACACTAATAATTTTAGAGGTTTCTAATGTGATGTCGTAAATAAACCCTATTTTTGCGTTTATATTGCAAATGCTGGCTGAACCATTCTGTAGTATATTTAGGGTGTAATGCTGATACATTGCACCCGTGCAAAGCCGGGGCGAGTCGCTAGTTTATATAAATTAAATAAACGGATTCATCATCATCATACCAGCCTTTAGGAAGTCCACTGCTGGACATATGCCTCCCCAATTGATTTCCAGAAAGAACGATTTTGAGCCCTCTCCATCCACCGACTTCCTGCGATCTTTACAATGTCGTCAGTCCATCGGGTGGGGGATCGTCCTACGCTTCGTTTTCCTGTCCTTGGTCACCATTCGAGAACTTTTACTCTCCAACGGTTATCAGTTCTGCGAGCTATATGGCCACTATTATACGCTATATTGCCACTTCAACTTGCAAATTTTGAGTGCTATGTCGGTGACTTTGGTTCTTCTACGGATTTCCTCGTTGCGGATTTCATCACGTAGTAAAACACCCAACATAGCTCTCTCCATAGCTCGTTGCGCGACTCTGAGCTGGATGTGGTCTATGGTGTTATTGCCTTTTCGGGAACCCGGCTTGTTCGGGAGGCTGGAAGTCGTCAAACCTACGAGCGAGACGATTAGTTACTACTCTCGTAAACAGCTTATAGACATGGCTCAACAGCGAGATGGGCCTGTAATTCTTTAAGAGGGTGTTATCCCCTTTTTTAAAGATAACACGCCTCTGGCGTAGTTCCCTCGAGGATGACGGAGTTGAACAGCTTCTGGAGGACCTTAAGTACCGGTGTTCCACCCGCTCTCAAAAGCTCTGTCGTTATTCCGTCTTCCCCCGGTGCCTTGTTGTTCTTAAGCTGCTTGAGAGCCGTTCGGATCTCGTATAGGCTGACGTCCGGAATGTCTTCAGTATAGTGTCGGGTTAGGCGGGCTCTTGCATCGCTAGTCGTGCTTGTAGCAGGGCTTTGCGATGAAGTGTACAGTTGTCCATAGAACTTCTCGAGCTCTCGTAAAACCTCTGGCTTTGAGGAAACGACCCTGCCACTGTCGGTCTTTAGCTTCGTCAACAGGCTTTGCTCAACAGACAGATCTCTCGCGAACACTTTGGAGCCTTGGTTGCGCTCTATTGCGTTCTCTATATTAGAAGTATTATACAGACGCAAATCGCGTCGCATAGACTTAGAGATCTGTTTATTTAGCGTACTGTATTTCGACATGTCCACTAAAGACTGCAGTTTCATTTCGCTACGTTCTGCCATGAGTTTTAGAGTTTGCTCAGAGAGTTTTTGGGTTCTATCTTTGCGCTGAGTCTTACAGAACTTTGACCCAACGGCATGGACAATTTCCACCAGCCCGTCATTTATTTCTTCCACGGATTCGCATTCGGCGAAGCATTGGAAGGGATTTTGAAGTTCCAATTGAAAGCTCTCGGGATTTTGGATTTGGGCAGGACATGGGCGAAGAGTAGATTTCATCAAACGGGACCTTTCTAGCTGTACGTTAAGATTTAATGAGCCTCTAACCTTTCGGTGATCACTGCCGGTTTTGACCCTGTTGATCACTGAGACATCATTAAATATTTGCTTTTTTGTTGTCATGATGAAATCTATCTCGCGTTTGTGTCCACCGGGGTGAAGCCACGTCCATTTCCTGGACGACCGCTTCTTGAAAAAGGAGTTCATCATAAAGAGTCCCTCTTTTACTATGAAGTCGGCCAATCGCTGACCCCGTTGGTTCCGCTGTCCAAATCCAAATTGCCCCACTCTCAGTTCATCGCCGTTTCTCATACCTAGCCGCGCGTTGAAGTCCCCCATTACAACCGTAAAGTGTGTTTTCAAGGCTTGCATGGCATTTGAAATGTCATCATACATAGTCTCCACTTCATCGTCTGGACGTTTCGAGTGAGGTGCGTACACCTGTATGACCTTAAGCGAATACCGTTTGGTTATTCTGAGTTTAAGGTATACCACCCTGCTCGACACGCTTTCGATCTTCACAATGTTGTTAACGAGGGATTTGTGGACGAGAAACCCAAAACCGTGCTGAGATAGTTGATCGCCCTCCCGGTAGTAGAATAAGTTGCCGGAATTTAGGATTATTTATTTATTTATTTATTTATTAGGCATCGCCAACAGTACATATAACAAACATATGAATCTAATATATTAATAATAACATTTTATGGAATATGCACCAATTACAGGCATGCACAGCATTAGCCATAAAATACAACACAAGTTATACAGACAACAGCTTAAATTTATATAAGAAATAATTAACTAAAACTAAAAGAATTAAAATAATAAAATATATACAAAATATAGGTATATAAACTAACCTATTCTAAACTAATACTAGAAACTTAAAGAAATAAACATTATGAATAGAAAAGTGGAACTTCAAAATACGAGACAATATACTAATAGATAGGTTCTAAGATGCAGGTTCATCCTGGTGAGAACCAAGGAAATGCTCGATTAATTTATTTTTATAAGTAAGTAACGAGTCACCAAACACATCTATATTAGGATTCTTTTTCGTAACTAGACTGTACTCGTTACATATTCTAGAGAATGGAGAGTTGAGACCAAGGTTAGTACGTGAGAACGGAGTGCTAAAAATCTTATTAATGGGCTTTCTAGGAAAATTATGAGGGACCGTAAGAGAGAAACAGCTTATTAAACGGTTGTATCCGGTTTGTCCGTTAATGATCTTATGTAATAAACTCAGATCATGAACTATGCGACGGTGCCTTAGTGTTATCATTTTGAAATGACTCAAGCGTTTAGCATAAGAAATTTTGTGGAAAATTCCTGGGGAGATAAAAGCAAGATGTCTCGTAAAACTTCTTTGCAAATTTTCAATCCTTTGGGACTGCACTGTGTAGAATGGGTTCCAGACGACAGATGCGAATTCAAGGTGACTGCGCACAAGCGTGTTGTATAGCACAACTTTAGTTTGATGTTTAAACCCTTTAGTATTGCGCCTAATGAACCCTATCATCTGAGCTGTTTTTTTTTATGACGTGGTCAAAATGAACATTAAAATTTAAATTATTATCAATCATCACACCCAAGTCACGAATCTGATGTACAGTTTGTAAGTTAGTGCCAAATATATTATAAGTCGCAATATTAGGGACACGTTTTTTTTAGAAAAATGTATGTGGAAGCATTTATTAATACAGAGCTCCATGAAGTTTTCACCACACCATTGTTGGATGGTAACCAAATCATTTTGCAAGATGTTAATGTCTTCTTTAGATTTAATTACTCTATAAAGCTTAAGATCATCAGCAAACATCAAACAATTACTATTAAGAGCCTTTTCCAGATCATTAATGAACAAAATAAATAGAATCGGACCTAGGTGTGAACCCTGTGGAACGCCTGATTTTGCATAATATATATGAGATTCGTATCCATCCACGGCCACTATTTGAGACCTCATTAGCAAATATGATGCGAACCAGTTTAGGAGAGAACCATGTACTCCATTATATGCTAGCTTTTGCAATAGAAGAGAATGCTTGACTTTATCGAAAGCGCTCTTAAAATCAGTGTAAATAGCGTCAACCTCATGCCTGTTATCAAGTGCTTCCTCTTGTCCTCTCCCTCTCTTCGGACTTCTGATAACCCTATAATATCCCAGTGCAACTTATTCACTACTTCTTCCAGCTCTATCACCTTCTCGTCGGTCCTCAGTGTGCGTGCGTTGTAAGTTGCCAGGGCCAGGGGTCGTTGGGATTGGTAGCTGGACCTCTGCCGGAGATTCTTCGCACCCCTTGTTTCGCCGTTACCGTGGCCGTCACAAAGCTTTAATTCCAATTATTTTGATTCAATAGCTCTAGCTTTCTTTGAACAAATAACTCGAAAAGAATAACTTAAATAAGCGCGCAATGTTTGCTTCGAAAGATGGCCAAAAGTAATTGGAGAACCAAAAATAATCCAGTGTCTTATTATTTTCTTCCTATAATGGTATCTGACTTTATGACAGTTTTGACAATTCTCAATTTGAAGTCTGAGGTTCTCAATTCGTCGGAATCTTTTTTTTTTTTTTATGTATGTTTACCATTTACTCGAAAACGCCTGGACCGATTTGAAAAATTATTTTTTGTTTGAAAGGGTATACTTCCCAGGATGTCCCATTTAAATTTTATCTAAATCAGTCGAGCTGAAAAATCAACAAATATCTAAAATTTTTATACATCGATGATATTTTCGTTTACTCCGATACCTCGCTGTCTCATTGGAGCAGTGCGTTTATTTGGCCTATCTATAATATATAAAATACAAAATACATCTTTCTTAATACCTTCCACTAAAAAATTATTATAGGCTCAAATTGCATTCAATAAAGTCGGTCTCTTTTTAGTTTTAAAGACGAAATAGTTATAATATCAAATCGGTCCAGTAGTTTCGGAGCCTATTCAATACAAACAAACAGACAATCAAATATTTCCACTTTATAATATTAGTATAGATAAATAAATAATGCCGGATATTTCAAATAGCTTTAAACAGCGCCTGATATACAACATATGTATATACTTTTTTTTTAATACATATATATTAGACATAGAAACACCCAGACCCTAGACAAAAACTTGCGGCGGGAATCGAACCCGCAACCTTCTACGTCTCAGCCGAACCATGGCCTACTACGCCATAGATGTCGTCAAAGGTCGTAGGTGTGTTTGTTAGATATACTACTCATACTTTTTTGTATATATATATATATGATACATATTTTGACGACCTCTGTGGCGCAGTGGGCTAAGGTCCGGCTGAGACGCAAAAAGGTTGCGGGTTCGATTCCAGCCGCGGGACATATGTTTGTATGATCTGCAAGTACCTATTTGTTTCTATGTATAATATGAATGTATTTACAAAAAAAAAGTATATAAGTAGTATATCAGTCATGTGGTACCTACCTCATAACACAAGCTCTGCTTACTTTGGGACTAGATGATGCTGTGTTAATGTCCGGTATTATTATTATTATTATATTACATAATACACCTATAATTCAAAGTCACAATTTATTGATTAAAATTCCGCATGAAGTAATACGAGGAAACTAATTAATTATTAAGAGCACTTCATAAAATGTCTAATGAAACTTCCAAGATCTCTGTGATTTTTTTTTGTGTCACTATCACTCCTTGTCCTCTGATCAGATTTCGATGATACTATAAATACTAGCTGGTACCCGCGACTTCGTCTGCGGAGGATTAGTACTTAGAGTAGCTTATTTTCTTCTCCAAGGTCCTATCTATCTTTATACCGAAATTCATCAAAATTATAGTAAGGAATCGTTATAAATTGGACAATTCACATAATATCTTTATAAATTATAACCTATGTGTTATTCTGATGTATAAGCTATATTATTGTAAAGTTCCATTAAAATCCATTTAGTAGTTTTTGCGTGAAAGAGTAACAAACATACATACAAACTTTCGCGTTTATAATATTAGTAAAGATATACAAAGTTTGTATACAAGTAGTCTGTACCCTAGAATAGTATATAGGCTTTATATGTAGGTTTCAGCAATATAGTGATCTTCATAGAATACTAGGGACAGAAACAAATTATACATCCCTAGGTTTCGACTAGAAAAAGTAAATAAGTCCTTTATGGGCAACACGATGCGCTTTTTAATTTACGCTTACATAAGTCTTTTGAAGAAAGCGCATCATAATATAAACGACAGTTTTTAACCGACTTTATCAAAAAGGAGGAGGTTCTCAATTAGTAGGAAACTTTTTTTTTTTTTTTGTGTATGTTCACCGATTACTCGAAAACGGCTGAACCCATTTTGGAAAATTATTTTTTTGTTTGAAAGGGTTCACAGGTGGTCCCATATAAATTTTATCAAAATCTGTCGAGCTGAAAAATAAACGAAAATCTAAAAATTGTATACATCGATGATGTTTTCATGTATTTTCATACCTCGCTGTCTCATTGGAGCGTTGCGTTTATTTGGCCTACCCATATTATAATATACAAAATACATCTACTTTCCACTAAAAATGTATTATAGGCTCAAATTTAATTCAATGAAGTCGGTTTCTTTTTAGTTTTTAAAACGTAATTATATTGATAAGAATGCATGGCCTAATGTTGCTCTGCCCTCAGACACTTAACCGATAAATTTGAAATGTAAAAAACACTCTTGTATTAGTTTTTCGTGGTTAAGATGGATCATGCAAAAAAGCGCTAGGACCAGGACGAGTTTCTTGCCAATTCTTCTCGGGCTTGGGTGAGGAGGAATCGGCTACTAAATTCACCTAGTATGTAAGAAGTTTAAAGGTGATCCTTGTAATTGTATTGACTAAAATCTATTTTGATACTTGTACTATGCGTGAGAAACCGTAGGCAGAAGCTAGTTACTAATATAGACAGCGCCTTCAAAGACCCTTTCCCTAAGGGTTACTACAGTTTCCTCTTGGCTACCCAAAAGGTACACTTCAATGACCCAGACGACCTTGTTCTTTACGAAATTATCCCTTTTAGGGACTGATCTATAAAATGTACTTATATCTACTTATTCATATTAAAACAAATAAAAATATTCAATAAAATCACAAGGAGCACTTTGAATCGTCTTCTTACATGCTAGTGAATTTAGGTGCTGGTTCCACCTAACCCCAGTTCAAGAATAGAGAGCAGAGACTCCTCTGGTCTTAACACTTTTTTGTATGATCTTTGATAATTTTGTTCCGGATGCCGAGTCGAGTTGGAGCAGATGCATCCCAAGCTTTTTTGTAATCTAAATAATAATAATAAATAATCCCGAACATTTCACACAGCAACATCAGGCCCCAAAGTAAGCAAAGCTTGTGTTATGGGTACCACATAACTGATATACTACTTAAATACATTTTTATGTAAATACATACATATTATACATAGAAATACCCAGACCCGAGACAAATACTTGCAGATCATACAAACATTTGTCCCGCGTCGGGAATTGAACCCGCAACCTTCTGCGTCTCAGCCGGATCTTAGCCCACTGCGCCACAGAGGACGCCAAATAATCTGATATTTTATAATAAGCTTTAATATACAGTTTCAGTTCTCGTTTTAAATTTACCAATCGACAAATCTAACAAATCGATATCATATCGATAGACTTGAAGCTGACTCCCGTGAGCTTAATTCTGATATCTAGCATGATATTGCAAAGGACCGGAGAAGGTGTATAGTTCTTGTTTCGAAGGACAAGACTTAGCCATTTTGGGTCCCTGCGCCAATGGAGGTATGTAGTACATATAAGTATGTAAGTACTTACTAATTATACTTCCTACTAATATTGTGTATTCGAATATATTTTTTTAATTTGTTTCTCAATCACGACATAACGGCTGAATAGATTTGGATAAGATTTGGTATATCATGTGGTATGTAATCTGGAGTACCATATGTAAGTATATGCTGCTTTTGTAGGTGCGCGAGCGAAACCGCTGACAAAAGTTAGCATTATACATGTGAATTTTGTGTTAATGTTTGTATATTTCGTATTTTCCTCAAAGATTTGGATAAAACCTGGTGTGTATAAATATAAATATGGACATAGAGAAACATATACGCGTGGTACGTTTATACGTACGCGAGAAAACCCGCGGGATGTCGCTAGTGTGCTGTAAAGTACACCACTAGTTCGAACATTCTAAAATAGCAGGTTAATAAAATTGGTAAGTCGAATTCAGGCTCTGTGTTTATGTGTAGTCTGTGGTCCTATTATGTAATTCTGTTGCAATTAATTTTATTTAGTTTCTATTTGAAATCGGTAAATAGTGCGGCATTGGAGTTACCATCAGCTGCAGTTTTAATTAACAAATTTCTTTTGATTGAAATTGCAGCTTTAAACTCGCTATAATTACAGTTGTGTGTTTAAAAATGTTCATAACAATATTTATTTATTAAACACACAAAGCAATAAGTCTAAAGGAAATAAAAAACAAAAGTATTTCAAAACTCCTTCCCTCGGGTTCTAATTAATCGTTAATTACCAACAAGATCACACACGCACAAAAAACCCCCAGACTCCAGAATCCTTATAAATTCACCCCAACAAAACGTACAAGATCATCCCCCTCTCCCGTTTTTATTTACTTTTCTAGTATCGAATAAATCGATAGTACTCAATTCTAGAAGGTAATGCGCATGCGCGGTAAAAATGGCTTCCAAAAAAAGCGGGAAATAAGAGAAAGAAATGGCGGTAAGGAGGGCTCGCGGGGAGGTAGCCAGCAGTTTACACTAGCGTGCGTAGGTGGGTTTGTTTGCTAGTTGTGGATAAGGTCTAGCGGATAAATCCGTGCAGTTTAAACCGCGTTATCAAAGTCAAAGTCAAAAAATGCCTTATTCAATTTAATCACAAGGATCACTTTGAAACCTTTTAATAAAATAGTCGCATGCCTGTTTGTTTATTAATACTTAGACAAAATAAAAGTACCTAATTAAAGTTCACTTAAATATTTCCAATCCTGTTTCATTCACTCAAAATATATCATCAATCACTAAAACCTAAGTAACTTTACGATAATACGATTTTGAAATAAGCAACACTATAAAAACACCACCTTAAGATAATAACATTTCTCACGAACAATACACATTCTCCTATACCACTGACACCAACGAACAAACAAACTGACTGTATATCGTTTAGCTGCTGTACGTCACCACGAGCATAGGGGTGTGTCTTCCCCTCATTCCGCCCTGAGGGGTGCAACTTGCCCCCGAACGTCACCACGGACTTGTGCCTCGTTTGCACACACTTAGCAGACGAATAAATAAACTTGCAAGAGATAAGTACTGTTACATACAAATAAGTTCCGAATATTCAAAAGTTTTATGTTGAAAAGTAAATACAGGTACCTAATTAAAATAAATAAATATGAATATATATATATATGTAGAAATATATAAAAATATCAATAATAAAGTGTAAGTTTATTTGCTTTACATGTATAATAATGTTAAAGTTCATAATTTAGTGCAGCCCGCCCAATCTTCCAAATACGTTAAGCTTCTCTCCATCTAAAGGTTGTCTGGAAGTAATCGCTTCCTTAGCGATAAGACCGCCTACTGTAATTTTTTTTTCATAAGAACCTATGTATAGTTGTCAAATTGTTATATTTAGTTTAAAGGTGTGCAATTTATAATTTATTTTATTCATTCATTACATAAGGTACGTTATAATAATAATGGATAATATTTATATTAAATTGACAGAAATGTACAGAATAATAATTGTTTACTGGTATCATTATCATCATCAGTATCTTCCCATTCAACGAGGCAAAGCTGCCAGTGTTTGGTAACGCTGCCCTCTGGCAGTGATCTGGACCAGTTGAGCTATCTATAGATCGTTTTAAAAGGTCCATAGATAGCAACTGTATCACATGTATTTTATATTATTGTATATTATTATGGTCATATCTGTAAATACATGTATTTAAATGTATACAATACATTTATTACTACTCGCATAATAACACTAAAAAATATTGGGACGGACTTGTCGTTTAAAATCGGAATGATAACATTCTTGATAAATTCGTCGAATTCAATTGATTCGACAGTTGTTTCTTTGTTAAATTTAAATAATCGTGTCGTCTGTTGTAAAGGATTGCGACATTAATTATCAAAAGAAATTTCAGGCGTTCCATTTTTCAAAAGCAGTCGAATCAATGTAAGTAAAAGTTGGTTTTTCACGATTATTGGCCCAATATACGGTTGATCGATTTGCAGAGTTGACACTTATATTGTATTATTATCCTTCGCATATAATAATAATAATGCTGGACATTTCACACAGCATAATGTAGCCACAATGTAAGCAGAGCTTGTGTTATGGGTACCACATGACTGATATACTATTTATTTTGTGAATATATACATATTATTTATAGAAACACCCAGGCCCGAGATAAATACTTGCAGATCATAAAAACTTTTGCCCCGCGGCGGGAATCGAACCCCCAAACTTCAATACAGTTATACTGAAATATGCATCGTTATTGATAAGACATATAATAAATAATAATATAATACGATGATAATACAGTTTTCCAAATTAGTCCTTAAGATTCAATATAATCCTAAGGTTAACTTGGGATCATCTATATGTTAAATGAGTTTGGAAGATATTTCTTTGTAGCTATTAATAAAGCCTACAAGTTACTAACTTATATAAAACAAAGCCAGTCTAGTACTAATGTTCCAGCTACTATCATCAGTGTAAACACAGTTTTAGGGTGAGTTACTGTCATCTCATGTGACAGTTAACGAACGAGACCTTCAAAAACTTGTTACCTTGATGTGTTCTAGAAAATTCCAAGATGTGACTTAAAAAAGTGTATGGAAAAGTGCCTTTGAGGGTGACTGACTGACTGACTACTGACTGGTTCTGGCAACCGACACTGGTGCTGTCATGGTCATTAGACCTTATTGCCATGTCTCATGGTCACTTAACGTATGACCCCATACAAAGATATTATAATTCGTTAATGATGATATAAATTTTCACTATTTAAGTTTCACATGTATATTATATTATTTTGGACATTTCTCTAATTATTATGGAAATAAATTTTATTGTTTTTATTTTCACTCAAAACGGGATATTTACCATGATTGAGTTATTCTGCATCCCGATATTTAGGCACAGTTGCATGCGTGATATGGGGCATGCAAAAAAAATTTTGCCTATCATGGTAAATATCCTGTTTTGAGTGAAAATTATAATAATATTTACTCGTAAAATCAAATTTTAGTTTCAGACTACTAGGCCTACTATATAATCATTATAAACAGAATAAGACATAATCATAATTTCAATTAGAAAATACCTACAAAATATTAAAAAAAAACAACAATAAAACATGATTCAACGGGTCCCGCCGCGGGACAAAAGTTTGTATGATCTGCAAGTATTTGTCACGGGTCTGGGTGTTTCTCAGACATATGTATAAATACATGCATATGTATACATATGTATATATTTACAAAAAAATAAGTATATTAATAATGTATCAGTCATGTGGTACCCATAACACAAGAAGTGGTATATCAGTCATGTGGTACCCATAACACAAGAAGTGGTATATCAGTCACGTGGTACCCATAACACAAGAAGTGGTATATCAGTCATGTGGTATCACAAGCACTGCCACAAGCTCTACTTACTTTGAGGCCAGATGATGCTGTGTGAAATTTTCGGGATTATTTTTATTATTATTATGAGAACAACCCGTAATACACAGTTTTGAAAATAATAATAAATATAAATATTGATGGACGGAACACAACACCATCTAGCACCAAACTAAGCATAGCTTGTAATTTGGTGACCAGATGACTGATAGAATACTTATATAAATGCATACATATATGATATTTTATAACACTCAGACTGAGAACAAACACCTATGTTCATTACGCAAATGTTTGTTATGGGAATCGAACCTCCAAACCTACAGCGAAGAAGGCAGAGCTACTTCCAATATTATTATTAAATCCGTAGAAATTTCGTAAAATAAAGGTATTTGATTTTGTTATTACCTGAAAATTAAAGAATGTATTAGTTATCATACATAGTGTTTTTGTGAGTCAAAGACATGGTCGTGATTCAGCTGTTACATTTTTTAATTATATCTGTCCATTTATATTACATGACACTATAACACATTATTAAATAGAGATCTGTAGTCTACCATGTTTAAGGGATAAATTCTCTAGAGCCTCTCTCTTAACAATTTCTCGCTCTCCTAACTTCAAACAAAAACGCACAAAAGTTTCTACCCTTTTCCGATTCAAAAACTTTTCTCCTTAGAACCCAATTACACCATACATTCGACTTACCGACAATACACTTTGCAATACAACTTGACCAATGACGTTACATGTTTCACTTTACATGATATTTTCGTGAGATTCATCGACCGACTCTGATGACGCAGTTTATCAACCGCTCGAAAACCATTATCTAATAACTTTAGAAAAGCTAATAAAAAAAACATCTTGAATTACAGGTACTTATTTATATGAAAAACATGATTTCAAATTATAATAATTTGATTATGTAGCTTTTTTATTTAGTTATCATCATTGGCCTTCACTCATCTGTTGAAGATGAGTGAAGATGATTTAGGTGGCGTCAGTAGAGTTACAGAGCAGTTAAATGTAATTGAAAACTTTCATTCATGGATCCACTCCAGCAAGCTGAGGTGGGTGTAGTTTCCTCTCCACTGACGTCACTCTGCCTGTGATTCTGTTTGATATTTAGTTATAGTTAACGGTATAAATAATATATTAGCTTATCTACTTAGCGTGGGATAACGCAGGGGTATGATGTTTTTTTTTATGTGTTGTTACAACATTTGAATTTCGAATGTCTCTCCTGTTTACGTGTCGAACGAAAAAAGATCACATACCAGTTGGCAAGATATAGCAGCCGTGAAATACTTGCTGCATTTTTCACTGAGGGAGCGAGGGTGGTAAGAATACAAAAATAGGGTGCTAAGAGTTCAGACGCCATCTTTGTTACACCCCCTGTCGATTCCGTAATGAAACGGAAAAATGATAAAATTATTTTGTTGCGACGGGTGGACTTCGGTTGCTTAGGGGTTGAAGTAGGACGCGTTATTATCAAGGAAAAGTGGTTATTTAATGATTATTGTGTCGAGTTTAAATGGTAGAGAGATTAAAAAGGCCCTAAAAAGGCACAAAAATGTTTTTTGATATATGTTTATTTACTGAATCAGAACAAATGCACATCAATAATAAAAAATAAGATGTAACAAACATACTTAATATTAAAATGTGAATGTAAGTTTGTTTGTTACGCTTTCACGCAAAAACTACTTAACCGATCATCATGAAACTTTGTACACATATTCTTGGAAGTATTAGAAGTAACATAGGATACTTTTTATGAAAAAAAATAAAAAAATATGTAGGTACCACGCGTGCGGAGCCGCGGGCAGCTAGTCATACTATAATAATATTAGAAATGCGAAAGTAACTCTGTCTGTTTGTTACGTTTTCACGCCTAAACCGCTGAACTGATTTAAATGAATTTTGATATAGAGATA
Organism: Lampropteryx suffumata; assembly: GCA_948098915.1. Taxonomy (NCBI): domain Eukaryota; kingdom Metazoa; phylum Arthropoda; class Insecta; order Lepidoptera; family Geometridae; genus Lampropteryx; species Lampropteryx suffumata. Next base: position 3,882,467 of record OX402560.1, read on the forward strand.
GATGGAACTTTTGAGAAAGATATAGGCTACTTTTTATGTAGGTACCACGCGTGCGGAGCCGCGGACAGCAGCTAGTATTAGATAAAACAGGAAGTAACATTATTAAAAAGTAAAGAGAGGAAAGACATTTAAGAGCTTAAAATTATTCTGACTACTTACCTACCTAACAGTGCTGTGTGGAACAGCAGCAAAAAGATCTCGTGAGTCGAGATCTTTTATGCGTTATGCGTTATGTTTCCCAGTTAAATGACGGTCAGCGCTATCATTCTGCCGGGACCTTCGATCCAGTCCTCAACCATACGAAACGCAGTAATAAAAAAAAGTTTACGTCTCGGGACGCCCGACAGAAGTGATAACTTAAACTAATCTAACTAGCGCTGTGGGTTAGAGTGAGAGAGGAGGAGCTTGCTTACCGCTGCCGTATGCATGAGAGGAAGCGAAGACAGAAAGCCTGGCGCCGTAACGCGTTACTTAACGAAGCGGTTTAACCTCCCATAAGAAGTTATCACTTAAAAAAAAAACAAACAAGTATGTGTTATATAAGTCAGCGTGTTAAATAATGCTACGGTTAAATTAAAGTAAATATACGTCATTTAAGTAAATTACATGTATCTACTTCGTCATCATCATCATAAGCCTACGTAAGTCTTCTTATTATCGAGTCACTAGTTATTCCAACCAGTGTGGTGAAAAGATCGGCTCAGAGACCCCTTTGCACTTGGCATATATTTTCAACTTTTTAGCTTCTACGACATGCAGGTTTCCGTTTAAGAGTAGGTACTGGTAGCACATTACATGTTTAAAACAGAAAAATACATTAATGCATGTCCGGATTCGAACCCACGATCATAAAAACAGATAGCGGCGTCATCACCACTAGACCACCAATGCTGTCATGTTAGTACACTGCTGGATATAGAAAGGTTTATACTTGACTATTAGGAGCATTGTACGCCTCTGCCAACGCGTCACTGAGATTCGAGTTTTGTATAAAAACTAAGAGACATATTCTCTTCTTCTTCTCCCTTAATGACATGTGTCATAATGTGTTTATATTGTTTATTCGATTCCCTCCCAGGATAAACATTTGTGTGAAGAACATAGATGTTTGCTCTGTGTCTGGGTGTTATAAAGTATCATAAGTATGTATTTAAAAATATATAAGTATTCTATTATTCATCTGGTCACCATAATACAAACTATGCTTAGTTTAGGACTAGATGGTGTTGTGTGCATTGTCCATCAATATTTATTTTATTTATTTATTATTTTACAGTATGTCACAAAGTCGTATCTTGTCGTTCGTCATTTGTTGTCTTTCATTAAAGTAAATTAACAACGGATTATTTCTGCTCGAATCACAAAGAAACACAAATCTTTTATACCAATTATTCACATCCGAGTCAACAATTATACCTAGCTATATTTAAATAAAAACACCAAAATCTATAAGGTATATAAATGGCAAAGTTGTGTATGTATGTTCCCACTCATCTTTAGGTATTAAGAAGTTCCGCCATCTAGTCTATGGTAAGTCACGAGCAAAGTTTCTTAAAAACTCATGAGTAACAATATTTTTTCCGCAATCATTTGTTCTCAAACACTTTCCACCTGCAACTTTTTATTATTTTTCAAAGGCGTGGCTAATCTGTAATTACTACGTCTTAACAATGTTATTGGCTATTGTATTGTAGGCGTTGTGCTACAGTGTACGTTTTTCAAAATTATAGTTTGATATGTTAATGTTAATAGTTTTCGTCACGCTTTGCAAGTATAGGTAATGACGGTAACTGTAAAACTATTGTTAATGATTTCAATAGGTAGTTAAAATAAAATAGACATTTTGATAAACACGGGTTTTATGCATTACTAGCTGTCCGCACGCAGTTTCGCCTGTGTTGAAGATTTTTCCCGAGATAAAAAGTAGCCTATGTCACCCGGGGATTGTGTAGCTTTCCAAAGGTCTATGAATTTTTCAATACGGTCCAGTAGTTTCGGAGCCTATTCAATACAAACAAACAAACAATCAGATCATTCCTCTTTATAATATTAGTATAGATTTTGTCGATGAAAACACTGACACTACGAACCGTGAACGCGAGCGGCAACGAGCGGACGAATGACGAATTCTCTAGATGAATCGTTAGAGTCGGTGCCTCCATCGATTAAATAATACGTGAGAAAAAAACGGGTTTATCTATGTTTTTAAAGTTTTAAAAATAAAATAGTAGCTGTTTTAAGTTTGATTAGGTATTTGATAAAGCTTTCGCTACCCTATTTAAACATTCCACCTTGTATATCATATATTAGAGGTACATAATGTCCATTATTATAATTGTAAGAACCGAAATTTCAATCACGTTTGCGACCTGCCCCCAAAAATCAATATTCTCTATGTACCAATACAAACTCAACCCGTGGGGTGATTAAAAAACTCGTGAGGGAGGAACCTCACCCTAAATTTTTTCATCACTTATTTTTTTGTCCGTCAGGGACCCCTAATCAGAGTGACGGCTTAATACATCTTTGGGTATTTATTTTTGGAATTGGTACTCTGTAGAGGGTATTTACTGAGGGTGGTTTGTGAGGGTATATTGTCCTATGTAGTATCTAATTACTAAAAATAAATATGACGAAGATCAAAGAGCAGTTCTAACCTTCTAATCAACTTCTTTTTATAGTGTCACTAGTTATTACAAACCAGTGTGTTGAAAGGATTAAAGTGCGACTCAGAGGCTCCTTTCGTGCACTTAGCACATGTCTTTGAACCTTTTCGGTTCGTTATCATGCCGGTTTCTTTCCGATGTTTTCCTACACCGTTTGAGAGTACTGGTAAAGCGCACATACATTTTTCGAACAGAAAAATCTGTGACCGGATTTTAACCTACATTAGGGTCGGAAGATGGGGCCTATACCACTAGACCTCAAGTGCTCTACATCTTTTCATCACAAATACAATCAAATTTTCAAAATAACACACTACATTTTTTCCATGTTTTTCGGTAGGTACTTAAAAGTACTTAAAAGGTACCAATAGTTATGAATAAGTAGGTAAAAGACAATCATAATAAAAAACTCTCAATAATTAAAAAAAAGTTACCAATTAATTTTGTAGGTCCGGTGTAGGTATTATTAAAATATGTTTCTAACTTAATACTCAATTCATAAAAAAAACACCATAAAAACAAAAACAAACTGTCACCACTTATTTTTTTTGTTCTTTGTCGTCATAATGTCAATTTTCCCAAGGTCAAATTAATAGATTGTTTAGAATAAAACGTCATAAAATCGTACGTTGTTGGTCGTCATTTGTTATTTTATATGAAATGGCGACCTTTTATAAGGAATAAATATACGAGTTATTTTCACGAATTACAATGGGACACAAAGCCTTTATTCCAATTATTCACACCCGTGTCAAAAACTCTGGCTAATTTTGAAAAGAAATCACCAAAACTACTAATAAAATTCGAAATAACTAAAAAAATAATCCACTCAAACTCATAACACAAACACTGATCAATCGTTCATAAATATTTTTTATGAATTCTAACAAGTTACTAAACACTGTCACTGTGAAATTTTCAAATTATTTCCCTAACCAATGTCTCCTGTCAACGTCATAATAGTTAAAAACAAAAATTAAACTTATAAAATCAATAAAACCTACACCGTATTTCTCCCGCGCTCCACTCAACCCGCTCTCAAAACTAAAATTGAGCTCATTATAAATAAGAACAAGTTTTCTAAAGCTCAGAACCCGTTTTATTTATCTCGAAGAAAAAAATATAACCCCTTTAACCACTGCTAGTAGTACTTACTACTGCGGGAACCGTATAGCAAGAAAAACAGAAGTTTTTAAATATTCAATATGGTTCCGTAGGTATTTTTTTCATAACACTAACATATTTGGAAGAGAAAATGAAATGCTCACGTTTTTTGGTTAAAGCGCATTAAGACTCTTAAAAAAACTAACTTAGATTTGGTACGTGTACAATAACTATAGATAGATATAATATTGTCTGGGTGTTATAAAGTATCATAAGTATGAATTTAAAAATATAAAGTATTCCATCAGTCATCTGGTCATCTGGTGTTACAAGCTATGCTTAGTTTGGGGCTAGATGGTGTTGTGTGCATTGTCCAACAATATTTATTTATTTATTGGTATGAATAGGTATTTTTTCTAAAAGCTATTGCTAGTTTTAGTTACTCAAAAAAACTTTATTAGATAAACGTTGTATTAAATGTAAAAGTTATTTAATAATTATTGAAGATTCGTCTACAAAAACCCATATAAAATTAAAATAGTCATAATATTTTTAGTTTCTTATAGAGTACTTAACTACTTAAATTCAAATATTTTAATTTATGAAGTAGGAAGTTGCATGTGTTTTATTGTTCTATTGTACTGTACACCATAAAATGTACCATCAATTATTTAAGTATTTCAAAATGTTATAACTTTAAACAAAGTACTTAAACGTTTGAGACAATCAAATCCTCTACTTAGAGGGTTTGGTCTCAAAAGTTAGTCCCGACAAACGTTTGTGTGAATAACATAGATGTTTTTTCGGGGTGTTATAAAGTATTATAAGTATATATTCATCTGGTCACCATAGCACAAGCTATGCTTAGTTTGGGGCTAGATGGGGTTGTGTGCATTGTCCACCAATATTTATTTATTTAGGTAAAAAAATGAATTGAACATTATATTGATAAACGAAACTAATTAATCATAAAAACAGTTTTTTTTTATTTGTGTTGAGAACTCATTATTTAAGGGTAATATAAATACTTAACAATAACCGGCATCAAAACAGTTTAAATAATTTATATGGAACCCTAAAACAGTAAAACTTCCAGAAACACTGCATAATTAATTTAATAAGTTGAGATCCAATTAATACCGGTTTTAATTACTTAGCTTTTTTATGAACCGGTCTCGAAACTTTTAATTTGGTATCGAAAGATTTTCTTTAGCTTGCTCGTGGAAAAATGCATACGCTTCAGATAATAATTAATTAATTTAACCAACGACTTGCAAAAACGAACAGCTCATAAAAATATTTTGTATATAGTGTAGATTACTTGCGCCTGCCCGCGGCTTTGTACGCATGGTATCTCAATCAAAAGTAACCTGTATGCTAGTCCAATTCACTGACTATATCTATGTATAGTTTCATCCAAATCTGCCCAGCCGTTTTGGCGTAATTGATCTACAAACAAACATCCTTACATCCACATAAAGTGTAAGTATTTGATTATTATAATACCTTTGTATTCAAAAAACGGTATTACGTTCTTAGTGAATGGGCGTGTCCAAGTCGTAGCATAAAGATAGATTGACTTTATTAAATCTTCATCATTAAAGATTTGTATACCATTCGGAATAACATCCCCGAGGCATCAGAAAAATGTTCGCCTCAACAATTTCAATTTCGTAGATATCTTATTTAAGGGGAGACTTATTTTTCACCCCTAAGTAGGTACACGGCACCCTCACGCTCGCGTGCTTCCGAACTTCAAAAGAGGGGGGCTACCCCCCTTGTTAACAAACTTCTACCTATCTGCATTTTTATTTAAGTTTCGTCAAAAATTTGCACCCCTTAATTCAATTTTTTACCCTAAAAATTAATTAGAGAGAACGATGATGTTTTCGCTAATTTGTGAGGTTTCTCGTTGTGTTGAAATATGGAAAACCTTTATGAATTTGTTAAATTGATGTCTAAAGTCATATAATGTATATAATAAATACATAATGGTAGACAGATGACTAATAGAATACTTATATATTTTTTAATACATAGGTTAAATAATTTAAAAATATCATCATCATTGGCCTTTGTTCATCTGCTGAAAATGATTTAGGTGGCGTCGGTAAAGTTACAGAGCAGTTAATTGTAATTGAAAACTTTCGTTCATGGATTCACTTCAGCAAACTGAGGTGGGTGAAGTTTCCTCTTTACTGACGTCACTCTGCCTGGGATTCTGTTTGGAAGCGCAGGCCTTCCCAGGTACCCACACTAACCTCTCGATCTTGCCGATAGGAGAAGCACCCAGACCCGTGACATATACTTGCAGAACATACAAACATTTGGCCCGGAGCGGGAATTGAACCCACAACATTCTGCGTCTCGGCCGGGCCGTGGCCCTCTGCGTCATATCGATGTGTGTTGCACAATTTTTTGTCCTGGGAGGGAATAGAACTCTCAACCTACAGCGCTTTTGCCAGTTGAGTTGTGATGCCATGTCATATTTTATAATTGACTAAAAACCGTTTTTTTACTATAATTTGAACTTGATTATTTCTTTTTACTACTAATTTTTATGGTAATAATAAATATAATATATGTAATAGGAATGTTTTTACAAAATCTACACATATATATAAAAAATGAGTTCCCACAGTCGAATCTCACGTTTTTTAACTCAAAAAAGTTCATAAAAAAACGCTAAGTATCAAAAACACCGCATTCAAAATACATCTACCGTGATCGAGTTAAGTGGCAAACATTAAAAAATTACCCCCTTCTGTAAATACCCCTAAAAAAGTGTGCGAAAATTAAAATGCAGTTCACACACGGGATCATAAGTCAACAAAAAGTTGTAGAAAAAGTTTTGGGATTGCAAAAAAATGCTAAGTACCCCTTAGTCCTATTGTCACCACGGTTCTGTTTGGGGTATTTTTCTTAGAAAGTTTTTATAAGATCGAATGGATCAATGAGGTGTTGATTTGTGCTTTGAGTTTGGCACGAGTCGATTATTGATTGTTACTATAAATCTATTGATTTGTTGTGGGTTTGAGCGATATTAGTTGTTAGTGACGTGTGATTGATTTGCAATTCTTTTGTTGTTTTTCACGTGCTATGTTCAGACAAGATATAATAATAAGTTTATTAATTACATAAATAATTTATTTTAAATACTTGCCTAATCACTTGCAAGTTCTTGCAAACCGATCTTTAACCGTTTTTCGTAGTTAAGCTGGTTATAAGATGGATCACACGAAAATTAGCTATGACCAGGACGTTTCTTGCCAATTCTTCTCGGACTTGGGTTAGGAGGAATTGGCAATAAATTCACTTAGTATGACGTTTCAAAGTGACCCTTATGATTGTATAGAATAAAAATATTTTTGACTTGACTTTGACTTTGAACCGATGTACAGACACCAACAGTAGCCAAAAGCTCACCTGTAATCTGATACGCTCTTAGAAAGTCCCGTGCATGTCATTTTTTGGCATATAGCCGAGCTGATTAAAATCCTGATAATAATAATCTATACCTATAAAAGAGCTTAACTGACTGACAAATTCATCATTGCCGAGCCGAAACCGCTGGAGCTAGAAAGCTGAAATTTACAAAGTAGCTTTCTTTTACAGCAAAACTTCCCACTAACGCGGGATTTCTTGAAATTCAACCCCTAAGAGAGTGAAAAGGGGTGAGAACGAATGTATGAAACTTTTTAACGCGTGATGCGATTTGCTTGAAACTTGATATGAATAAATGAAATGCCAAATAAACGGACACGTGTTTCAGGATTTTTCAAAATATCTCTCATAAAGGAGTAAATAGGGTGTGAATGTTTGTATGGAAACATTTGAAGTGAAAACTTCTTTAGCATCGTTGTGATTTGAAAGTCGATGAAACGAAAAAGCGACAGTAAAAAGAGACAGACACATAAATTAGTAAGATTTAAAAAGATTTAAAGAAAATGAGATAGGAAGCATTATACAGTGTTTCTTATATTCTTATTCGTCTCATTATCTTGAAGCCAAAATTTTTGAAGGTTTCACTTCTACCACGTGTCAATTGCACACATGTTTTTTAATGGGTGGTGGAAGTGATTGGTTTGAAATTTATTAATAAAATTTGACAAGGAGATAAATTGCATCCTTACAATTCCTTTAAAAAAAACGCGGACGAAGTAAAAACATGTTTTGTTGATGCTGTGAAGGGTTTTATAATATGCAAAGAGGGCCTTATTTGAAGTAAGTACTTATAAGAAAGGCCAAGATGAAATGTTCAGACGTCACTTTTCCCCCAATAGATTTCCATAATTGCAATAGCAAATTGGGAAAAGTAATGCTCTTTCTGGGGTCCCCGAGACGGTGTTTAGTCAAATATTTTTTGCCTTGAGTAATGTCAGCAAAAACAGTTATATGTAAATAAATATTGTTTCTTGGGTCTGGGTGGTTTTCTATATACAATATGTATGTATTTATAAAATCAAGTGTATAAGTAGAATAACAATCATGTGGTTCCCATAACACCAGTTCTGCTTATTTTGGGGCTAGTTGATGCTGTATGAAATATCTGGCATTATTTATTTCGATTTATATTGTATTATTTATTCTTTGACCTCTGTGACGCAGTAGGCCAAGGCCCGGTCGGGATTCTTTTTCCCGGTTGCGGGTTCATTTCCCACCACGGGACAAATACTTGTATAATCTGCAAGTATATTGTATTGTCTTACATTTTAATTATGATTATTGTTAGTATTGTTATTATTTTTCTTATTTTATAGTAACTTATTTATTTGTGTCATGCTGTTGCAAATAAATCCTATTCTATTATATTCTATTCTAAGTCACAAAGTATTGATTCAAATTCCGCTAAGATTACTGAATAAAACATGCAATAACACGAGAGAAAATAATTAATTTAGAAGTGTTATGTTATTTTATGAAATAACAAACGAAGAATCTACATATTGAACCAACTTCAAAAAAGGAAGAGGTTCTCAACTGGACTGTTTTATCTTAAATTATGTTACCTTATAAATCCGTCATTTACGAACCGTTTTGTATAAATTTGCGAATATTAAAAATGTCATGTAAAAGGATATACTTCCCGATTGGTCCCATATAAATTTCATAAAAATCGGTTCTGTAGTTAGATTTTAAATCAAAAAAACTGAAAAAATTGTGTCATCCACTCGATGAAACGAAAATTTTATATTTTGCTTTTTTGTACATAAAGTCGGTTGTCTGTTTAATTATATTACAATTATTTATAGTAATTATTTATAGTACAAAAATCTACTTTGTAAATGTCAATGTCTAAAATATGTTGAAGAGTATATATATAATTTTAGTTCTATAACAAATTAATTTGCTGTCTCTACATTTGAATTAAAATCTTCTTCGTCTTGACGAATGACCGTTTTTTCCAAAGCTTCAATAATAAATGCAAATAATATCCAAATGATTATTTCTAAATAAGGATTCTATAATAATAACAGGAATAGAACATAGCTTAGCCATGGCCCTATTATAGCACCAATACTACATTGGGTGTAACACGGCTTAAAATAGTGATTGAATTATATATAATTTTATATAATTTATTATGTGATTTTATATAAACTGATAAGTGTAAACAGACGAGTTTCTTGCCGGATTCTTCTTGAACTGGGGTTAGGAGGAACCGGCACCTAGATTCACTAGCATATAAGAAGACGATTCAAAGTGGTCCTTGTGATTTTATTGAATATAGAATGTTTTGTTAGTTTGTTTGATATTAAGAGAAGATTTTTAAATTTGTAACTAATAAAGACGAAAATTACTGTACAGATTTATTTTTTTCTATTATAAGTATTTTAATCAGGTTAGCATTGGCAGATATACTTATATAATTATAATAATAATGCCGGAGATTTCACACAGCATCATCTGGCCCTAAAGTAAGCAGAGCTTGTGTTATGGGTACCATGACTGATATACTATTTAAATACGTTTTTTTGTAAATAAATACATATTATACATAGAAACACCCAAACCCGAGACAAATACTTGCAGATCATACAAACGTTTATAACACTAGATGGCACCACAGGAAAAATTAGAACACGCCATCATTGCGTTTTGATATTTCTTTATATAACTGGCAATACTTCACCTGATTAGGAGATTAATAATATTGGGAGAGAGTATAGGAACCGGGATTAAGTTGGCTATTTACTATAAGTACGTCGTATCGTTATAATAAACTAATATGAAATCAAAAGCTGTTTGAACCGAGCATAGTATATCGATTTTTTGTACACCGCGACCACCATATTTGATGGGGTTACAAAAAAGCAAATCGCGGGGGTGACTGTAATGGGGTGCAACACCCCCTAACAATGTTGCTAGTTTATGTAGAATGTATGTGCTTTAAAGGGCTTTAAAATTAAATGAATGGAGAAGTTTTAATGATTGGCAGTACCTTTAATACAAATTTTGTGTCCCTTCAGTTCCCGACTGTAGTTATAACTAGCTGCTACCCGCGGCTTCGCATGCGTGGTACTTACATAAAATGTAGCGTATGTTTTGCCCTAGAATACAATCTATCTCCGTACCAAATTTCATTAAGATCCTTTCAGCCGTTTAGCCGTAAAAAAGGTAATACACATTCAGACAAATAGCATAAGAATTAAAATTAGGTATAAACCAAATTATAATAATCCAAATTATCTCCTGGCATGGTAAGTAGAAAGAGAGAAAATACTTTATTGAACACCATAAATACTTTACACTAGTAGAATAAGGATGGGATTAATAGAAGATGAATATAGCTGCAAAAAGGGTGGTGATAATAGTAAAAAGTGGTTTATGATGAAAATATTGTGTACATACAAGTAGGCTAAGAAAAAGCTACATTGTATAGTAGACATTTCCTCAGAGATTATGTAGACACAGATATAAATAAAGAAACACTTATTTTAGCGCTGGATTGAGTTTCAATCCAACAAAAAAAAAAGCCACTAGTCTGTAGAGCAGTCTTGCTATTTTTTCGTTACAGTGCGGATTGAGTCAATTGTACCTGATGCCTCGTGGAGAGGCGGAATTCTTTTTGAGAAATAGATTAAAGGAATAGTATATTTGTAAATCTGTTTAATATTTTGCAATGAATTTCCGCAAAGTCACGCCTGAATCAAATATCTAACTTATTTGCTTTTCAGCACACAACACGCAAGACAGATAAAAACAAGGCACATGGTGGTATAACCACCGAAGCTTACCGAAGTTTCTGTATATACTCGTATGTTTATAACAGCATTAAATTGAGCCTGACTCAGCATTATGCCTACTAATTTAGCAGTAGGCGCAATAGCGCTTACTGCTGCTTGTGCCCGTTATAGTCTAGGCAGGGTTATTACCCTGCCTAGACTCAACCCTCAACCCTCAACGTCATATAGACGGTTCAAAACCTCCCTATACATATTTTTTAAGAGCAGAGGCAGAACATGTCCCTATGCGCTCATCGCTGCCGATGGCGATGCTCATCAACTTTGGCTTCGTTTCTGACACTTGAAGCCGCTGATTGAGTCACAAACGAACACACACATTTTAGCCTAATTATCATTAATAAGATATGTTTAGTAAAATTACTGGTATATTTGACGACCTCTGTGGCGCAGTAGGCCAAGGTCCGGCTGAGACGCAAAAGGTTGCGGGTTCGATTCCTGCCGTGATACAAATGTTTGAATGATCTGCAAGTATTTGTCTCAGGTCTGGGTGTTTCTATGTGTAAAACGTTTTAAAAAAAAATAAGGATATAAGTATATATATCAGTCATGTGATACCCATAACACAAGCTCTGCTTACTGTGAGGCCAGGTGATGCTGTATAAAATGTACGCAGTAAAAAAAAATAGTAGTAGGCATATTTAACATGGTAGACATTTCTATTATACTGCGTTTACTTAAACGAGAAAGTATCTCCCCATTCAGCTCAATCATGTGTAAATGACGGGAACTCCAAAAGAAAGACCCTTTACATTACTTTATTATATGCGAGTTTCTTTCATCCCTAATTCTATAGTTCCTAAGAAACTTATGACCGTCATATTGATAAATAATTATTAATATAAAAATAAGTATTAGCAGACAGTATATACAACACCATCTAGTCACAAATTGAGCTTATATTATGGGAACTAGATGACTAATAGAATATACTGCCACCAACTTATCTGTTCAGGTGGCCAAAGAATTAACTAAAGAACTCTCATAGAAAATCTAATCTAAATGACATTGCCAATAGACAGAGGCGCCACCCTTACCGGAACAAATAAATTGGCACTATATCCTAATCCTAATCCTAATATATATAATATTATAAATGTGAATGTAAGTTTGTTTGTTACGCTTTCACGTGAAAACTACTTAACCGATCATCATGAAACTTTGTACACATATTCTTGGAATTATTAGAAGTAACATAGGATACTTTTTATGAAAAATAATAATAAATACAAAAGATATTTATATAGCAAAACAACGTTTGCCGGGTCAGCTAGTATATATATATATATTATTATAAATGTGAATGTAAGTTTGTTTGTTACGCTTTCACGCGAAAACTACCTAACCGACCATCATGAAACTTTGTACACATATTCTTGGAGGTATTAGAAGTAACCAAGGATACTTTATATAAAAAAAAAAAATTACTAAACATTTTTTTTTTTTTATTTATATGGCATAACAACGTTTGCCGGGTCAGCTAGTACTTGTATATTTTTAAACACAGCTTTATGACACTTTAAAATATCCAGACACAGAACAAAGATATTGACAGATGTATTAAAGAGGATTCGAATATCAGCCATGGATTATTTTTGGTCGTCTTGCGAAGAAAACATTGCGCTCTTATTAAATTAATTATTCTCGGATTATTTCCGGTTTTTTTTAAATTTTGGTGTGTTTATTTATATAGAGCTAGATTTATTGATTCGGATGTAAATCATTGAAATAAAAACGTTTCTTTGTGACTCAAAAATATTCCGTAGTTATCTTTAGTCTTTTTTTTTTTATGTATGTTCACCGATTACTCGAAAACGGCTGGACCGATTTGAAAATTATTTTGTTTGAAAGGGTATACTTCACAGGTGGTCCCATTTAAATTTTATCAAAATCGGTCGAGCTGAAAAATCGACGAAAATCTAAAAATTGTATACATCGATGAAATACATCTACTTTCCACTAAAAATGTATTATAGGCTCAAGGAAATGAAAAATGAAAATGAAAAAATATTTATTTCAGCATTCATTATGATAGCGTATACAATGTTTAAATGCACTTTGATGCTGCTTGAATTTAAATAGGTAAACTTTCCAGCGGTCTTCACACTAGGTAAGCCTGTATTGTGAAGACCAGAATAATGGCGCTAATAAGCCAGATTTTATTATCCAGATACAAAATGATCAGTTATGTGGACTTTACGCTGATAAAACTTCCATATTCAGTCAAATTAACGTTTATCGTTCACAGAAAAACAGAAAGCAATTACCACTGACGCATACGCAAAAGGAAATAATGAGTAAGTAAAAAAAAATTGGGTTGCACTCCGGGAGTGCCGACAGAAGTGAAAACTTATTTTGGCGCGTTAGAGTTTAGTAATAAATCACTTCAAAATCAGTAATTATGGCGACTGCCAATCAAATACTAAACGAACACAGATGATGCAATATTTTTTGTTCAGAATGTAGATAATATATCAAAGAACCTAACTCAGTAAACTTCTCCATACAACAGTAGACTGTAAACATATGAATTAAGGTTTATAATCAAATGGGGCCAGCGCGGCAGCCAGCTACGGACGGTAACGGTGTCGCGAATCCCCTCTGGATTCTGGAGTCTGGGGCACCTCACTTTTACCTCATCCAAAAATATGCGTACCGCGCTAAAAGAAGTTTACACTTAAAAAAAAAATACAAAATACGTGTAATTTGCAATACTCCATCACCATGTGGATTGAACCCACAACCTACTGCACGGAACGCAGAGCTATACCAACTGAGCTGCGAGGTTTGCAGTGAAGCTATGTTTTGACGGCGACAGCTTTTCAAGGATGCCTTTATAATCTTTATCAGCTCGTCTGCTGGCGACAAGAGTTCCTGTGGTCGGGATCCAATGGGAAATTATTGTCAGAAATTGTTTTTAATAGGTTTTCTTTCATCGTTTTTTTATAGAGATTTTATAACCTTAAAATAAAAACGGTTTTTGTTGAAAAGGTTGATGTATCTAATCTAAATATGTATAAATTATTAAATTAATAATCCCGGACATTTCACGCAGCATCATCTGGCCCCAAAGTAAGCAGAGCTGGTGCTATGGGTACCACATGACGGATATACTACTTATATACTTTTTTTTTAAATAGATACAAATTATACATAGAAGCACCCAGACCCGAAACAAATACTTGCAGATCATACAAACATTTGTGCCGCGGCGGGAATCGAACTCGCAACCTTCTGCGTCTCGGCCGGAACTTAGCCCACTGCGCCACAGAGGTCATTAGTATGTATCGTTTAGTTTGATTAAGTAAAGTGCTCTCAAATGGTGTAGAAACATTGTACAGACACCAGAACGGTTCGTTCAAAGGCTTGTGCCAAGTGCTCGAAAAGAGCCTCTGAGGCGCACTAAAATCCTTTCACCACACTGATTTGATATATATATATATAACTAGTGACATTATATAAGAAGCAGAAGGAGAGCCTGTTAAGAACGCTCTTTATATTTTACGTTTAACTTTATCATGAATATCCTACATAGTTATTTCCTTTGATCATGAGGTAGGTAGCTGGCACTGAATAAAAAATGTAACCCCCCTGTCACCCCAAGTGTACCTACCTCCAGAGATCCTCAACCTATTACTTACTATGTAAATGCACACTCCCGCACCCCGCTTCGTATGCGATTTCAAAGAGGGAATGCAAAGAAAATGAACTTTTCATCAAGACCGATGGGGACCTAACAAGGTACAGGAGACAGGAGAAGTGTTACAGCTATTTTAAAAATTATAGTGGATTTCAACTGGGCTTAACTATGGTTTCGAGGAACTTTCTTCTTTGTGAAACTGGAGTTAGGAAGGACCGGCACCAAGATTCTAGCCTAGCGTGAAGACTTCAATATGGTCTTCGTGATGTTAATAAAAAAAAATTGATTTAGGTTTAAAAATAATGAATAATGCCTGACATTTCACACAGGATCATCTAGTAAGCACAGTTTGTTTAGTTCGTTATCATTTTTCGAAATTCGTGAATACCACTGGGAAGTCACAGGCAAGCAAAATATAGAAAATTCGTTTACTTAAATGTCAATTTTTTTCTAGCTATTTTGATTAAATATCAAACTACTGAACCATTTTCGATAAAATTTATATGGGACCAATCAGGAAGTATTCACATTAAATATTTTTTTCATATCGGTTCATAAATGACGGAGGTTTGAGGTAACAAAAAAAACAAAACAAAACAAAAAAAACTACTGAATTGAGAACCTTTTTTTTGACACCCTGTTTTGAAGTAACAAGAAAAAATATTACAAAAAAAAACAAGAAAATACGAGAGTTACCCCTAACACACAAAGTAACTAAGAAGGTAGGTGCAAGGAGGTCTGCACTGTTGTATGTCAAAATGGACCAGTCTCAGCATACGAGTTTTATTACTCTGCGCCATGAGGTAAGGGCAACATTGTTATCAGATTTGATTTCATATACATATATATTTATTTTATAAGAGAAAACGTAGTAAAACGAATAATTAATAAAAAGAAATGCTGCAAATATGGACTAACTAGTAGTCTAATAACCTTGTTCAAATATAAGTAAAAAATTAAAAAGTTCACTGAGACTTGTCGTTAAGCAATAAATCAAAAACTACGATCGTATGGCAAGCAAATCTTTTGACGGAATTTTCGAGTCCATATATTTTTCCTATATAGTCTGCATACGATGTAGAACGAGTTTGAAATTAGAACATTTTCAAACATTTAAGAGAATTTTCGCACATAATCGTAATAATATTCGTATACACGTTATGTGCGCGACAGTACAAACCACCCTCATCTGATTGGTTTTTTTTAAATCAAACTGCGCTCCCCTGTGCTTGTTATCCGCTATTATTAGATTTATTAACATACAAATTCTTTTTATGTATAACTAACTAGATAGGTAGGCATCCATTTATCGGAGTGTCTAGTTACTTTTTAACTCAAGCAATCTCAGGTTCGGGTCGTAGGTAACAAGGATGTTACTTACACTTACAGTCTTAGGTACCTTAGATATCAATCAATTAAAAAAAAAATATATAGTTATTTATTTTTGACGTGATAACGTCTTATATATCGATGAACGCCGCGCCGGCTGCACGCACGAAAAATGGTCACATTCCGGCTGAGCCGAGCGTGCAAGCGAGAGCGCGAAACAAGCGATAGCGAGGCACGATCGGCTTGTCACGCATCTTAATAGGTTAAAAGTAAGCAATTTTTCATAAATGTTTTCTTATGACGTTATCACGTAAAATTATCGTCCGTAAACCGACTTAACAAACAACCATTTTTTTTTATAGAAAGTTGTTTGTATGAGTCAATGTTTCTATTGTATATCGATTAGCATCATTACAATAATATTTTGTATTTTTATATTTTTTGTACTATATTAAGTAATTTTTGTACAGCGCCGTCGTTCCGTTTTTGTTTATCCTGTCCATACAAAGGTTGCCTGGAAGAAATCGTTTTTAGCGATAAGGCTGCCCATTGTACAATTTTATTTCTATTATTTCTTCAGTAATCTCTTTGTGTACAATAAATTGTTAATCTATATATTGTAGTAAGATGAGATCTCAACTATAAGACGACATATTAAATATTTAATTCCCATCCCCTTTTCTAACACAAGTCTATGTATCTAGTACAAGTATAAGCTTAGTATAAATTTTACTATTCTAATACTATTCTACATATTTAACTGAAAAATAAAATGTCTATGTAGGTGATTATTTTAGAATGTATGTGAGTAAGCTCTTCACGCCTGAGATACAGGATTTCCTAGTTCAGGCTCGTATTATGCATACCTTTAATTAAATAAGATTAGATTAATTAGATATTATTGTACCGTGTAAACATTTTTAATAAACATTATTATAATTATATATATATATATAAATAAGATATAAAAAAAAAATTGTTTATTCAGAACAAATTACAGAAAGGAACAAGAATTACAATTAAAACTATAAAAGTTGAACTGTGAAGCAGTCTCAACGCATATAATCAGTAGATACATAAAATAAACTCTGATCTGTCATATCTCATGGGCATAGACACAGTTGACTGTCTAGAGGTGCTAGAACTATTAGGTCTTCGTACTGTTGTTAGTTGAGCATACTTAAACAAATTTTCATTTTAATTTTCATTTCATTTATTTGCCAATGTACATTCAGCTTAGGTGTAACAAACAATGCTGTGAGTAGGTATAGTAATATCGTACCCTGTGAGGGCGTTGCACAATAACTATAATTAATATAGATATAATAGATTCCTAATTAGATAAGTTACGAAATACGTCAAAACTCAATAATTTACATAAAAGTCAATAATAGTTATAATAATAATAGGTATATCTGTTAAAATGACAATAATCTTAGATTCTTTTATGTACAAACTATATATGTCAACGTTATACAATTTTATATTCCCTACCTAAATTCTTATAACTTAATTTCAAAAAAATAAAATAAAAATAAAATAAAATGGCACTGTCAAGTAATGTCATTACATGTTATGCCCATAACAAAATTGATCCATAGTTAGATGTTATGTCAAGCATTTGTCAATTATAGACAAAATGATTTATTAACCGAGCATGCTTCTCTTTTCACTGGCAAAGGCATTGATGTTGACATCTTCAACTCTTTGAAAAGCAATTGGAAACATATATTCAGTAATCAATTTATGCTTGGACAGTTAGTCGTTATTTACTTATTATATTCAGCCGTTTTTATTTAATTTTATGGTTCTTCAATATTTTATATATTATTATTTTTCTTGAACCTGTCAAATGCTATTTATATATAATTCTATTGACTATTTTTTAACTAAGTATGTAATATTTTAGTTAGTCATCTGTAAACAATATACGGTTAGTATATATGATATGATAAATAAATAAGAATGTACCTATAAAGCTGTAAGTTTTCCTAAAACGAATAAAAATTATTAAAAATTAAAAAAATAAAAATTTACATCTAATATTATTTCTCACGTAGTTTCAATTTATTTTTGAGACATTTGTAGGTAGGTACTTATTCTAAATATAACTAGTGTTTTTATGTCACAAAACATAATATACTATTCAACCATTTAAACCACACATTTCATCTCTATAAAACCACAAAGTGATACGCAAGCGAGACAATAAAACAGGAAGACAAAACGGCCATCTGCCGACAACTAAATCAACCAGCAGAATAAAACAAAAACAACTGCTGCTCTACGAAAAAAAAACAAAACGCACCAATACAATGAAATCCTAACGTCCGAAAATAGGGTCAACGGTTCCCAGCAAACGGGTACATGCAAAAAACTAATTTTCATATTTCGAACTCATCTGAATATTGCACCTTTCGGAACTAAGACAATGACAGCGAAACTGGATTCGAAATTCAAATAATAAAAGTGTACCCTTCCGGTTCTTTTGTTTATAGTTGCAAAGGTACCAACAATGGTACGTTGACACAATTATATGACCCCAAAAAGTGGAGCTAAAACAAAAAATAAAGATTGTGCAGAACAGGTTTGAATTATCATTAGAATGGAGTGAGATGTAAGTGAAGTGTTTCATTCATTGGAAGTAGGGTTGTCAAGACGCAAGACTGTAATAATTAATAAACAAGTCGACCTATTTAAATTTTCTCCGTAGACAGATATTTGTTTTATCATATATAAAGAAATTCGCCCTAATCAAAGCATATCTTAAGGACAGTTAAAAAGTTTTAGTAGTAAAAGCGAAAAAGAGTTTTTCATAAACAAAATATTTTTTCAAGAAAACTGATAAAATAAAACCAGCGTATTTTTCTTAATCAAAAATTGTATAGAAATGAATATAAAGATATTGATGAAAACCATAGAATTGTATGGCATCAACAATTTTTTTTATAAAACATAGATGCTATAATTATTTTAAATATTTTGCAAAACATATTTTTGCTAACCCTACTTGCAGCACTACATTTTAATTATAGCTTCCTCTTCCCAACTCTCAAGACATTGTCCCTTATAATTAATTCACATTCCATATAAATTATTCCAACGACGCCGCGACGTATGCAAATGAAATCAAAATCAGAGACAAAGATTTTTTACAAATGAAATTGTTTGTCACTGCCAGTTCCCACCAAACGAGTAGTTATGATTTTATCATTGAAATAAAGATCCCTTTTGTTATTGAGCTAAAATAATTTTGTATTGTATTGCTTTTTTAAAGCAGGTAAATAAAAAACATTTTTTTTTCGTGAGCAATAAAAATATTTTATATATTTTTTAACTTAAGTACTGACTTATTTGAGATATTTTACCTTTATAAGTGTTATGTATAAAATACAAATAATTACGTTCTAAAAACTAAAAAAAAAACCGACTTCAATTATATAAAAATACGAAATTTCGTTTAAGTACTTAGATGACATATTTTATTTTTTCCAGCAATTTTATTTGATTTGATTAAATTGAGATTTGATTTAATTGGATCAATCGGAAAATATTTCTTTTCACATAAAATAATATTTTTTTGAATCGGTTCATCAATGATACAGATATAAGGTAACAAACATAAAAAAAAAAACAGACTTATCCAAATACATGAAGGCATCGAGACTAATATATCAGAAAAAACTCCGAGGTGAAAACCCTTAGTTTTGCTACGATGGATATTTTCAATTCCATTTTCAAAAGTTTTAAAATCTTTTTATCATTGGCAGTCTTGCGGTTTAGTTTTGCTAATTCGGGTTTTTAGATTTTTTTGATTATTCGGGATATTTTTAAATAAAGCTAGAATTATTGACGAGTATGAATAGTTAGAATAAAAGTTTTGTATAAGTATCTTCATGATTTGTATTTCATACAAAGTTCAGCCATATTGTATAACAGAAAATTACGAATAACACACGACTTTGTGTTATATTTATCAAGTAAATAACTAATTAATATATTTGATCAATGCGAAAATTTAATACTGTATACATTAATTTAATATTTTTGAAAACATTAAAATTAGCAAGCCAATGTTCTTTGGTGAAATATAGATCTTACTGTATGACAATACCTGTTACCTAATATATTTCTTGCAAATAAATTATTTCTATTTCTATTTCAAACTATACTTATATTATATTTATCAAACTTTTTATAAATTTTATAAAACAATTTTTTAAACTTTTAAATTAACCCATAACAATGTCAAAATTGTCTTTGAAGACAGATGCCATTTAAATTAACAACAAGAAGAAGAATTATTGTTCGTTTGTCATTTCATGTAGTAACATAGCACGTCGTAATTAATTATTTTTTCTAGTGTTATTGCATGTTTTATTCAGTAATCTTAGCGGAATTTTAATCAATGAATTGTGACTACATAGCACAAGTATGTATGTAATTGAATTGTAAGTGTATTATGTTGTAATGTGATTTGAACGACGAAGAATCCCGAGAAAGTTCTAGACGGCCATTCCGCGATGATGTTTAAAATAGACAAATGACGATCGAAGACTTTATAATCAAACAATCACTTGACAGTGGCATAATTGACAATAAGACTGATGCCATTATAGGAGGAAAAGAAGAAAAATATTAGCTTCGATTTATATATAACTTCGACTTTATTTTTAATAAATAATGCTGGACATTTCACATGACATCATCTAACCCTAATGTAAGCAGAGCTTTTTTATGGGAACCACATGACTGATATACTTGTTTTTTTGTACATACAAACTTATTATACATAGAAAACCACCCGAGACAAATATTTGCAGATCATACAAACACGCGCGGTGAGAATCGAACCCGCAACATTCCGCATTTCAGACGGAGTTTGTGCCAAGTATGACTAATGATTAGACTAATATGACTGGTACAAGTAACGAACGGTAAAAGAACCACAATGCTGAAAAGCAAGTACTCTTTCAGGCGCCACTTTCGCACTAATCCGATTTTATACAACAAAACCAGTAAACAAGCATACGGCCCACCTGATGATAAGTCGTTACCGTAACCTATGAAGCTTGCAATTCCAGGAGGTATCACACGTTGCCGGCTCTAGACATAAGTGCTCCAGTGCCTTCGAACCGGCACTCAGTAATGCTTGCACACTACTGTGCGGAGGCAGGATATCTGACACTGTGCTGGTATCTGGAAAATTAAGCCAATTTACTGGAACTGAACTGGAACCATTGTATTTACTGCACGGCTAGTTTCTAAAAATAAAAGAAAACCTACATCATTATTTTGTTATCTTGGATGACATATTTTTTCCAGTTTTCTCGATATATGAATTCGGAAAGTATAGGTATCCTTTTACGTAAAACAAGATTTTTTTAAATTGGTTCAACAATGACAAATGAGTTATAAGATAAAAAAAAAAAACAATCGAATTGACAACCTCCTTTTTAAATTGAAGTCTGTTAAAAAAGGTTTAAACTATATACCTTACAATCTTACATTTGAATTACCCTAATATAGTTAATTTGATTCTGTTGTAACCAAAACCAGGTGTTGATACAACCGCGGAAACATAAACACCAGCTCTGAAAATAAATTTATATTGTGACCATAATTCCTCGATAGTCGCTCTTTATTTATGTGAGTTGTATCACTTTACCACCAGTGTATTAGCATAACAAGCCTGCCACAGCCCTGTATGAACAGCCAGCTCACTCCAAGCGTAGAGCTGTGGTAGAGCAAACAGCACAAACACCTAATTACGTATGTCATTGTATCAAAAATACAACTTACAGTAGGTTTAATTTGGTATAACCTACAATATATTCCTAAATTAATTATTAGTTTGTCAAAAACTGAGATCTCGCGTTGTCCGTTTTGTATCGTTCGTTGAAATAAAAGATAAAAAAGTATATTTAAATTAAAGCTATGACCCTGTAGCGCAGTGGACCAAGGCTCGCATGAAATGCAGAAGGATTCGGGTTCGATTCTTGACATATATTTGTATGATCTGCAGGTATTCCTCACGGATTTAAAATAAAAAAAATTATATATATTAGTTCCATGACACAAGCTTACT
Organism: Lampropteryx suffumata; assembly: GCA_948098915.1. Classification (NCBI taxonomy): domain Eukaryota; kingdom Metazoa; phylum Arthropoda; class Insecta; order Lepidoptera; family Geometridae; genus Lampropteryx; species Lampropteryx suffumata. The sequence continues at coordinate 3,904,538 of OX402560.1, forward strand.
ATGGGGCCAAATGCTGTATGAAATGTCCGGCATTATTTATTTCATTATGTAAGCACGAGCTGATTCCAAAGTATTCCAACTACGTTTAAATTCAGTTCTAACTGAAGAAGCTCCATTGAATACCTACCTCCTGACTCCATCAAATTATCAGCTGTCTATTTTATCATTCATTTATTCATTCATTCAACATTATCATGCTTATCAGGTATACCAAGTTTCAGCTCATCAATCGTCTCATTTTGTTGAAGAGTCATCTTGAACAGCACCTTGGCTCCATCAGTTCGCTGTGTCCATAATTATAAATCTACATCTAATCTATCAAATATAATCAAGAAACTATCAAAGAACGTCCACAAACTGAAGTATTCAAAATTATATCAGAAATCGATCAGTCTCAATGTAAGTTCAGACCTTGCAGTCAACAAAACTCTAGCAAATCCTAAGAAAATCAATTGAATAAAGGATCATAATGGCAGATCGTATTTTGCGAAATTTTAGGCATACAAATTTTATTATAACAACACAATTAACTCCACTGTTTTTAACGCAAGCGCCCGATATCACTATTCGCTGTTCGGAGGCAACTAGCTGTTCTCATATCGCCGTGGCTTGCGCTGTTCGCGGTGGCTACGAGCAATCATAACGTCAATTTAATGCAATTTATGGCAACGACTTTGCAATTTTGCCTTGTAATTGCAACGCGACAATCAATACACGTCTCAAATACTTTCCAAGCTCCATTCTCTAGCCAAAAACCACACTCGAAATTAAACCTTATTTTAACTATCTATAAGTTGAAATTAAAAAAGCAGATTATATCTGGAAGTATATACGACTATGTGTAAAAGTGTTTACAATATTAGTAAATGTCGTGTCCCAGTCTTCGAATATGTTAATCGGTTATTTAGCGATCGATTAGAAATTGGAGCGGCTTTATTAGGACAGTTTAATAAATATTGCACGTCGACTTTTGCTTATATATTCAGTATTAGTCTGTACCAGCTGTTTAGTAACACGCTGTAATACCTTTACGAGCGTTACTAGTGTCTAGTAAGTTACTGGGAATTAATTATTTATATAAAAAAATGGCTAAGGTTGCATTGCAATTTTGGGAAGAATTATGTATGTGGTCCTTCTTGTACATATTTATGTATTTAAAATTAATATACCTGTCAAATACGAAAGCCCTTGGGTATTATACATACGTACCTACATTTTCACCACCCTGGATCTATTACTATTACGGTTAGTAGTTAATAACTAGTTAAGTTCAGGGCCACGTTAGAAACCATGAAGGCACCGTACATTGCATTGACTAAAATTTAAATAAATAAATTTTGGAGTCTATAAGTAGCACATAACACCATCTGTATTATGGTGACCAGATGACTAAAATAATACTATATATTTTGAAATACAATCTTATGATATTTTATAACAACCACACATAGAACAAACACCTATGTTCATCACTCAAATGTTTATGCTGGGAGGGAATCGATCCCCAACCTTCAGCGCAGAAGGCAGAGCTACTACCAACTGAGCTGACAGACCAGTCAAAGATAAGTTGGTTTGAAGGACAAATTTAAGATTTTACTTAAAATAGAATAGAATATAAAATATTTATTAAACGTCACATATCAAATACAGTGCAAATGTAATATAAACTAGTCTATGTACAGTGACGAAAAAAAAGGCTACCACTCAGCATATGATACAGAACTGTGAAGGCAGCTGTATCGCTGGTTTTCAGTGTTTCCATATGTACATGTTACGGTCAAGCAAGTAATCGTAAGAAAGTTTATTTGTTAAAATAATTCAAAATTAACGGTTTTGGAATGTTTTCTTGTGAAACTAGTTAAAACTAGTGCTGTTGGATTGCTTCCTACTAAATACTAAAACTACAGGTTTTAATAATTGATGAAAGTGTATTATAATATATATAGTTATATTATTGATAAGAATGCATGGCCTCATGTTGCTCTGCCCTCAAATAGTTAATCGACTCATTTGAAATGTATAAACTCTCTTATATTCGTTTTTCGTAGTTAAGATAGTTATAAGGTGGATCATGCAAAAAAGCGCTAGGGCCAGGACGAGTTTCTTGCCAGTTCTTCTCGGGCCTGGGTTAGGATGAATTGGTACCTAAATTCACCTAGTATGTAAGACGTTTCAAAGTGATCCTTGTGATTGTATTGAATAAAGTATCTTTTGACTTGACTTTGCTAAGCTCGCTATGCTTCCATTTGGAAAATGGTGTGAAATATTTTCTAACCAACTGACACATTTATAAAAAAAATACAATATAACTATGACAATATAACATCTTACCTAATACCTTATACATACTGTTTTTTGTGATTACTTATTAGTAGATAATATACATAATTAAAATACAAATAATTTAAATCGATCAAATCTTAATAAATTACCTAATGTACTACATGACATTAATTTTGTACATTCTTACAAAAAAAAGTATTGTTATGAGTGGTACAAAGCGTTCAAAAGCGGTCGAGATGTGATGGAAGATTTGCCTCGCTCTGGTAGGTCATCAATCTTCAACTGAAGTTAACATCGCAAAAGTGAAGGAAATAGTGATTGAAAAACCTCAATCAAGTTTGAGAGATAGCCGCTGAACTTTCTGTATCTCACAAATCGATCCGTACCATTTTAAATAATCACATGGGTATGAAACATGTTGCCGCTCGGCTAGTCCCAAAAGAGCGGAATTTTCTCCAGAAACTCAATCGCATAAGAGTATCTGAGCACAAGCTAGAACGAGTCAATTCCGACCCAACATTCATGCAACGCATTGTTACTGGTGAGGAGACGTGGGTTTACGAGTTTGAGATGCAAACTAGTCATCAACCTTCGGAGTGGCGCCTTCCAACTGAACTGTAAACGAAAAAATCACGCAAAAGTCGATCAAAAGTCAAAGTCATGTTTGACTGTTTTCTGTGACTATCGTGGTGTTGTGCACTCGGAATTCTTGCCGGAAGGTATAACGGTAAATAAAGAATATTATTTGAGCGTTATGAGGACAAATTCGGCATAAAGGACCAGATTTGTGGAAAGAAAATTCTTGGATTTTGCACCACGATAATGACGAAAAATTTGTTCACAAAGGCCATTGTGAACAAATTTTGGATCAAAAACTTAACAAATACCATCGAGCAACCACCTTATTCACCAGATATGGCCCCAGCCGACTTTCTTTTTCCTAAACTCAAATTACCACTTTGTGGCACCCGTTTTCATTCGGTAGAAGATATAAAGAAGAATTCGCGGCGAGAACTGAACTCAATTCCGGAAATAGCGGTAAAAAAATGTTTTGATGATTGGATTATTCGTTGGCGGAAGTATATCGTTTCCGAAGGAGCATACTTTGAAGGCGATAACATTTTGGATGAATAACTAACATTTTGTCAAGTCAAGTCAAAAGATACTTTATCCAATACAATCACAAGGATCACTTTAAAAGGGTCTTACATACTAGGTGATTTTACGTGCCAATTCATCCTAACCCAAGCCCGAGATGAACTGGAAAGAAACTCGTCCTGTTCGTAGCCCTTTTTTACATGATCCATCTTATAACTACCTTACTTACGAAATACTAATACAAGAGAGTTTATACATTTCAATTGTGTCGGTTAACTGACTGAGGGCAGAGCGATATGAGGCCATGTATTCTTATAAATAATATAGTCATTTATATTATAATAAGCTTTCTTCAAAAGACTACCTTTTATGCTTTAAATTTGTGTATTATTGATATTTTATTGATCGTTTCCCGGTGGTTTCTTGACAGAGTAGTATCTACACGTGTATGTACGAATATTTGTTATATTAGTAGGGCTATTGCTGTCTAACATAGAGTTATAAATTTGAGCTCAGGGAAGAACGTTAGACCAAATGCTAGGGTATACTAGGCAGGTGATAGTGTAATAAATGTCAGACGGTATAGATTTTATCAGCTCGTTGAATTATTTATAGTTTGACTTTTATTACGCAAAAACATTAGCTAGACTTAGATGCACTTATCTGTATAGGTGCTATCAACTTAAAAAAGTATTTGCTGTATTTGCTAAAATATAACTAAGTTAGGCCTTCAGTTATATTTTATTTATTAACCGACTTAAAAAAAAGAGAAGGTTCTAAATTCGGTTGTTTTTTATGTTTGTTACCTCATAACTTCGTCGTTATGAAACGATTTAAAAAAAAAAATTCATGTGAAATTTTCATGTGAAATGATATACTTTCTGATTCCCATAGAAATGTCATCAAAATGGTTTAGTAGTTTGGTTTTTTGAATCAAAATAAGTAGCTGAATAAAATATGTCATCTAAGTAAATGAAATCACGTATTTTTCTTTCCAGTGATTTTCCAGTGGTGGTTACAAATTTTGTAAAATGATAGAGGACTAAAAAGCGTAGAATAAAAACTTCTTTACCAACTTCATAAAAAGGAGAAGGTTCTCAATACGGTTGTATTTTTATGGGCTCAAATTTCATTCAATGAAGTCGTTTTTGTTTTTTGATTTTAAAACGTAATTTTACCTACAGAATAATATACAATCATAAATATAAAATACACGTGAAACAGTTGAGCTCTCTAAAGACCGTTTGAAACGATCTATAGATAGCTCAACTGATCCAGATCACTGTCAGACATTTTGCCAAGACACTGGCGGCATTGTCTTGTTTAATGGCAATGCTAATACTAATGTTTGAAGCTAGATGGTTCTATGCGAATTGTTTTCAAATATTTATTTAAACTATAACGTGTGGTACCTACATAAAAAGTAGCCTTCGCCAATGTCCCATCTATCTCTATACCAAAGTTCATCAAAATCGGTTTAGCCGCTTAGCCGTGAAAACGTAACAAACAGACAGACAGATAGAGTTACTTTCGCATAATAATATTATAGTAAGGATAGCACTGGACTAGAAATACTAGAATAATAATGAAGTAGCCATTGCTAATGCTAGGCAGATGTTTATAGTTCTATAGATTGTATCGTGTGTAGAGGAAGTATCTAACTCACTTCCGGCAGGCTCGCTAGGAGTTCATGAACTTGACGGAGACAGGGAGGGTTTCAGGACCTCTGTATTTAAACTATCAGGTGATATATAATGATACATAAGAAGTCTAGCTGCTGACGATGATGACTTTGATAAGGTTTTGTCCGCGGTCTCGCACGCGTGGTATCTACATAAAAAGTAATATATATCCTTTTCCAAGTCACTGGTATTCGTACCAATTTTCATATTAATCTGACAAGCCGTTGCAGCGTTTCTGAACGACAAACAAACTTACATATATAATTATAAACATCCATACATCACACTAGTTACATTTATTAGCCTATTACTAGCTAAACCTTTTCTAAACTATTACTAGCTAACCCTTTTCTAAGCTATTACTAGCTAACCCTTTTCTAAGACTGACTGCGTCCACCAAGCTATCAATAACTGACCGTTTTCTAAGACTGACTGCGTCCACCAAGCTATCAATAACTGACCGTTTTCTAAGCCTGACTGCGTCCATCAAGCTATGAATAACTATTTTTATCTAAACCTGACAGCGTCCACCAAGCTATTAATAACTAACCCTTTTCTAAGACTGACTGCGGCCACCAAGCTATCAATAACTGACCGTTTTCTAAGCCTGACTGCGTCCATCAAGCTATTAATAACTGAACGTTTTCTAAGACTGACTGCGTCCACCAAGCTATCAATAACTGACCGTTTTCTAAGACTGACTGCGTCCACCAAGCTATCAATAACTGACCGTTTTCTAAGCCTGACTGCCTCCATCAAGCTATGAATAACTATTTTTTATCTAAACCTGACTGCGTCCACCAAGCTATTAATAACTAACCCTTTTCTATGACTGACTGCGTCCACCAAGCTATTAATAACTGACCGTTTTCTAAGCCTGAATTCGTCCACCAAGCTATCAATAACTGACCGGTTTAATCTATTTTTAATACAAGTAACACAAGGTGTATCGTTTATTACAATTTATTGTCCATTAATTAGTTATTCTGCTTAAATGGCGTTATTTCTGCAACAGCGGTGACAACATAATAGTGTCGGCAGCCTATGACGTTAGGTGGATAAAGCATTTTATCCCGATATACCTTATTTACAGATAACATAATCACTACCTGTAAGGCCTCGTTTTGCGAAATATGTTGCAAACGTCGAAAAATTTGCGGGGTACCTGCGGATACTTAAGCAATGTCGATGGCAATTACATGATCGACGGATGGTGTCTTGGGGTATGAAGACAAGGTACAAAATTCACTCATAAAACAAACCGCAAATATGGCTAAAACACACGAGAGAGTCAAGACTGAAATGTAATTTGGACTTGTCACTTGAGAGGTGTAAAAGAAAATTACATTTGTTTACAAAAATAATTACAGAAATGTGATATATAAAATACATGTGAAACAGTTGAGCTAAGGACCGTTTAAAACGATCTATAGATAGATCAACTGATCCAGGTCACTGCCAAGGTCAGCGTTCCCAAGACACTGGCGGCATTGCCACGTTGAATCCCCATGCTAATACGCTGAGCCAGATAAGAGCCAGCTCTTGGGTCACGCAATGTATACCAGACATGAGATAATTTTGAAAACGCGGTATGCTCCTCTTCCCCACGGGTCCAGGGATGAGACCCTGGATTCCAGTGTAAAAGAGGAGTTAGACAGATAACTTGGCTTCCAAGGGAACGCATAAATAAATGTGGTAGACATGGGTTGATGGAATCTCATTAACAGATGGGAAACCCTGGACAAGAGATACACAAGACAGGAAGGATTTGAAGGGTAACCAGACATAAGGTGTCATTAGTAGCTACTAATGACACCTTATGTCTGGTTACCCTATTTTTCTTCTTCTGATTATGTCACTAATTCTTTCGAACCACCTTTCGTGCACATCTTCGAACTGTTATAGGTTTTACGTCATGCCGACGTCTTCACGGTGTTTTCTTACACTGCTTGAGAGTACGGAGAAGTGAAGTTACATTTTGCTATAACATTATCTTAAACTGCAGTCTGTAAATAACCACCAGGGGGCAGCATATGGCCATATTTTTTATTGCGGTACTTACGCATTGCGGCTGGTGGCATGGCGTAACCAACCCACCGTTACGTCAGTGCATAGATAAGGTACCAGATGCTCTAGAACGTTCCAGATGCTCTAGAACATCCTACAGCAGTGCCAACAAACAATCACACCACCTTTGATACCAGGAGGCACGTTGCCGGCTCTAGAAATAAGTTCTTTTGTCTGACCAGTAATGTCACTTGCTCCAGTGCCTTTGAACCGGCACTCAGTAATGCTTGCACACTACTGTGCGAAGGCAGAATATCTGCCACTGTGCTGGTACCCACCGACGGACTTCAGCTGTAGAGTCCACTCATTTTTACTAAGAGGGTGACTCGTGATCAGGAGTAAAAAATAAGGTTATTTCGAAACGAGAATCATCAATTTTAAACAGTTTCATACATAATATATTTTTTAAACTGTTTTGTCATCAATAAACCTACGTTTGACCACGATCTCGCCTGATATCAAGCGATGATGTGGCCGACGATGGGGCACGGCAGGTCTAGAAGACACCTATTTACTCGAGACTTGAAGAGACCTAGATTGTAGTTTTCAGGAAAGACAGACGACGGCAAAGCATTCCAATCCTTGGCTGTACGCATTATAAATGTGGAAGCAAAGCGCTTTGTTTGTAAGGGTGGTATGTTGACAAGGTATGGATGGTATTAAGCGGTACGTCTGCTTGTCCTGGTGTGAAAACTGTATGATATATTTAAGCGACAGTTGTTTCTTCTACGGCGTTTTTAACAAACTTTGATATAAATAAACTTAAATATTATATAATGGACAATGCACACAACACCATCTAGTTCCAAACTAAGCATAGCTTGTATTATGGTGACCAGATGACTATAAGAATACTATATATATTTTTAAATACATACTTATGATACTTATGATATATATGATACTTTGACGACCTCTATGGCGCAATGGCTAAGGTCCGGACCTTGACCTGAGACCTTGACCTTGGTTCGATTCCTGCCGCGGGACAAATGTTTGTATAACCCTGTAAGTATTTGTCTCGGATCTGGTCGTTTCTCTGTATAATATGTTTATATTTACAAAAAAAAGTATATCTATAGTAGTATATTAGTCATGCGGTATCCATGACACAAGCTCTGCTTGTTTTGGGGCCAGACGATGCTGTGTGAAATGTTCGGGGTTATTTATTTATTTAATAATAACATGCAAAAACCACAAACACGAGTTACGAGTAGGTACATAATATATATAAATGGTTAGTTAAATATATTGAGCTGATTAACCAAATTAACATTATCTATGAATAATGACTAAATAAAAGTTATGTGCACAGAAAACTGTTTCTTAGGATATTTTTTTAATGCTTCAACCTACCCAGTTAGATACCCATTTGGTGTTGCCATTCATAATACTAATAAAATCACCATTTTAGGTAGTTAGTAAGCAAAATGTGGTTCTGTACGCGCTTTAGTCTATGCCCTAGTTCTAAGTTTAGATTTGCCGTTATGAACAGAACCTTTTTACGAGGCCGTAGACTTTTTTACTGACCCTACATTTATGCTTATAGCACCAACACATCTTATGTATTTGATATTATATTAACCCTACGTAATTTTAAAATATATTCAAATAATCATAAACTATAAAATTTTTTTGCATATGCCGTTTTTTTAGTGGATACCTAAGTCATGTTTTCACACAAAAATAAAAAATAAAAATATAAAAAAATATATATAACTCTAAATCACTCAACCTCTTATCGTGCTAAATCTTTTGAAGTGGTTGCTGTTGGTTTATGGAATTATCTCCCACTAAAATAAAATCTGCACCCAGTAACCATTGTTTAAAAAACTTGTCTACGAACACTTTTTGAGTAAAGATTAAGACCAGTAGCTTTCTCTGGTTCTAGTATATTCCTATAGGTAAACACTAAATTGTCCCTCATCCCCTTGTTTTTACTAGGTACTGAACTCACTCGCACTCGTATTTTTATATAATTATCTGTATTGTTGAAATTGATAATTGTTATTTTATGTATTTTTAAATGTATCTTATTTATTGCTATATTTCACTATGTATATATTATCTATTTTTATACATATATATATTAATTTAATTTTTAGGAGTTTATTTTTAAATGTGTGGTCTTTATGTGTTATATTTCTTAGCTTAAGTTAGCATGCCTACTTTTTACTTTCTCTACCTTGCAGGTTGGCTGGTAGAAAATGCTTAAAGCATTAAGCCCACCTATTGTACATTTATATTTGTTTGTGCAATAAAGGAATAAATAAATAAATAATTAAAAAATATATTAGGATTTTTTTTCTTATTTCTCTCCAAAACATGACTGAAGTTTAAGTATCTGTCAAAAGGCAGTGATTATTAATAAAATCATAATAATAAATATTGGAGGAAAACACCATCATGCCCCAAACTAAGTATAGATTGGCCTATGGGAACCAAACGGCTGATAGAATATGTTTTTAAATATATACATAATGCTACTGTATAACACCCACCCACTGAATAAACATTTACGTTCATCACAAAAATGATTGTCCTGGGAGGGAATCGAACCCACAGCCTACAGCGCAAAAGGCAGAGCTACCAACAGAGCTGAACGGCCAGTCACAATAGTCGCACAGTCTCATGGAAAAAGAAATCCCATGTCATGTGTTTTTTTGTCATTTAAAAACAGATAATTATAATCAAAACGCACCCTTGACAATCTGACAGGATATCTGTAACTTATAAAAAAAAACAATTGAAAAATATAATTTTAAAAAGATTTTGATCAGACTGCAAAAAACGGTGTAAAAACTTTTTTGTGCGACAAAAATTCGTTACACAGCACTCTCATTGAAACAACGATTCTAAATCAAAATGAATCAAAAGACGGTAGTCAAATTTCATCTATTGTTTCATTGCAGTGACATTTAAATGTGGGGTCATAGTTTTTTCTAACAAGAAACACTGGGGCATTATGCCAGTGTCAATGAGTTTTTTGCAACATTTGAATTTAAATTAAGAACTCCATTGTGTTTTTTTTAATTACGATTCGAGTCATTTTTCATGCATCGCTTGCAATCTGATTTACCTGCCAGTGTCATTGTTTTTTTAAATTTTAACATGACAAAAAGTTTATAAGATATTTTATACGTTAGTTTAATTATAATAATAACAGCTTTTATTTCGATTTATAATAAACTGTTACAAATGCCGGTAAACTGTTATTTTTATGTTTTAGGATTGTGTTAAAAGTAGGTATCTACGTACGTACAACATTTAATTTTAAATTAAAGATACGTTAGATACGTAGATACGTTGCGTGACCCAAGAGCTGGCTCCTATCTGGCTCAGCGTATTAGCATTGTCATTCAATGTTGTAATGCCGCCATTATCTTGAGTACGCTGCCTTCTGGCAGTAATCTGGATCATTTGAGCTATCTATAGATCGTTTTAAACGGTCCTCAGATAGCTCAACTGTTTCACGTGTATTTCATATTATTGTATATTATTTTGTACATATCTGTAATTATTTCTGTAAATAAATTTTAAATTTATATGTACAATAATTTTTGACCATTGGAATGTTTTTTTTCTAACATTTCTGAGTTTGAGTGCTTCTGAGTGCTTACACGTACCAAACCTTAGATATTTGTTTTATTATTATAATAATAATAGCACGATTTATGATATTTATGATCACTACTTTAATTGCTGAGATCCTGAGATCATTACTTAAATCTTATAGGACGTCTTTAAGGGATGGTCAGGGGCACGTCTAAATATTATATCTGTCACATATACGGTACTTAGTATTCCGTACGCGACAGGTTGCAACCAATAGTCTCTCACCAATGACACACACCTTTTTTTAGGTTTTCGGATGTGGTTTTATCATAAGCATAGCAAGGAACTCATAACACAATTGCAATTTGTACACGACTAGGTTTGAGCGCACGACCTTATGATCAGAAGCAAGAGATACCACTACGCCACCAGTGCTCTAATAATTATCGTTATAATAATTACATTTATATTAATGTCTGCTTTATGTGGATGATCTATACATAGAGACAGACGTCATTTTGAATTTAAAAATAAGCAGGTGTTTTTTTTAGTTCCAGGTGATATTGAAAAGAATAAAAGTACTTAAATAATTTAAAATTTATGTTTAATAATAATGTTTTTGACATTTCATTGCATGCTCACGATTGGCCTAGAGCATTTTACAATAATTTCACCGAACACATTGCTTGTGGTACGTAATTGTTATAATGGAGTGACTCGGAAAAATTTAATTATTTTCGAGAAACGTTTTATTTTAAACGTTGCGTAAGGAAGAAATTAATTTAATTAAAGTTTCTTTGGTAACTGTGGGTAGTTAATGTAATTATATATGTTTATATTATTTTGGTCGTTAAATAAATAGGTTTTTGTGGTATCTTTTAATAACTAAATTTAGTAAAATTTTGTTGTTTTCACTTTTAATGGTGATATTTCAATCATGATCTTACGTTATTAAAACTTGAAATAAAATTTATATATGTAAAACTTAGGTAAAAAAAACAATAATGAACTGATGAGTAGGTACAACCTAATAATCTGCTAGAAAGTTCCCATATCTTAAATTTAACAATAAAATACTCATTTTTACGCAATGCCAATTTCTATAATAATATTAAAAATTTTATAGTTCCACTAGCTACCCGCCCCGGCTTTCCACGGGTATGATTTATAGTAGTACTTTTAATGTAAATAATCAACTTTGATGAAACAATTTAGTTGGATAAGGATTAATAATGTTACGAATCGCCATATTTCGATTCTATCCGTGTTTTTATTGACTTATTTGAACAAAATCGGTTATTGTGACATAACTATAATAGTTAGATATATAGCCTGGTGGACTTTTTGGTGGGTAATTATAAGTACTAGAAACATGTAGTTTTCTTTTTTTAACTCATCAATGATTTTCTCAGCGCACGCCAACTAATAACTTTTATATCCAAATTTTTATTTTTATTTTTTATTTTTTATGAATAAAGCCAATGTTATTGTCTGATAATGTAGCTTTCTATAGTTTAAATAATTTTTAAAAACGGTTGATTAGTTTTTGAGTTAACAAAGAAACAAATATACAAAAATATTTTCTCTATATATTTCTGCGGATAAGAGGTGAATCATTTACTTAAGTTTTTTTAGTACTCAAAATATAAGTAGGTGACATTATTATGGGACGGCTCTTATGGTGCTCCAACACAATGACACGATGTCTTTAAAAAAATTGATTTCTACAATTTAGTTTAAAATTTGAGTAAGCTTAAAATTTTTATTTTTGTTGTTTTTTTGTGTAATTTAAACCGGTTTTTTGGTAATGTATTAAAAAACCGGTCTTACTGATAATAACGTTGATCTTTAGCATTATTATCAAATGTAAGTTTTTGTACATTTTTTAAATTAATCGGTATTCTGCGTTTGATTCAACGTAGTAATTACGTAAATCTGCGTAGATGAAAATATTTACCTTAGATGTAGGTACGTAATAATATAACTACGTAAATAAATAAAACATCACCAGAGTGAAATTTGCTATTATTTATATTACATATTTAATTACAGAAATGTACAGAATAATATACAAATATAAAATAAACGTGAATCAGTTGAGCTATCTAAGGACCGTTTAATACGATCTATAGATAGCTCAACAGATGTATATATCAACTTAATTATATTTAAAATAGTCATATCTAAAAAATATATTCATCATATCATATAAAAAAAATTATCTACCTAAACTTAAATACGTACTACCCGAATATGTCGCTAAAAAAATTATCACATAATCTAAAAAATTGTCAACTTTTTAAACTCACTAGAACTATAGACAATATTTATCTGCAATTTATAATTTTATTATGATTCAATTTTGAAGTCAGTAGAAGCATAAGATAAAATATAATCATATCTTTAAAACGAATGAACATTCGCGCTTCATTCATATAAAGAAAAACATTTAGAAAAAAAAAGCTCGCGACAAAACTTTTGAATTTGGAGCGCATTCTCGTCACGCACACATACAACCACTTCTGTGTATTGATTGTCCAGGGGATGGGGGAAACTTCGCGCTCTGTCGGTATAGCAGTTCTTTTAGTTCTACTACTCGGCGCTAGATGGCATTAGAGGTTCGCAACAAAACAAAACTTATAAATTACTGTCTGTATGATACTGTATGATTTAAAATTCGGAATTTTCTCTGATTTAGAAACAGTTTCACTAATAAATACTGCAAGTTATCAGTCAAATAATTTTACGATTTCTTCCGAACTTAAAAACTAGATGGCGCTACTGGTCCTATTGTCTAAAAATCTTACATTTTCTTCTGTAATCCCCCAGAGCTTTTGAATACGTGACTTTCAATGCAAATGTTTAATTTTCCCTCCAAACTGCAAACTTATTCTTTTGGCTTTGTACATTTATACTCATTCTCCTTATGAAGACGAATGAAGTTTGTAAAGTCCAATAAGAGAGTGTAAGTGTAAGGTATTCGTTGGTCTAACTGGAATATAAGGAGTTAGAATAATCGGTTTGATTCCAATAACTATTATAATATGAGTACGTATAGTACTCTTTTATAAGTACTTAAATATCTAACTTATTGCTTAGGTAGGTAGTTATTAGAGGTAAAATTCAAGTAAAACTATTATATTACTAATTAATAAAATGCTTACATATACACTTAATTAAAATACATAAACTTAACGTTTTGTAATATTGTCCTACAAAAAACATATCAAAATTACAAACAAGTGCTAAATTAACATTGTTAAACCTAGCATTATATATATCTACTGATATATTAATAATCACATCATAAGAAAGTATGTACCTACTTAAAAACTGTAAAAAAATTTGCTCTGCTATTTCATATTATCCAAGTGCGCAACCACCCTTAAAAAGAATAACCCCGGTCAATAAACGCAACAAAAATCTAAAAGATACCTATCCCGCTCTAACAGCAACAATTATCTATAGACTTCTTTATATCTATCTCTGTCTTTCAATTGTCCAACCCCTTATTTTGTTACTTGGAAGGGATGTTTTTTGCTTGGCCTATAGCTTTATTTTAGTTACGAACGGTGCGCAGGAGTTGAAATACTGTGAAGGACTTATTAATGTTTTTTAAGTACCTACAAATCAATTATTTTGAAAAGGTGCCTATGTTGTTATTGTGATTGGGTTGTTAGTATTATTAGACTTTACAATTGAAGAAATTATTATTAATCATATTAATAATGATTTCTTCTTCTTCCTCTTCGTTTATGGCTTTATCATTATGATGTCAATTTTGCTAATGTCAAGTGTTTATATTGTTTATCGTAAGACATCACAAAGTCGTATGTTGTCGTTCGTCGTTTGTTATTTTATAAAAATTGGTGCCTCCTTATAAAATTATTATAAGGATTATTTTTGTTCGAAACTCAAAGCTTTGATTCCAATTATTCACACCCGAGTCAATAACTCTTTATTTGAATAATATCACCAAAATTACAAATAAAGCCCGAAATAACTCGGGAAAAATAAATAATTTAAGAGCTATGTTTACTCCACGAACCGCCAAAAATAATCTCTAATAATGATTTGTTTTCTACGATAGGTTTTTTGATCTCTTTCAAATGTAAACGCTATTAGCGAACAATTGATATCTTTAAATAACTTGTCTAGTATGTAAATCTATTCTATTTCTTGTTTAAACCTATTTATTTCAGAAATTCGAATTTATTTTCTCGTAAGTTTTACTTAGGAATAAATAAATATTGATGGATAATGCACACAACACTACTTAGCCCCAAACTAAGCATAGCTTGTATTATGGTGACTAGATGACTGATAGAATACTTATATATTTAAATACATACATAAGATACTTAAAAAAACCCAGACACAACTGAAAATTTACAGGATTATGTAATATAGTGATATGTTTATAAATTTCATTGTTCTGCTTCTTTTTCCATATAAATAAACAACCCTCTGGCAGTGACCTGGATCAGTTGAGCTTTCTATAGATCGTTTAAAACGGTCCTTAGATAGCTCAACTGTTTACGTGTTTTTTATATTATGGAATATTAATCTGTACATTTCTGTTAATATTTTTGTAATTAATTCTTATGTGTTAGTTATTTGTAGTTATGTTGAAGTTTTTTAAGAGGTCAGAGTTCAGAGGCCAACTCTTGCGACAGACAATAGACCTCCCAAGGCCTCTGTCTTGGAGGCCTTTCTTTTATAAAAGTTGTTAATTGGCCAAATAACTATGATAACAAACAATAGATATAACAAATATGCAAATGTTTGTATGATCTGCAAGTATTTTTGTCTAGTGTGTTTCTATGTGTAGCATGTATGCATTTAGAAAAAAAAAGTATGTAAGTAGTATATCAGTCATGTGATAGGTACCCATAACACAAGCTCTGCTTACTTTGGGGCCAGATGATGCTGTGTGATATGTCCGGGATTATTTATTTATAAGAAATATTATAATATATTTTCCCAGGACTCAAACAATCAAAACTCAAAGTTATGTTTTAGCAATTTCTGGGTTAAATATGGTTGAATGAGACATTACTTATTTAATATTTACTTTATGGCACCTGATAATAATATAATATGTAACTTATTTTTTGTTGATTTATTATTATCAGTCTTTTGAAGAGAAAACAAAGTTTTTCAGAAAGCAGAATTTATGTTACTTAAGAACTAAATATATATATATATATAGATAAATTAATTGTTTTTGCATATCTATGTAGGTATTAAGTTTTTAAGTAATGTACTTAAATAAAATAACAGTTAAGATAAATACTTTCAAGACGAAGTAGAATTACTTCTCTAAGTCAAAAGTCAAAGTCAAAAGCATTTAATTCAATACAATCACAAGGATCACTTTGAAACGTCTTACAAACTAGGTCAATTTAGATGCCAATTCCTCCTAACCCAAGCCCGAGAAGAACTGGCAAGAAACTCGTCCTGGTCCTAGCGCTTTGTATGATCCATCCTATAACTACCCTACAAAAAACGAATACAAGAGAGTTTATACATTTCAATGTGTCGGTTAACTATCTGAGGGCAAAGCGACATGAATCCATGCATTATTATTAATAATATAGTCATTATAATAAAGACATAACCGAACACAGGTTAACTGAATTTAATTTAAAGGATTACTTTGAAATGTCTTAAATGCTGTGAATTTAAGTGCCTATTTCTCCTAATCCAAGTCAGAGAAGAAGCAGACAAGAAATTCACTTTTGTCCTTGAAGATACCTAGGTATATCTATTAAGGTAAGTACTTACAAGTAGTTATAATCTGTTATGACAAACTAGTTAAAAAAAAGGTTTATATTAGTATGCTATTTACTTGTTACCTTTTCACGGCTAAACGGCTGAACGGATCTTGATGAAATTTGGTAAGGAGATAGATAGTACCTTGTGAACTTAGGTTACTTTTTGTGTAGGTACCACGCGTGCGAAGTCGCGGGCATCAGCTAGTAATTAAGTCCAACTCGAGCACTTACATACTGCCATGTAAATGATTATGATAATTTATTGAAATGTCCGATGGTAATTTGACCGCATCAACTCAACCTAGTAGAGTTAAGATCATAAATAGCTATACAACCCATGTGACCATAAACACATTCACGTGTTAAAGTAGGAAGTTTTAGCGCAACTCTTTGGTATAAATATATGTTAGGTCATTTGACTTTAGTTTGTGCTATGTAAAATACTTACTAATATTAATTACATGGATTTTTCAGTTTTAAAATTATATATTCGTTAAGCCAGTACTCTCAAACGAAATAAATAATAATAATAATAATGCCGGACATTTCACACAGCATCATCTGGCCCCAAAGTAAGCAGAGCTTGTGTTATGGGTACCACATGACTGATATACTACTTAAATACGTTGTTTTTGTTTGTAAATACATACATATTATACATAGAAACACCCAGACCAAAGAAAAATGCTTGCAGATCATACAAACATTTGTCCCGCGGCGGGAATCGAGCCCGCAAACTTCTGCGTCTCAGCCGGACCTTCGCACACTGCGCCACGGAGGTCGTCAAAAAAAAGAAAGAAAAAGAAAGAAAGAAAACATCGTGTGGAAACCAGCATGTCGTAGAACGTATAAACTACAAGTAAAACTAATTTAGTTTTACTTTTAGATAACCGACTTCATTAAATAAAAAAATATACAACCGAATTGAGAAGCTTCTCCTATTTTCGAAATATATTCAAAATGTTTTTGTTTTACGCTTTTTAGTCCTTTATCATTTTTCGAAATTCGTTAACACTACTGGAAAGTCATGGGAGCGCAAAATACAAAATTTCGTTTAATTGGATGACATATTTTTTCCAACAACTACTTTTATGAGACCACCAAAAAGTATAATACTTACATTAACAATACATTTTTCAAACAGAAAAATACATTGGTGCTTGAACAGATTTAAACTCACGACCGGATCGGAAGGCAGGTCACTACCACGAGACCACCGCTGCTCTTATATTATTAGATGTAAAGAAACTTTTGACACACTAAATGTTAAATTACCTTGTCTGTAAAGGTGCAAGATCTGGTTAATTCTTGTCATAATGTAAAGATAATTTTGCACGTTAACCCTTTCGCTTTTTTGAAGGTACAATTTGACCAGTAGTTACACATAAAGTAGTTTGTTCAAAATAGTTGATTTTCTGAAAATACATCTTATGCCGCCATTTTGCCGCCACCGCCGCTTAAGAAGAAGAAGTCTAGATTTAAGTTTGCCACTTAGAAGTTAAGGTGTAAAGCTGTTTAGGTTGTGAAGCTACTTCTGCTATCATGACCATAGTACGGTTGGCACAAGTCTTTGTCCGTACTCGCTACCGTGAAAAGATGGTTATCTCCTACACTCGCACCTACCTAGGTGTTTTAAGTACTGATTGCATAAAAAGGTTTATTGATAACTAGCTTTTCCCCGTGGCTTAGCACGCGTGGTACCCACATAATAAGCAGTCTATATGTAAAACATGGCAGCCGCTATAAACTTCTTTTTCTTGATTAATAGCATGTTTTATAATAATGTCAATTTTGCTAGTGTCAAGTGTTTATATTGTTTATAGTATGTCACAAAGTCGTATCTTGTCGTTTGTCATTTGTTATATTATATAAAACTAGCTCACCCATATACGTTATCAGTGTAAAATTATCAGTGTTTCTCTACTATATTATGTATGTATTATACATATAAACCTTCCTCTTGAATAACTCTATCTAAAACCGCATCAAAATCCGTTGCGTAGTTTTGAAGATCTAAGCATACATAGGGACAGACAGCGGGAAGCGACTTAGTTTTATACTATGTAATGTGGTATACTATGTACCATGTGTGTGCCTTTCATATAAAATAACTATATATTGTTTTTGCTTGAATCACAAAGACACACAAAGCTTTAATTCCAATTCATACCCGAGTTAATAACTCTAGCTCTATTTAAATAACACCAAAGTTACTAATAAAACCGGAAATAATTCAAGAAAAACATATAAAATAAGTCCGCAATATTTGCGTCGCAAGACGACCAAAAATCATTCGTTATTAACTTATTCGTTGCCAAGAAAAATGGACATATAGTACAGTTTATGTCAATTCTGACATTCCTCCGTAGATACATCTTTTGTTGCACCTGTCATGATAAGTCGTGTAATAACTAAAAAGAAAACTGAAATCATCTTTATATATATAATTCTATTGTACGTGTATATGTCACTGAACTTCTCCTAAACGGCTGGACCGATTTGAATGTATTTTTTTGTGTTTAAATGGATTTGAGAATGGTTTAGATTTATAATTAGACAACTTTAAAAAAAAACACTCGGACGAAGTCGCGAACGGAACAGCTAGTTGAATATAAAAAAATACAACCGAATTGCGAACCTCCTCCTTTTTTTGATGTCGATTAAAAACGTTTTTATTTTACGCTTTTTAGTACGTTATTATTTTTCAATATTCGTAAAAACCACTGGAAAGTGACAGGAAAGGACGAAATTTCGTTTACTTTGATGACATATTTTCCAGCTATTTTGATAAAAAAAACCAAACTCCTGCACAGAGTTTGATGAAATTTCTACGGACTAATCGGTTGTCATACGGTTGCAATATTGTGGAGATACAAATTAACAAACGTATGTAGAGTACATTCACAATATTTCGCAATTATAATAATTACGATTACGATTAGCATATTATGTCCCACTGCTGGGCAAAGGCCTTCCCTTAATCTCTCCAGTTATCTCGATTTTGAGTTAAATGGACCCAAGCTTTAATAAAGGTGTCGAGATCATCTCACCATCTCTCTTTGGGTCTCCCACGGCGCCGACTCGCTGTCTCTATAATATTAATCTAATTAATGTATAATTTCTAGATTCATCTCCTGGGCTGTTTATAATTGTAACCTTAGTTTAAAAGGTCACCCATCAGTTATAATCGGTCATAATTTACTTCCGTATTGTTACTTGTTACTAAGTCATACTAACCACGCGATACTAAAACTGCATTTCTAGAAAAACAGATTTTCCTAAGCTTTTTCAGCTGACATTTTTCTGCTGTCCGTGAGACTGCGCTTGCGCAAGCCATTTGTGCTCGAACAATGAGTTAATTGAATGGGTAATCACTAGTCTCCTTACTGGCACTGAGCTACAGGTAAGCGGTATAATAGCTGGTTAAGTCCAGCTTAATCCTGCATGATCTACAAGTATTTGTCTCGGGTCTGGGTGTTTCTGTGTATAATTATGTATGTATTTTAAAAAAAGTATATAATTAGTATATCAGTCATGTGGTACCCATAACGCAAGCTCTGCTTACTTTGGGGCCAAATGATGCTTTGTGAAATGTCCGGGATTGTTATTATTACTATTATCCTATATGCGTAGTACCTATTCTGAGACAACGTGCTCTTTAAATAATAAACATACGTCTGTCCTGGTTTCTCTTGCATAACCTACTTAATATTATAAGTATGTATTTAAAATTATATAAATGTTCCATTAGTCATCTGGTCACTATAATACAATCTATACTTAGTTTGGGGCTAGATGGTGTTATGTGCAATATTCTCCAACATTTATTTGTTTATTTTAACAAATAGTCGAGTTACTGGCAAAATTGTTACTCCTTGACGTTTCATCTTCACATCACACGGTAAATACAACATATGACCCCATTTCGATAAAATATTTTTTTAAATCAATAAAACCACAAGGTCAATTTTGAATTGTCTTATTATATGCTACGTGAATCTAAGTACCGGTTCCTTCTACCCCCAGTTCAAGCAGAATCCGGCAAAAATTTCATCTGGTCTCGCTATCTTGTATGGTCCTTGCAAATTTTATTTCAGACGCACAGAAATTTGATACATGGAGTTTTCTACACGTATTAAAATAAAATAAAAATTGGAGAGTCACAGAATATTTATTAATACAAGTACAGAAGGCGGACTATGCGAAAACGACTCTTAACGACTCTTGCTATGATCCAACAAAGTGCAAACATTGAAGCATTAAATTAAATTAATTGTATATATAACATTTTTACAACTTCTATCGTGTAACTTTATCTCGTCTGGCGCGGTACTTCTCAACGAATTTGGGTGCGCCAATTTACTTATAAATTCATACCTATGCGCAATATGCGGGGTGCCAGAGCATGGACTTCACAAGCTGTTTCCGCATACGCTATGTCATTAGGATTCTCACCGTGAATGGTGTCGTTGATGTGCAAATTGTAGATATAAATAACCCTACAAAGTTGCAATCAATTGTTTAGGTATTGTAGACAATAAATTAAAATGTTTATCTACTGTGAAAAAGTATGACCAGAAGTAGAGCTTAGAATCGAACCGCCGCTAAATGACAGCTTTTGACTTGTTTTTTATTCTGCTAATGTACTCGTACAACGGGTCAACTTACGCATTACGAAGTCGCTATCGATAAAATATTTTCTTTTATTTGGCATAGCAGGGTTTTTGAGTAATTATCAAAATGCAGACAGAATGGAATAGAATGATAACCGTTGTAAATATCTGGAAAAAAACAAATTTAAAAACAGAACTCTTTGGAATGTTCATCGATAACGCTTCAAAGAGGTTGGTAGTAATAAATACATTTACAAAACGTTCCATCAACGCTTCCAATTTCAAATTCAAATTCGCAATTCCGCGAACCGAATACAGAATGTCTTCAAACGTCAAGTCAAATAAACTTGCATCGTTCACGCAACATGACATAGAAATCATACGTAAGAAGTCATTAGGCATTCGCGCGTGTATACGGACCCTAATTTTGAGACCGAATTCGCGTTTACCAACATACTTTTGATTCGAAACTCCCACGCGAATTTAAACCCTAAGTATGAGTATAACTTGATCTAATTTTGCGTGCAGATTTTTGTGGACAATCGCACACGTATCTAACTTCGAAACCGTTCCAAATTCAGCTGAAATGTGATGGGATAAGGTGTAATTTACCCTGCGTAGGTACAGTCAACAAAAACACGCGGAACGTGAAAAAAACCGGGCATCTTTTTGCGTCCCCTTGCCCCCTAAGCTGGGGGTGGCTGGGGTGAAGAAAAATCCCCAGGGTGGGTGCTCCCCCTCAGTAGTTTTTCGTTGGCATAACGCGCTCGCGACACGCTCCGTATCGATTTTTCACCACATACTCGCTCAGGTGGCTTGCATTTTTAAAAGTAAGTACCTACGTTACTTGACGTGCTTTTATTTCGGACTGTTGGCTTTTGCTGCTCGTACGTTTTTAATGGCAGACATTTGGTTTTCCTACATTTTACACTGCTGTCTCTGATACTTCCGTTTTAATTAATAAATAATAAATATTGCTGGATAGCACACACATTAGAATTATATTATCAGATTGGCTTCTCAGTTCAATTGTTAGTAGCTCTGTCTTTAACGCTGTAGGTTGAGGGTTCGATTCTCTCCCAGGACAAATATTTATGTGATGAATATCGATATTGTTCTATATCTATTTAGTTGTTATATAAATACCATATGTATGAATTTAAATTAATTTAAGTATTCGGTCATCTGATTCCCCTACGACAAGCTATGCTTAGTTTGGGGCTAGATTATGTTTTGTGGATTGTTCATTCATATTTTATTTTTATTTCTTTATTTATTATGATCGTTACTTCCTATAACCATTAAAATTATCAAAATAATATAAAATTTTGATAATTTTAATTATCAAAATTCGAACAAATTCAAATTAGGAAGAGTTTTTCAATGCACCAATATATTTTTATTTGAGTTTAGGATCTTTATAAGACTCTACCTAAAAGTTGTTTAAATAATTACGTTTTAAAAACTAAAAAGACAACCGACTTCATGTATATACACAAGGTAGCTACTGAAAAACGTTAAACGTCTTCATCATCAGACCCCTAATGACAGTCACAACCCGTCTAGGTGTACAGTTCTCATAAATACAAATTAATCAAGCCCAAACACCAGGAAATAGCTGTAAATCGTTGAGGATTTCCCTCGACTGTCTTTCGGCTCCATCATCAGATCGACTTCAGACCTTCATTAAATAGTAGTGCTTGAAAATACTTTCATAAAAAAATAACAAACGCACTAGTCGCCAGTACGATTTTCGAAAGTTCCCTTCGATTTCTCTGGGACGCCATCATCAGATCCTGGTTTCCTTATTATGGTACCACCTTTGTGATAACTCCTTTCCAACAAAAAAAGAATCGTCAAAATCGGTTCATAAACGACGAAGTTATCCGCGAACACACATAAAAAATATATATACGAATCGAATTGAGCAACCTCCTTTTTTGAAGTCGGTTAAAAAAGTAATGACGTCATCAGGGAGCTATTCGCAACGATGTGAGAAGTTACATACATCGCGCAAGTTGACGGGATTAATGGTACCGAATTCTCACCGTAGAACTATGCAGACTGCGAATATTATGGTAATTTAGTAAAGGTGTGAAAGATTAGCATCTTATTGTGATTCAGCGATTAGTTCCGTGCACTCAATGTTTGTTCGCGATTCGGTTCGGCCCGGTGTGTTTAACCGACGTACGATAATATAGCCCTATTATGTATTTTAGTTTTTTAAACTGTACATATATTAACGACCTCTGTGGCGCAGTGGACTAAGATCTGTCTGAGTAACAGAAAGTTGTGTGTTCCCGCCGGGGACAAATGTTTGTATGATCTGCAAGTATTTATCTCGGGTATTTCTATAATGTAGGTATGTATTTCAAAAAAAAAGTATATAAGTAGTATATCAGTCATGTGGTACGTACCCATAACACAAGCTATGCTTACTTTGAGGCTAGATGATGCTGTGCGAAATGTCCGGCATTATTATTAAAATAATAAGCTATTTGGACTAGCGCGCACTGCGAATTATTTCGCGGAGAAAGATTTCCCGCTATGCTGTGGAACATGGAATCAGAGGGTCGGTCGTTGAAAAACGTCGTTGAAAATGACATGCCTACTTCACAATAGACTTAGAATAGCGCGGGTTAAACCGCGCGAATTAATTCGCTAGTGCGTGTTAGGCCCTACTCTTCTATAGAAACATTTTTGTGATAGACAAGTTATGTTTTGCTTATAGTTTTATTAACTAGGTTGGTATCTACTTAAGTAATTTGTATATAAAGGTGTTTAAGTACATTATGCAGTTACCTGGGTAGGAAGTTTTTTTTACAAACGTTGAAATCGGTTTAGATGATAGTTTAAGCAAGAAAATAAAAGAGAATGAAATGGTTGTTAGATATTTCTTCAAACCCTATAAATGCTTAAATGTTTACTGTCTAATGGGGGTAGTCATAGTCACGTCCAAACGCCACAATTAGCATAATGCCTACCCTTTGTTTAGTAGATGATGATGATGATGAATTAAATGGCAAGCTTTTGTGGAGTAAAGGATGCAAGGACCTTTAATGCATTATATTTTTTTCATAAGATTTGTCATACAGACAGCAATCTACGAAACGTTATTACCACTAATTTTGCACATTTTCATAAGAAACGTACAAATTTAAACCATGACACTCAGACATACAGTCTAAAATAGCATGTCGTCCATCTGACAGCACAGTGGCACAAAACACATACGACTTGAGGACAAAAAGGTGAGCTTTTTGTTTCGCCCGACGATTTTGTTTTCAATTTAAATATTTTATACCATTTGACAATAGACAAAACCGGTACTTGTTACTAAAAAATTAAATATAAAAATTATGACGGTTCGCTTTTGTCTTTTAATTTATGCTAATTTGGTGCGGATGTGATGTCGCCGGATGTTAGAGCTTGATTTTTATTTCGTGTTGCAGCCATTGTTTGTTTTGGGAGATTGGAAACGGATGGTTTGAAACAAAACAAATGCAGCGTATTGAAAAATGTTACATGGCGTCATTTTATATTCGTACAGTGTTTATGATTTTCCGCGTAGCCTTTCTCGTTTTTAAAATAGTTTTAGATGTCAAGACATTTAGAAACACTCTTAAAGTTTATGCTAGTTAGTTATTATGTAATCTTCAAGTTTTTTTCAGTTTTATTTAACCTTTTGTAAAATACATATTTGGTATGAATAACATTAGTTTTCGGTTATAATAGTTATCTCTGGGATACTGGGAAACTTCATGTGCTGTATATAAGACAAGTACCTACTAAAGACTAATGGGAGTTTAAAAAAAACATATCAAAATCTACTTGGTATTTTTACATAGTTTATATAGAAAAATAACAAGGACGTGTAAAGAGGAACGAGCGAGAGCCAGACAATATTTCAGCACTTATTCACGAGCGATTAACCTGCATTACAATGTCGCGAGACAATTTATTCTTAGCTGCTTGAGGATAAAGACTTCAAAGGAATAATGGAATAGGTAGGTATTTAGAGTACCTAGTTAAAATGCTCTGGTTTTTGTTCTCCGCTTTCTTTGAATTTCCTACAAGTTCTTGTACTTATACGAGTTTTTTGGTGTATACAATCCATACTAATATTATAAATGTGAAAGTGTCTCTGTCTGTTTGTTACGTTTTCACGGCTAAACGGCTGAATGGATCTTATTGAAATTTGTTAAGAAGATGTATTGCATTTGGGAGAAGAACATAGGCTTCTTTTTGTCTCAAAATAATTGTTTTACAAAAATAAAATATTATAAATAAAATAAAGGTTCTAAGCATACGCGTACGAAGCGCGTACGGGGTATCAGCTTGTTTCTTATAAATAGGATTTCAGTACAAAAATATTTAGAAAAAAATGTTAAATTTATTCAAGTTAAAAAAAAAATATAGCATAGTCTTAAATTTACAATACATAAAAAAAAAAGTAAGTTGTTAGTGTGTATCTTGTGTATAATTTAACATTTACCTATGTTATGTGTATAAGAATAATTACGTTTTAATTATTCTCATACACATAACACACACAACATAAGACAAACGACTTCATGTGTAAATAATCCAAATATCAAAGTTTCGTTTCATCCAAGTTTATGACATATTTTTTTTTATTAAAAAAACTCTACTACTGAACCGATTTTTATGAAATTTATAAGTATATTCTTTCACATGAAATCAGATTTTTTCAAATCAGTTAATAATTGACGGAGTTATGAGGTAGCAAATAGTTAAAAAATAACAATAGTCTACTTGAGAACCTCCTCCTTTTAGTAGTCCGTAAGTAAATATTAAAGAAGGAACCCAAATAACGTGTTTTAATAATTTTTAGAGGTTCTTAGACCACGTAGTTAGTAGTATTAAAATTGAGTTATAACACATCATCACTACATAGTATAAAACAAAGTGGCTTCCCGCTGTCTATCTGTCCCTATGTATGCTTAGATCTTTAAAACTACGCAACGGATTTTGATGCGGTTTTTTTAATAGATATAGTGATTCAAGAGGAATGTTTATATGTATAATCCATGCATAATATAGTAGAGAAACACTGATAATTTTAGAGGTATCAAATCACAGTAATTCTGTAGTATATTTAATATCAGCATTGCACCCCTGCGAAGCCGGGGCGGTTCGCTAGTAATTAAATATAATAAAAATTACGAGTTTAAAAATGCATCAAATTTTAAGATATTCAATAAAGCACTTAATAAAATAGCAGCAGTCAATAAAACAAACTGTCACACAATCAATAAACATTCAATAGTTTGGAAAAATAAGAATTAATTTATTCAAACCCTATTTTATTATCTGTGAATGCGACTATTGTTTATTTATTTCTAACTCCATCATTCTTGTCTATTGTTATTGTAATTAATCAATTAATCTTCTGTTTTTTTTTAATATTGTTGCCTATAATAATGAAGTGTTGGTTATGAGTGTACTTCATAAATTAATAATGATCCCAGTTCATAAAAATTAATCAAAATAATAATCTATGTAAAAGTTACGATATGTTTTTATCTAGGTTTATGTAGGTATTTAAGTACTGAGTAACTGGACAATACAATTCAAAATACATGTAAAACCGTTGAGCTAAGGGAAAATTCAATCCAGATATTGGTTATACATTTGAAATAGAACTTTATTCTAATAGAAAAAATCGCTTTATTATATGAAAAATACAATTTTTACTAAGTATTATTAGATGTAGGTAAGTAATTACAAATTTCGTGAGAATATCTCTTCTCTTCTCCATCCTTCAAAACATCTATCACCTTGATATAAAAGAACGCATACATTACACAACCATAAAACTCCAAATATGACAACCGAACGAAAATATTTCATCTCATTACGCATACACACATCGAGACTATAAAATCAATAGCATCCAACAAAACTTTCATTGTCCCACTGTGCGAAAAGTTAAAATTTCTTAACCCTACATTGCTTTAGAAAAAAATGATCATAGACATGCAAAATAGATCCCATGCATCTTCGATATTCAAATCAGGTTCGGCCGGAACAGGAAGAGCAATTTTGACACTTGGAAGAATAGTCCACCCCTTCGGTATTCAAATTTTGTGCGTTTACGGCCAGTGTCTAGTTTAATACTAAGGAGTTTTTTCTTTTAATGAGAAGAAGTATTCATTCTAGTCGTGAGAAAGGAATTTGTGATGTGAATCTTGTCTTTGATCGAGGGGGATGGGTGTTATGGAAAGCTGTGTCAACATTGGCAGTTATATGCAAATTTATTGATTTGCGATAAAATAGATTTCGATAGGAATATTTTATTAGTTAGTCAACTTTGTTGCAACATTGCAGTGTCAGGTAGTAAATTTTACTGTCTTGTAAATTCTCTGACTATAAATTTACAGCTCGTGTAACATTAACTTACAATTAAAATGTTTAATATTGAGCATATCGGTAGTTATGTTGTAAATCGCAAAAAAAAATTGTATATATTAAAAAAGGATTATTTTACTCAGCTCCGCTTTTTTTTTCTATATTACCCAATAACTAAATGTCGACAAAAATAAGAGAAAACAAGTTTTCAAGGTATTACAAGGTATTTACATATTCGAATCAATTTATCACAAAATCTAAAGACACTGGTTTTAAATTAAAAACTCCAAACTCGAAAAAATGTCTTTATATAAAACAACGATCTTCAAGACGCATAAGTTTAGCCCTTCCCAGCTTCGATTCAAATTCAAATACGTCTCTACGCAGACAGGTGTTCTTTGTATGAACTTCCGCCTGTTTGAGGAAGTAAGGAGGTAGTAGACAAAAAGTAATTATTGTGCTCTGTGCTCTTACATATTTAAACTGTGAACTCAAGGAAAGTTTTTTTTAAATCAGATAACAGAGTAAGTTTACAAAATGTTTGTTAAATACTACTTATTTCAATAAATTTATGTAAATATCACATTAAACGATTCGAAACGAAATTGATATATTTTAGTAATTTCTCGTAAAAACCAAAAACTTGAAAAGATTATTTTTGAGAAAATACAAAAAATAAGTCGGGGAATAACTCTCATGTAATCTGTGTATTGAGGCGTCATAGGTGATAAAATTATTCAACCGAATTTTAATTCTCACGTCTCGACTAGTTTTAAAATAATACACACCTGGGTCTTTTAGACCGGTCGTCACATCCGCTAATTTGCATTCGAAGGGTTAAATCTTCGTGATTATTTAGGCTCACGCATATTTTTAATTATTCATGGGTTAATGTATTCATTTTTAAACGCAGAACGTTGCGAATGTGATTTTTTCGGGGACCCAGTTTGAATTTGGAACCCGTTGAGAGTGCGTGTAAATCTGTGATTAGAAAGTAAAAGCCGGGAAGGTTCTAATTTCAAATTAAAAGAAGGTTTAAAAGATAATAAAAAAAATCGAGTGACAGTTACTGAAAATAAAGACAACGGCGAAAATGAATCCAAATAATACCTCTTTAGAAGAAATTATTTTCTAACCTCATCAGTAAAAAGGTGAGTATTTTTTGTAAATCCACACGATTTCATTCCAAAATTGAATCGACTTACTTAGAACAATTTATATTGATTATTCTAAGCATTTACTGCTATTTATGTGCCAAATAAAACGTAATTTTTGAAATTCGATCTCACTAGTGTTGTACCAGCAATGCATCACAGATAATGATTGGATTTGCCCCGCCTACGTCATCAATCACTAACCAAGTGACGACGCGGGTGGCTACGATATCCAGCCTTATCAGACCTATGACTTTTCAGTACCTTTGTTTTTATTAATGTAGGGTGGCGGGTCAAGGTTTTTTGGTTTTGCACGCTAGGGTGGGACGTTATTTCGCGTAGCCATTGTGTCTTGTTAGAGGCAGTAATATCTTCGATGTAAGTAAATTATGTTTTTTTCGTGGGTTTCTCTATTCGGGAAGTTATATGGGTTCGGGAAACGGCTTTTTGTGTAACTATTTTTCTATATTGTTATTAATACTGGTCTGAATCTAGCTGTCTTTTGCATTATAGGTTGTGGGTTTGATTGCTGTGACCAACGTTTGTGTTCAACAAATGTTGTTCTAGGTATTGGTGTTATTAAGTATCTTATTTACATATTTACATGTATAGTACAAGTTTTGTTTAGCTGGTGCTGTGTAAATTAAATATCCATATAGCAACCGTTAAAGACCGTTTAAAACTAGATAGCTTAAGTGATCCAGATCACTGACAGAGGATAGCGTCCCTAAGACACAGGAGGCATTGCTACATTGACAGACTACGCTAATAAATAAATAATGCCGGACATTTCACACAGCATTATCTAGCCCCAAAGTAAGCAGAGCTTGTGTGTTATGGATACCACATGACTGATATACTACTTATATACTTTGTTCATTATTTTTGTAAATACATACATATTAAATATAAAAACACCCAGAGCAGAAACAAATAATTGCAGATCATACAAACATGTCGCGCGGTAGGAATCGAACCCGCAACCTTCTGCGCCTCAGCCGGGCACAAAATGCTACAGAGTTCGTTAATACAACTATGCTTAAATTTTCAAGGGTGAAAAATATATTAAATTTCCGGTGGAGGGGGTAATCCCGGGGGAGGGGGTAGGCTGTAAGAAGATTACCTACGGAGTGATGAGATGACTGTAAAGGGCTATTTTATTTTACTGTGGTTGGTTTACGAAATGTGAAATGATTTTGAGTTTATTTGGTGGCCATTTTTAAGCTCGTATTACTATTACAAATTCGTATGTTTCTGTATCTATGTTTCTATGACTGTTTGTCTGTTTCACGGCTGAACGGATTTTGATAAAATTTGGTAAAGAATTAGATTACATCTTAGAGAAGGTGTATAGTCATTTTTTTATGTAAAAACCACGCGGGCGATGCCACGGACAGAAGCTAGTCTATTATAAGAGGTTTTTTAGAAATAACGATATCCGGATCAAGGTTTAGGTCATTATCCATTTAAAATACCTATACGTTTTTGTTACTATAAATAGTTTATTATACCTCGTCAGTGCTCTGAAGACCTCTATAGTATAGTGGGCCAAGGCTAGACAGAGCAGCAGCACGCAGCAGGTTGCGGGTTCGATTCGTGCCGTGGGACAAATGTTTAAATGATCTGCAAGTATTTGGCTCGGGTCTGGGTGTTTCTATGTATAATATGTGTATATTTACAAAAAAACGGCTTCACACTCATGGTACCTACATTAAAATTTGCCTATGTCCGTCCCCAATATACAATATATCACCTTATCAAATGTTATCAAGATTAATGCAGCCAGATTAGATAGACAGAGAATCATTCGAATTTATAATTTTAGTACTTATGGATTGTATAAAACTACCCGAAAAAAAAGTTTATAGTTTATGGTTATAAAAATTAATTATAAACAAGAAGTTTGGTTTATAACATGATAATACCAATGGATCAAAGTCCGGCTGAGACGCAGATTCCCGAGATCGGTTCGATTCCCGCCGCGGGACAAATGTTTGTATGATCTGCAAGTAGTTTTTGGGGTCTGGGTGTTTCTATGTATAATATGTATGTATTTATAAAAAAAAGGATGTAAGTAGTATATCAGTCATGTGGTACCCATAACACAAGCTCTACTTACTTTAGGGCTAGATCCGGCATTTGAAATTTATTTATTTATTTAAAATATATAACCCACTGAAATTGTAAGCATCCCGACGAGCAATATCTTCAAGAATTTTTACGTAATCCGAGTTTCTGAGCACCTGACATTTATTTATGTATAGATTGTAAGGCTGCGTACATAAATAAATAAATAAATATTGGTGAAAATACACACAACACCACCTAGCCCCAAACTAAGCATAGCTTGTATTATGCGAGATGACTGATAGGTATAAAACTTATTAAATTATAAATACACTAGCTGTCCCGTTCGCTACTTCGTCCGTGCGTTTTAAAAAGAAAAAAATAAATGTAATTGTATATCTAAACGATTTTCAAATCCAATTTAACACGCACAAAAAAATCATCAAAATCAGTCTATCCGTTTAGGAGGAGTTTAGTTACAAACTCACGCACAGAACATTTATATATACATGTATAAAGATACTTAAGATACATTATAACACCCAGACACCGAACAATCACCTATGTTCATCAAACAAATGTTTGTCCCGGGAGGGAAACGAACCCCGACTTACAGTCCAGCAGCAGAGCTACTACCACCTGAGCTGACAGGCCAGTCATATATACGATTTTTATATGACGACCTCTGTGGCGCAGTGGGCTAAGGTCCGGCTGAGACGCAGAAGGTTGCGGGTTCGATTCCCGCAGCGAGACAAATGTTTGTATGATCTGCGAGTATTTGTCTCGGGTCCGGGTGTTTCTAAGTATAATATGTATGTATTTACAAAAAAAAAGTATGTTAATAGTATATTAGTCATGTGGTACCCATAACACAAGCTCTGCTTACTTTGGGGCCAGATGATGCTGTGTGAAATGTCCGGCATTATTTATTTATTTAAAAAACATAATGCTTTAAACTTAAACACTTAAAGAATAACGTCTTCATTGAATTAAATTTGATCAAATAAAAATACAATCGAATTGATAATCTCCGTCTTGTTTATTCATATTTTTCCAGTTATTTGGATTTAAAAAACGATCAAACCGATTTTGATGAGACTTCTAAGGGACCAATCGGGTAGTATATCCTTTCACATGAAAAAAGACGTTTTTAAATCGGTTCTTAAATAAGGAGTTAGGTAATTAACATTAATATATATATATATGTATACAACCGAATTAAGAATCTCCTATTTTATAGATCTTACATACTAGTAACTAGAGAACCCGAAGATATATCTACTGATCCTGGTCATCATCTGGCCAAAAATATATTTGGCACTTTTTTGGGCACATGATTACAACTTGCAGAGTATTTGAACTTAAAATCAATTTAATTCAATTCAATTATAAGTTCTTAAAACCGGCTGATGATGATAATGAGTTCTGAATGAAGTTCTTAAAATCCCTATTGAATTATGGTTTTTGCAAAAACTGTTTTCAAGTAAATTTAACTAACTAATTCCTAAACAAAGGTTTCACTTTCAAAACAGTGCGAACCGCGAACTCGAGCGGCAACGAGCGGACCGCGGATCAAATTCACCCTGATGAATCGAAACAATAAAAAATATTTAAAAAAAAGTACGTGAGTAAATCCTGTGTTTATCAAAATGTAAATAAAGGTTGCCTAGAAGAGATTTCTTTTAGCGATAAGGCCGCTCATACAACTTTATTGCTAATATATTTTTTTGTTCTCTCTATAGCGTTTTTTTTCTCTATCTAATTCGTAAAATTCACTAGGTTTTTTATTTCGCTGTGAATATAGCCTTAGCTTTAGCATACTAAGCTGCCATTTACATACATATGAGGTAGACGCGGAACCTCCCGAACCTGCACCCCTCGTTCTTTCTTCGTCGAATCTTTGTAGAAAAAAGGAAGCCTGAAGGAATTTCGGCTTTCCAAATATATACAGAATCAGTACAACATATTACGACCTCTATAGCGCAGTGGTTGAAAGTCCAGCAAAGACACGGGATCTATTCCCGCGGGTCAAATGTAATATATTATAATAAATAAATAATACCGGACATTTCACACAGCATCATCTGGCTCCATAGTAATCAGAGCTTGTGTTATGAGTACCACATGACTGATATACTACTTATGTACTTACGTTATACTATATATGCTACTATATATATATAGTATATGGTTATATAATCTGAAACTCGGAAACGGCTCAAACGATTTTCATTAATTTTAGCATGCAGGAGGTTTCGGGGGCGATAAATTTATCAATAGTTGAGATATCTAAGGATGTAAAAAACGATCTATAGATGGCTGACCTGGTCCAAATTACTGCCAGAGCACAGTGTCAATGAGAGATTGTTTTAATTACAATGCTAATACACTATCTATTTATCTCTTTTCAGGTTTTTTCATATCTGTAGGTTTTATTAACAAGTTTTAAAGGTTTTCGGGCTGTACACTGGCCTGTCCACAGTTTAGCTCCGAATCTGCGCTGTAGGCAGGTTCGATTCCCTTCTAGGACAAACATTTTTTGTAATGAACATAAGTACGAGTATATGTCCTGTGTGTTATAACGTATAATGCGTATTTATAAAAAAATATATATAAGTAATTTATCAGTCATCCGGTCACCATAATACAAGCTGACCCTATCCCAATATATATCTATGTAATATATAGGATAGGATAGGATTTTAATTTATCTCGATAGTTAGGTCTCTATGTATGTACCTAACGAGCAAACCAATGGGCAGAAGCTATAGACAATACAAGTTTGTAAATGCAATATCAGCTAGATATATCACAAGATACACCGCTCAGAAGCAAAGCATTTTTCAAGACACAATCCACCCTCGCTTCTCTGAACGTATTAATGTTTGGTCCAAGTCATAGAAACACCTACCAAAAAATTATCACACTGTCATGACACAAAACACTACTTTAATTGACTTATATTCTAATTATAAATTCAAAAAAGTCTGTTTGATTTAGGACATTTTCATCAAACGGCTGAATAACATGGCTTTACACAAAAGTAGCAGTAATTACAGTAACAGCAGTATAAGCTACAGCAATACCTGCAGAATAAGTCGTAGGTCGTAAAAAACTCTTATTAAGGAAGCCAGCTGCTGCCTATTACTCGCATCTCGTCTACTTACAAACAAAATTACGATTATAGGAAAAATATGTTATCGTACAATAAGTGTTTGATAGCAGTGATCATGAAATTCACACCGATTGCTAGTTGTCGTGAGTTACATAGTATAGGGCAGATCTTGATGGAAATTTATATGGAAATATATTGTATATTGGGAAAGAGCATAGCCTACTTTTTCTGTTAGTTGCGTTCGTGTAAAATTACTATTGGTCCAAAAACAAAAACGATATTGCTAACGATGTTTCAGAAAAATACCACTGAGCGTAGATTTTCGAACATCCGGGTCCAGTCGCGTTACACGATGCAACAGCCGTCTTTTAGTTGATTTATAAATAATAAATATATAATCCCGGACATTTCACACAGCATCGTCTGGCCCTAAAGTAAGCAGAGCTTGTGTTATGGGTACCAGATAACTGATATACTACTTACATACTTTTATTTTTGTAAATACCTACATACATATTATACATAGAAAACACCCAGACCCAAAACAAATACTTGCAGATCATACAAACATTTGTCTTACGGCGGGAATCGAACATAAATATGCGCCATAAATATATGGCGTCTCGTCATAAATATAAAAGAAAAGTAAATAATGCAGGACATTTTACACAGTATCTAGCCCTAATGTAAGCAGAGCTTGTAATATGGGAACCACATGACTGATGTACTACGTAACTTTTCGTTTTTTGTAAATACAAACATTATTATAGAAAATCACCCAGAACCGAGACAAATATTTGCACACAACACCATCTAGCCCCAAGCTAAGAATAGCTTGTATAATGTAGACCAGATGGCTGATAGAATACTTATATATTTATAAATACATACATAATACATATCATACTTGTTATAAAGCCAGACACAGAACAAACATTTATGTACGTCACACGTTCGACACATAGACACACCGTGGGACATATGTTTGTATGATCACAAACGTTCGTGTGTGATCATACAAACATTTGTCCCACGGTTGGAATCGAATCCTAAACTTCTGCGTCTCAGGCTGGCCTTCGCCCACTGCGTCGTCAGTCGTCATGTGATTCTCGAATATCTCGTGTTTTTGTGGCATTTTCGCCTGTAACTTGGAACACCCGTAGTATCTGGGTTCGTTTTTCCCTCGCTCCTTGGCAGTTTTGATGCATCGCAATATTTTCGTGTCAGCCGCACGCCCGTGACGGCGTGATATATTGGCTTTCGGCTTATTATATCAATTTATGCTTGAGGGGTACTTTTGGCACACTGGTACTTGCTTGGTTGCTGTGCTAGGTCAGTGAACTTTTGAAGAGTCTGAAAACCTAGGTGTCGATTTGGTTAAACTAGATTCTACAAGACAATTTTAATGAAGATGAAAATGAAATCGGGTGGGAATCGAATCAGCATTCTGCGTCTCGGCCGGACCTTAGCCCACTGCGCCACAGAGGTCGTCGTCGTTGTTGTCACGTCGTTATCGTGTCATAGTTATTTTAACCAGTGTGGTGAAAAAAGTCTTCAAACTTTTTAGATTTGAAATTCCGGTTTCTTCACAATGTTTTCCTTCAACTTTTGAGATTACTGATAGCGGATATATTTATCGAAAAAATCTATGTACGACTAGATTCGAACCCACGACCACTAGACCACATCTCTCTTGGTTCAGTGAACTGTAGTCAAAACAAGTCCTTAACCCCAAACATTTATCCAGACCAAAATACCGTAAAAATCTGCGGAAAGCAAAAACTCTTATTTGCAAAGCACCTGTCTGCTTTTTAAATCGTACGGGAGTCTCAAACATCTATTGAAACCCCGAAACAGGGGGTGTGTTACCCCCAACCTACCCCCCTTTTCTTTCCAACTTCGCATCGTCATCCGTATTACTTTGCCTTAACTTATGTGAGTACGAGGGAGCGGCTTCACGCGATTTTTCACCCAACCCCATTCAAATTTAAGTCGATTTTCATTTGTGTAGAAAAACCAATTTACAATGCTGAGCTTTAAGGGATTTTCCGTTTAATCTTAAAGGTATTAAGGTTGTTTTTAGCTTAGTGAGTGGAAGATCAATTTTGAGATAATACCTACTGGTTCCTTGCTTTACTTTTTCCTTGTGAATGTACTTTATGTAAGTTTAAAGTCTTATGTGGATAAAGTCGGTGTGTGCTTGGCTTTATTCTAAATCTTTTTAACACTGGTTCGTTGTTGGTCACCCTATGGATCTTGAAATAATCCTAATCTTAATATAATAATATTATAAATGTGAATGTATGTTTGTTTGTTACGCTTTCACGCGAAAACTACTTAACCGATCATCATGAAACTTTGTACACATATTCTTGAAGGTATTAGAAGTAACATAGGATACTTTAAAAAAATATATAATATTTTTTTACGAAAGATATGCCAAAATAACGTTTGCCGGGTCAGTTAGTCATTACATAGTATAAAACAAAGTCTCTTCCTGCTGTCTGTCTGTCCCTATGTATGCTCAGATCTTCAAAACTACGCAACGGATTTTGATGAGATTTTAATAGATAGAGTGATTCAAGAGGAAGGTTTATATGTGTATACATAAATAATATAGTAGAGAAACACTGATAATTTCTGAGGTTAGCGTATATTGGTTCAACGTATTAGAACTACTGAGCTACAGCAACGCGTGGCCGGGTCACCTAGTTTATAATAAAATAATGCCAGAAATTCCACACAGCATCATCTGGCCCCAAAGTAAGCAGAGCTTGTGTTATGGGTACCACATGACTGATATACTAACTTATATACTTTTTTTGTAAATATACATAGAAACACCCAGACCCGAGATACTTGCAGATCATACAAACATATGTCCCGCGGCGGGAATCGAACCCGCAACCTGCGTCTCAGCCGGACCTTAGCCCACTGTGCTGCAGAGGTGGTATTTCAGATGTATCTTATGAACAGACATAGGATACTATATTATGTTAATACCACGCGTGCGAACCCGCTGGTAACAACTAGTATTTATGTAACTACCTACTCATCTTGTCAGTGAATTTATATAACCATTGTGATGATGTTTAAAAATATATAAAAATAATATATTTAACTAAACACAAGGCTACTATAATTAATATGATTTTAAAACTATTTACAGAAATATTTACAGAAATGTACAATATAATATACAATAATATAAAATACACGTGAAACAGTTGAGCTATCTAAGGACCGTTTAAAACGATCTATAGATAGCTCAACTGATCTAGATCACTGCCAGAGGGCAGCGTTCCCAAGATACTAGCGGCATTACCACGTTGAATGGCAATGCTAATACGCTGAGCCAGATAGGAGCCAGCTCTTGGATCATGCAACGTATCTACCAGACGCCGTGAAATTATTTTGAATACGCGGTGGGCTACTGTTCCCCACGGGCCCAGGGTTTCGACTCCAAAAGGCTCAAATATGTAGGCCTTATAAAAACTATTGGCTCTGTGAGCTGTAGACCTCGCGATATTCGAAATGACTGATATATAACTTCTTATACGTTTTCAAACCCCATATCTCCGTCATTTCAAAAATATTTCCAAAAACTGAATCAACAAAAAAAATATATATTGTTATAGAACATGCTCACAAAATTTCACGAGAATCTGTTGAGAAATGCGACCTGTAGAGGAGAACTAACAGACAGACATACGAAAGCATTTTCGCCTAAGCTGAAACGGACACGCTCGCTTCGCTCGGTTGATAAGTATACAGACAATAGCAGAACTTGATACAGCTCATTAGTGTACCGCAAAAACCATAGAATTTAAAACCCCGGGAATGGAACCCACGGAATGTTCACGGCAGCATTCCAATTAGCATAATTACAAAGAAGCATCAATGTCAACCAGCTGAGAGCTTCGTATTGATGAATGCAACAAAACAATCTCTTTATAACAGGCTACTTTTTTTAAATTAACCATGACAGATTTATATTTAAAAGTTTTATTTGATAATTTTGAATAGGTGAAAACTTTAACGTTGTTAATTTAGAGGAAGTTTATTTATCTGTCAATACCATAATCACAAAATAATTAACTAATGTGACATAACTACATCATTTTAATTAAATGAAATTAATTTTATTTAGTTCAAACACAATACAGACAGAGTAATATATAAATATATAATGCCGGATATTTTACGCAGCATAAATTTAAATAAACAGAGCTTGTGTTATGGGTACCACATGCATGATATACTAATTTTTTTTTTTTTGCATTAACTATGAGTAGAGTCGTGAAACACTGCATTTAGTATATTACGTCAATGTTATAGAACGGTCACTCTAGCACTCTTGACGAACTAACTCTATAAATTGACAACGATATGTTCGCATAATAAGTCTCAAATAATTCTCAAAATGGTGTAATGTACCATCTTTTGCAATGCAAAAACAGCATAACTATTTAAATATTTCGATAAATTGTTTCATTTTTTCTGAAAACCTAAATGCGACTTTGTGGCAATATTATTATGAATCACTTGGCATTGACCAAAATATCATCAAGACAGATACCATTATAGGAAGCGAAGAAGAGTTTATATTTTTTTTTTAAAACAGGTGTCTTTGTGGTTAAGTGGGCCAAGACCCGGCTGAGACGCAGAAAGTTGCAGGTTCAATTCCCGTCGCAAGACAAATGCTTGTATGATCTGCAAGTATTTGTATCGAGTCTAGGTGTTTCTTTGTGTAATATGTATGTATTTATAAAAAAATATATAAGTAGTAAAACACAAACTGCGTACTTTGGGGCCAGATGATGTTGTGTTAAATATCCGACATTATTTATTTATTAGACGACCTCTGTGGCACAGTGGGCTAAGATCCGGCTGAGACGCAGAAGGTAGCGGGTTCGATTCCCGCCGCGAGACAAATGTTTGTAAGATGTGCAAGAATTTGTTTCGAGTCTAGGTGTATCTATGTATAATATGTATGTATTTACAAAAAAACAGTATATAAGTAATGTATCAATCATGTGGGCCAGATGATGCTGTGTGAAATGTCCAGGATTATTTATTTATTTATTTTTATATTATTCATATAATATCAAGTCTCCTGTCAAGGATGAAATTAAGAGCTGAAGCTCATTCTAACTGTCCTTTTCTTAGCAATATAACAGGCAATTAGTGGTCATGACAAATAACTGAGGGTATCTGGGGACGCGATGTAAATGAGGCGTCGCCAACAGCCTAAAATACACCCTAATTTTAGTTACCTAAGCTACAAATCAGGATGACAAATCGAGAGCTTCTAAAGAAAAGATGTTTCTGTTTGCTTAATGACGTCATTATACGTCATAACGCTGTCCAGACGAAATTATCTGGATTTCAAACAATGTTATTGGTTATAATGGGCTTCTTGTAATATCTACACAACATTTGGTTGACAAGCGAAATTAGATTTTGGTGTGATTAATTACTAGATAATAGGTGTTTTAAATGTATTTACAAAAATAATTACAGAAATGTACAGAATAATATAAAACTTATGTTATACAGTTGAGCCATCTAAGGACCGTTTAAAACGATCTATAGATACCTCAACTGATCCAGATCACTGTCAAAGGGCAGCGTTCCCAAGACACTGGCGGCATTGCCACGTTGAATGACAATACTAATATAATAGGAGCCAGCTCTTGGGTCACGCAATATCTACCAGATGCCGTGAAATAATTTTGAAAACGCGGTGGGCTCTTGTTCCCCACGAGCCCAGGGCTCAAATATGTAGGCCTTATCAAGACCGGCATATTTGCGCCTTTTGAGGTCCTCGGCACATTCAGCCACCGCACCAGCTCTAACGGAATTCCCGGACAGATGGGCTGCGGACAGGGTGTCTACGCAAGTAGCATCCCACACTAATGGCCTACCCATCTATTAAGGGACAAGAGTCATACCATCAGGCCTCTTACTATCAACACGTATCAGACCGTTCGGTTCGACAACAGCTGGTATGTTGCTGGTAAGTGCCTGACGAAGACTTCCGTGGCCAACAATCCTACCGGTGGCCCTTAAACGCTAGGTGTTTTTGTAGTGCTTACTTGGGTCTGTCCCTGATAACGCGAATCCGTCACGTCTGATATCGTTAAGACGATTTTCCGACTATTCTGACATTTTCCGTACACTTATTCTTAATCTATCGCATTTTCGAAATAATTTCACGGCGTCTGGTCGAAACATCGATTGAGTCATGCTGGCTCCTACTCGTATATGGCCCAGCTAAGCATTCAACGTGGGAATGCCACCAGTGTCTTAGGGATGCTGTCCTCTGGCAGTAATCTGGATCAGCTACTTATATTATAGTATTTAATTTTGTTTTAATAGTTCAACTGGTTCACATGTATTTTTAACAGACTTAAAAAAAGGAGGATGTACTCAATTCGATTGTTTCTTTAAAGTTTATGTGAAATCATATACTCTCCGATTGGTATCATACAAATTTTTCAATAATGCATCTAGCCACAAACTAAGCATAGCTTTTACTATGGTGACCAGATTACCTCAAGGTTAGACTCCATTGCATATTAATTATTTGTACAAATTAAAGGGAGGATCACTCAAATATACGTATCGATTGCCACTTGCCAAGTATTGACACCGTGACATAGATTTATAAATAAGGGCCATAATATAAGGGCGCAAAAACTACTGAATGGATTTTAATGAAACTTTACAATAATATCGCTTATACATCAGAATAAAACATCATCATCATCATCATCATCATCACCATCATATCAGCCCCTAGAAGTCCACTGCTGGACATAAGCCTCCCCAATAGATTTCCAGGAAGAACGATTCCTTGCAGATTTTATCACGTTGTGAAACACCCAACATAGCTCTCTCTATAGCACGTTGAGCGACTCTGAGCTTGTGTATGAGGCCAATAGTTAGCGACCAAGTCTCAGTACCATTTATTGGGGGGTTTTGCCATAGTCACCGCGCTTGGCAGGCGAATTGGTGACCACAGATTTAGTGTTAAGTACTCGGGGGGTGCTGCTGACCAATCCCCCGGTGTGTGTATATAGAGAATAACACATAGACTATACTTTCTAAAGATATTGTGTGAATTGTCCAAAATATAAATGGTTAGTATGTAGGAAAAATGCCATCTGCCATCTGCGAGCTATTCTGGCGTGCGCTGCAAAAACCGTTAGAATTACACGCAGTTCTAATCCTGCGCAGACGAAGTCGCGGGCACCAGATAGTGTATAATAATATAGAGTCTCATCGTTGTGATGAATACAGGTGTTTGTTATGTGTCTGGGTGTTATAAAGTACCTATTATGAGTATGTATGTATCATAACTACTTACTATAAGAGAGTATATACATTTTAAATGTGTCAGTTAACTGTCAGAGGACAGAGCAAAATGAGGCTATGGTATTCTTGACGATCTTGATGACGACCTCTGTGTTGCAGTGGGCTAAGGTCCGGCTGACACAGAAGGTTGCGCGTTCGATTCCCGCCGCGAGACAAATGTTTGTATGATCTGCAAGTATATGTCTCGAGTCTGGGGGATTCTATATTATAATAAGAATGTATAAAAAAAAAAGTATTTAAGTAGTACATCAGTCATGTGGTACCCGTAACACAAGCTCTGCTTACTATGTTGCCAGATGATGCTGTGTGAAATGTGCGGCATTATTATTATTATTATTATTATTATTATTATTATTATTATTATTCTTATCAACAATATAGTCATTTATATCACAATACGCATTTTTCCCAAGACCACTCTTTGTATAAGTTTAAATTTTTTTAACAGTTGAAAGATCAGGAAGCTAATTATAGAAGCGCTCCGTGTTAGGGAAAGGATCTATTTACTTTTTCTAGTCGAAACCTATTGATGTTTATTTTGTTTCTGTTCCTAGTATTGATTCTATGATGATCACTATATTGTTGAAACCCATCTCTATTTTTATGAGTATAAGAGCTAGAATTTCTTCAACTATTAAAGACGCCACTATACATTTTAATATCGCGCAACATTCTTCCGAATACTTCGAATATGGTCGTAAAACCCCCGCGGGGGTGGTTATTATTCATTTTTCAAAAACGCAGTGTAGGGCTCACTAATGTGCCACTTCACAATCAACCCCTGCCTACCCCTACGGTTTTCGCGACCATGTTTTTTCCTGCGCATTTTTTGTTTGTCATCTCTCCTTTTCGATTATGTTAAATGTTGTATTCGTTGTCTCGCTCGCTCTATCGCGTGTATCATGGGGTGGCAAGAGAAAATATGATGCATTTTTTTAGATAAATTGATTTTCATGTGTAGTAGCCATTTTATGGATGGTTGGCGTATGGTGATCGTGTCGCATCTTGTAACAGATCTAACTTTGTTATGAGAATCTTGTTAGAATTTTGTATTTTTTTTCTCTTCTTCTTCTTATTGTGCCAAAAGTTATTTTTTTAGATGAATATTGACTGTCCTTACCCGTTAACCTCTAACCGTCGTTAATTATTGTCGTAAAGGTTGTCTGGAAGAAATCGCTTCCTTAGCGATAAGACCGCCAATAGTACATAATTTTTCGTAAGTAAATTTAGTTATGGAATTGTTATATTTAGTTTTAAGGTGTACAATCAAGATTCTGCATTAGTTCATTAATTCGTTATTGTATGTTAGATCATAAGTAGAATTTATAAAAAGGTTATTAATGACCATTGAGTCAATAAAAATGACCAATTACATGCTTTGTAAATATAAACGTCACAAGTTAATCACACAACAATAAAACTATCAAATAATGTCATATTTAATGCCATAAATTTGGACAAAAAATTTACGGTCCGGTACATCCATTATAAAATAACGTGACCAATTTATAATTACTTGAAAAGCCATCAAAAACTCATAAAAAGCGCTACGTTAAAATTAATTATAACTAATTAAGGGCGAAGTTTTTGTTTTTATTGCTTACTTCTATAAACACGATTTTTATAATCTATAAATTATAGCAATTACGCACGCCGTTATTATAAACATGAAATAGTGCAGGTGAGTTTATAACAACGAGTACAAAATTGGTATTTAAAATATGACACTTGTTTTTGAATTAATTGTATATTTACTATTAACATTGAGTACATACTGAGCGTTTACGATCATAATAACTTTACCACACTGCTACCTAAAGCAATATCATGCTTTAAGGCTATTCCGTGATCAAATGATCTTGACGTGTATTCATGGCGCTCAATTCACGGTTTTTGAAGTGATATCTTCTTATGGGAGGGTAAACCGCTTTGTTACGTAACGTGTTACGGTGCCAGTTTGGCTGGCTTTCCTTTCTCTCACGCATACGGTAGTGGTAGGCAGGTTTCAGCGCTAGTTAGATTAGTTATCACTTCCGTCGGGCGTACCGAGACGCACACGTTTTTTTATCAGAAAAAAGTCAAATAAGGAATTCTGAAAAAACTTCAAGCTAATTAAAACGGGTAATGTTTTAATTAGCTTAATTTCCGACTATTAGTGTAAGCTTCAAATTTAAAAAGATGTCAACTTAACGAGAAGATGATAATTATTGCATATTTTAGACATTATTTCAAATTAAATCATAAAACTAACAATTACTTTAAACACAATTTGAAACAAGTAGGAGGCATAATATTGAAAATCCATACCTTATATCTTTATATAACGATTATCCTTTTAATAACGAGAAAAGAACCACTAAATAGCGGTTATTCTAAAGTTCATTTGCTAGGGGCATCGTCTTAACCACGAGACATAATTGAACACTATTAAAATGAAATAATTAAACTGTTCAACGCTGATTGGGTGTTGATAAATTTTATTATTTTATTATTTTATTTTAGTTTGCGGAAATAAGCTCAAATAAAAGTTAAATTACTAACCAATCAGATTCAGGACCACACACGTAGACTTAATAAGTTTATAGACTTACGTGTTACAAACTTACCATCTAAGACCTTTAAC
Organism: Lampropteryx suffumata; assembly: GCA_948098915.1. NCBI lineage: Eukaryota > Metazoa > Arthropoda > Insecta > Lepidoptera > Geometridae > Lampropteryx > Lampropteryx suffumata. The sequence continues at coordinate 3,948,321 of OX402560.1, forward strand.
AGAATTTACAGAATATAATTACTTTGGAAAGTTTGTAACTTTTACCATTTGGACAAGTGAAGTAAGAGAGATCTTATTTTTCTCAATATCAGAAATTCATTACCATGAAACTACACCATATTACATATTAATGTGACCATAGTTACTTATGATTATAATAAATATTGATAGACAATGCACACAACACCATCTAGCTCAAAACTAAGCATATCTTGAATTACGGTGACCAGATATTGAATAAACGAACAAGTAAACGAAATTTCGATATTTTGATTTCTTGTTTTACCAGTGGTATTTAGGAATTTCGAAAAATGATAAGTCAAATCAAAAATATTTTTAGTCAATCACAAGGATTGAAAAACCTTTGATCTCTTTGATATGTACCTCAAAAGCGAAAACTTTTTACTGACTTCAAAAAAAGACAGGAAAAAACGAATAGGGAAAATTCGGTTGTATTTATTTAACTAATTATCAATTAGAACGGCGAAATCACCAATTACACTAATTAATTATTTATATGAAACTTATAAAACTGCTTTATATTGAAATTAAAAAAATTTAATAAAAAATTACGCAGTAACATTATGCATAAAATTGTTAATATTAAAATATAAAATTGTTAATATTATTTTATACAAGAGAGAAAAAACAAATATTAATAATCGGTCATCATTCCCTCTCACAAAAGAGCAGACAAACTGGCATTAGTTCCTTTCATTCATCCGCAAATATGTCAACGTCTTGGAAAGCCTTAAGTAAACCGTTGAGGGCGTCGAGAGCGCGATGTATATACCACACCTACTGAGAAACTTGGCCATTCCTTTAACAAATATAACTTAGAAAGTACATAATTTCAGGCCTACTAAACTACGGGACGGAAAACTTTATGGAATTTTATTTCTAACGCGTTTAGTAAGAGTATAAAGTGTATGGAAATCCATTTCAAATGTTTTATTTTTTTTAAATTTCTTAATAGATCAGCCGGTAGCTATGGTTATTTTCATTATAGGTCAAACGACAAAAAGTTTTTACTCCAAGTCCGACAAATGATTTATTCCTCTTCCGATATCCGAACAAAATTTTGAAAAAAGAACCCAAGTAATAAAGGCATGCGCGGGAATTTCTTCGAAATTTGAATTTGGGTTTGGTAATTTTATTAATTCTACAGAATGTCGTCGAGTGATAGTGAAGATTTTATTTTATTTTCCTCGTTGGTGTAATTTAGAGCACTATGTATCACTCGGGAGAAAGTGCGATTCCTACCTCGTGTGTTTCAATGTATGTTAGTATGTTTGTACAGGTATGTTTTAATGACACACTCGATAGGAATTGGGCACTTTCTCGCCTAGGTGTAGGTACTGTACAATGTACTATTGTTTTCTCTTTAAGTATTTAAAACGTAATTATTTTCCATAAAGTCTCACCTTTTGGGTGGCCTAAAAGCTCCGTCACAAGTTGGCAATTCCACTTACTAAAATTACTCGGGTACTTTTTTACTGGCATGTTTACAATTACGTGCCGAAACAGTTAGCCAATCAGATAAGTCCGACGGTTAACAATCTTCCGGACTCACAATTACCCACGCAGATGGCAGATAACCAAAAATGTAAATTAAACGTAAAAATTTGAACACACTTTAGTTAGTTTCCAGTTAGTTTGAGGTTAGGAGGGTTCAATTACAGCTCAACTAACCTCGCAGCTGTGTTACTTTCTCAGTCAGCTGTTTAGTACTTCCTCTTTTCGATAATGGCATGTGTCATGAAAATTTTGCCACAAATGTCACAAAGTCATATCTTTGTTCGCCATTGTTATAAAATAGTTATATTATACTCCCTCGATCTAAATACATTGAAACAACAGAGTATTTTACATTTGTTTGGTTTTACAGCCAAAATGTCCCAGGTGACAAAAGTCATCCGTGTGTCATCCGTTTTTACGTATTCTAACGAAATTAGGGGTGTTTTGAAAAGTTTTATATTATATTTAAAAAAAGCCTATAAAGTATAGTTTAATAATAAGTAGGTTATATTGCTACAAACTGCGAGAATTGGTGTAAAAACTCTTTAAAATCAAAAGTTTATTAAATTTAACCTACATTGTCAAGTATAAATTAATATTTCCAGTCTTTAGATTCATAGTTAAAATTATTTTTCACTTAGTTTTAATCTGTATAATTTTACCTATTCACAAGTATTTTTTATTTAAGTCTAGCTACAGTAGTTGTCTAGTTATCACGCTCGAAGTTGAAAATGAACCAAGCGCTCGGCGACGAAGAATTCCGATCGCGCGGTCGGACGTTCTAGAGGGAGACAGCTGCTGCACTCGGACGTTCAAGTGGTTATATAAAATAATTATACGATTATTTATACTCAAATTACAAAGAAACAAATTTTTTATTATAATTATTCACACCAGAGTCGATAACTTTAGCTTTCATAAAAATTTTACCAACGCTTTAGGCTTATATATATATTCAGATTGTTAGAGAATTCAAATATTTTTTTCAAAAATGACTTAGCGTTCTCAGTCTGACATGAAGTTATACGCCTACGTCGTTAGTTTTGGTGAGCTGCGCCTGTAGTGACTTAGCTATTCTCTTGCAGACTGTATTGGTGCCACGAAAAATTAGAATGCGTGTTATTTAGTGCTGAGAAGCAATTTATGGGTGTAAAATGGTGTCGTTTCAAACCGCCATTACGCAAATGCTTAAGATACGAGTATACGTAATTTTTATTTTCATTTATTTTCTGGACACTATTGCTCAATCTACAATCTAAATCTTGATTTAATGCTGTTTTCAATTTCACTTCGTTTTGAACATTTTAAACAAATGTCTTTAGTTTATAATACTTATTTCAAATTTTAAAACTATTTCACGTTATTTGGTAGAAAGTTTGCGTGACCCAAGAGCCGGCTCCTATCTGACCCAGCGTATTAGCAATACCATTCAACGTGGCAATGCGCCAGTGTCTTAGGGACGCTGTCCTCTTTCAGTGATCTGGACCAGTTGAGCTATCTGTAGATCGTTTTGAGCGATTCATAGATAGCTCACATCACTTCAATCTTTTACGTCCTTCATCTTTAGTAACTACATTTATATGTATTTTTTTTTTTTACTTTTCTAAAATGTTTGATAAAAAAACTAAAGTATGTTTTGTTTTGTTACAGGCAACACCGGCACCATCACATTCAGAATAATCACCAGAAATTTACCTTAATACTTTAAAAGTCGTATTATAGAGACTTTAAAAATACTTTAAAGTCTCTATAATATGTTATCATCATGTTTTGCATAAAACTAAACAAAAACACATTTTAATCAATGTTTACTCTTAAGGCGATACCCTGAGCAAATTAAATCAACACATTTTGACGATGCTGAGATTGCAATTTTTTATCAGAATAATTTCAATGAAAAAATCAAACAAACGTTGAACGGATAATGTTGTGGGTATTTAGTTTGATTTCTACGCTGCAAGTTAAAACGACGTAAATTTTAGGACAAGATGATGATTAATAAAACATTTAGATTTGAGATTAATAACTTATTCATAATTAAGTTATAGAGCTAATAATAACATTAAAAATGCATTTTGATAAACACGGGCTTTACTCACGTATTATTTTGTCGACACTGTTTCGATTCATCTAGAGAATCTTCATCGGGATGAGTTTTATCCCCGGTCCGAAACCGTTCAATGCGAACCGTGAACTCGAGCGGCAACGAGCGGACCGCGGATCAAACTCACCCTGATAAAGATTCTCTAGATGAATCGAAACAGTGTCGGTGCCTCTATCAACAAAATAATACATGAGTAAAGCCCGTGTTTATCAAAATGAACATTAAAAATGATTAGAAACGAGAAAATTGGAGCATAATAGTAAATAAACAAGGTTGTTTGCTGTTTCGAATTCATCAACAAACTATGCACAGCATTCGATAGTGAATAGACTGCATAAAATTACATATTTTATAGTAGTAAAGATTTTTTTAAGACATTGAAAATATTAGAGGAGGCACAGTTTTATTGCACTACCCACAAAATCTTAAATCCAACCTTCTGCTTTTCATTGAAATTTTTAATTAGTAGCCTTTGATAAACATGCATATTTACGTACTGCATATGTATGTGTGTATTATGTACGTTTAATAATTAATTATGTTGTAATATGTATTGTCATTCACATCGTTTATAAATTAGCAAAATGTTTCTTCTTTTTTCTATTTGATATGTCCGCAAGGTAAAATGTAATGTCTGTTTATAAATCCAGTATTTAGCTTAGTTTGAATTTACTGTTATTTTTTAAAGGCTGTGGATTTTCTTTTGTAAATAAATTAAATACAAACCGATTTTTTTTTTAATTATTATTAACTAGCGACCCGCCTCGGCTTCGCACGGGTGCAATGCTGATACTAAGTATACTACAGAATGACTTTATATACAAAAATCAAAGAGAATAACATAGCCTAAGAGATAGACATTTACCATAGCGGACTTTTGTGTAGATTTTTTTAAGGTGTATAATACTGTAGTACATTATTTTGATCTATCTCGTAGGGTTCAGCCAGCGTTTGCAATGTAAGCGACAAAAAATTTGTTTATTTACGACATCACATTAGAAACCTCTAAAAGTATCAGTGTTTTTCTATTATATTATGCATGTAATGTACAGATAAACCTTCCTCTTGAATTACTATATCTATTAAAAAAAACGCATCTAAATCCGTTGCGTAGTTTTTAAGATCTAAGCATACATAGGGACAGACAGATATCTACTAAATAACGGATTTTTTTCATACAAAATGCCATTTGCTGAGAGTAACGTCTTTAATATGTTTTGTTACAATTCTGGCACAAAATTGTATGCAGTATGCAATTCACACTCGAACTCCACGGCATCTAATTAAGCAATTATAACCTAAGCAGCTGTTAATAACAAGATTGGTGTAACCGACCCCATATTTAGGCATGATTGTCTTAACAAACTGTTAATGGTTCAGACCCAGAATTGACCCTTAATTACCATTAATTGTCTGTTAAGTTGAGCTTTAAATTATAATTTGCGTTTCGGAGTTAGATCGTTTCAATGTATATTCTGTTTTAAAATTGTTGTGAAATGAAAAAATAAGTTTATAATGCATATAAATTTGCGTTCATTGTTTGATTTTACAATTATTTAGACTGATAAGATATTTCACTTTTAAAACATTCGTGAGTTATTTTACATTTTGATAAACACGGGTTTTAGAGAATCTACATCAGGGTGAGTATGATCCGCGGTCCGCTCGTTGCCGCTCGAGTAACCCGAGTGCGGAGTTTTTCTAGCTAGATTAATCGAAACAGGTAGATACCTTCATCGACAAAATAATACGTGAGTAAAACCCGTTATCAAAATGATAAGGTCCATATAAAGGTTAACTATTTCTGGTTTTATAATATCATAATACTTACTTTTTATTATTGTGTACATTTCTGTAAAATTAAGTATTTTTGTATAAATGGTGGTCTTATTCAAAATCTACTATAAAAATCAATTGTGGTACGTTTCGAAAATACTCAAAAACGGCTTGACTGATATTTTTTTTTTATTTTGTACGCCTCAATGTTGAGTTGATTTACAATCAAATCAATTTTAGGTGGTACATAGTTCACCATGTCATTTAAAAAACTTTGATCATAATATTTTAACTGTCAATTTACCAAAGATTTTGAAGTGATAACTTCTTATGGAAGGGTAAACCGCTTCGCTTAAGCACGCCTGCCTAAATAAATAAATTTTGGTGGACAATTCACACACCATCTAGTCCTAAACTAAGCATACCTTGTATTATGGTGACCAGATGACTGATATAATACTTATATTTATTTAATACATACTTATGATACTTTATAACACCCAGACACAGAACAACCACCTATGTTCATCACACAAATGTTTATTCTGAAAATAGAACCCGCAACCTACAGCGCAGAAGGCAGAGCTACCAACTGATCTGACAAGCCAGTAAAATGGAAAATATGTTTTTAAAAAGTCACCACAAAACAAAATATGGCCGTTTGTAGCTAAAATTGGTCAATTATCATAAAGAATCGAATGCAGGTGTAACTTTACAAGTTTGAAATAAACCAAACGCAAGTTAACGCTTTCACTACGAATATATTAACATAATTTCTTATAATACACTCATTACTTACATTTTATGTAATCACTTTTATCACATACGCATAAGGTTCAATTTAGAATGGTTTAGAGAACCATTTTCGTTGTTTGATAAATTTTATGCTTAAAATGTAATTAATGGACATGGAACAATCATGTTTTGGTAAAAACGAGACAATCGTTGTAATCGATCTTATTTTGTGATTACGAGTTTAATGTGTTGCATGCTTAATAGGATTCAAAAGAGTGTAGTAATACCAAAATACCAATTAAGCGCGTAATGGCGAACTCTGTGGCGCAGTGAGCTAAGGTCCAGCTGAGACACAAAATGTTGCGGGTTCGCTTCCCGCCACGGGACAAATATCTGTATGATCTGCAAGTATTTGTCTCGGGTCTGGGTGTTTCTATATATATAATATGTATGTATTTACAAAAAAAGTATTTATGTAGTATATCAGTCATGTGGTACCCATAACACAAACTCTGCTTATTTTATTCTGATTGGATTATTTATTTATTTTATTTAATTCTCATTAAATCGCAAACTCAGTTAAAATGTGACCGAGCATACATTTTCTGACAGTTTTAAATAAAAAACTGACAAAAATGTGTTTATGTTTATGTCAGTTTTTCTATTTGGTAATATTATAGAATATGAGCTTAAGATCACCAAAATCATGGTTTCTTGAAAACGCTTACATCTCTAAATTTGTAAATAGAGGGAAAACTAGAGTTGGATAGTTTGCCCCCGTCATTCTAATATCAATTCCGGATATTTAATTACCAGACATCGATATAAATATTTTTTGTTATAAATACATACATAGAAACACCCAGAACCAAGACAAATACTTGCAGATCATACAAACATTTGTCTCGCAGCGGGAATCGAACCCGCAACCTTCTGCGTCCCAGCCGGACTTTAGTCCACTGCGCCACAGAGGTCGTCAGAATCAAGATAAATAAATAATAATGTAGTATATCAGTCATGTGGTACCCATAACACAAGCTCTGCTTACTTTGGGGCCAGATGATGCTGAGTGAAATGTCCGGGTTTATTTATTTATTTAATGAATAAAGATGGTAAAAGAATAATAACACATTAGATAATGTAATAAATAAATAATTCCGGACGTTTCATCCAAAATCATCTAGCCCGAAAGTAACCAGAGCTTGTACGTATAGGTACTTATTTTGTCAATACATGATTATACTCAGAAACACCCAGACTCCCAGACAAATACGTGGGTGTGATTATAATTTAAACATTTTCTATAAAAAAACATTTCTAAAACATTTTCTATAATTTAGAATTTTAGTTTATTTTACGTATTTACATATTGTAAACGCATATTGTAAACGTAATACGCCGATCTCTTATGTATCTCTTAATGTATAAGTTAAATGATATAATTTTTTGTATATTTGCATCTGTAGATATCATGATATTCTAGAAAATGTTAATTCTACAGAAAGTCATAAAGTTTAAAAGTTAATAAAACAATTTTTTTTAGGAAATATTAAAACTGAACTGAATTTTGTTTTTTATTTATATGTAATTGTATATTATTTTGTACATTTCAGTTTTTCTATTATTATTATAGTTATACTAACTAGTATTCCATAAAAAAAAATTTTGTTAACTGTGTTAGTAAATTTTGTTAACTGTGTCAGTAAATTTTGTTAACTGTGTCAGTAAATTTGATATATTTGTGAATTAAATTATTAGTTTTCGTGTTTATAAGTTATAATAACGATCATTATGTATGGTTCCCATTGAAGAAGGTTGCGTAGATGTGTCAAATGGCCATGAAATGTAAATTTAGTAAATAATTTTAAATGTTTGGAGCAAACATAATCCGATATCGTATCATAATATGATATATTGTATTTTGCGATATTAGTTAGTCCTATGAAACAACAGAATGAAAACCTTTGTATTACTACACCTTTTAGTCATAATAAACTATTTGGTTGGAAGAATTACGAGAGTGCATAGATAGCAGTGAAATTCATTAAGATATTATCAGTAAGTTAAAAAGCCGTAAATGTTTTTTTGGAAATAACATTTTCTATTTTATTTCTAGATGGCAGCACTCGTAAAGTATTCAGTGTGACCAGTATAAGAGGTATTTAGTACCTACCTACTTCACTATTGTTACAATAGTTGTAACAACAAATAAAGTAGAGCACAATATTAATTATTTAATTATGATAATTTTAATTTTCACTCAAAACGGGATATTTACCATGATATATGAGTTTTTCTGCTTCTCGATATTTCGGCACAGTTGCATGCGCCATGATCACGAGATAAACTGAAGTCTTTGCGGGTGGATGTTATTGGCAGACAAAACGGTCTACCCTCTTTCTCAGTCTTTTACTGCGAACATTACCCCTACTACCGGTTTCATTATGATAATTTTATTTAAGAACAAGACGAATTTCTTCCCTGATCCTTCTTGGACTTGGTTTCAAAGAAATCAGCATCTATTTCACTGTATTTGAGTAATCCTGGATTGTATTAAAAAAAACTGTTATGAATTTGAATTTAATTTAATTACTAGAGTACTAAGCTAGAGTAGTAAAGTATTAAAAAAATCATCCCCACTTCTCTTAGGAGAGGTATACCTAAAAACTGTTTTTTTAATTATTATTTCATTACTTTGTAGGGGTTATTAATACAGACACAGGTCACAGGCAGACCGACATAGTGACTCTATAAGGGTTCATTGTTGACTTCAGAACCCTAAAAATAAAAGATAACTAATATACAATCAGGCAAACAGACAGACAGACAGACACTCTCAAATATATAGTATTAATATGGATTACGTATTTCCAGTTGCAATCAGTCTAATGGCTGATGCAACAATGCTTATAAGATACTAAAATTCTAAATTCAAATTCTCGACTATAATAACTATAATAGGCATAACATGAATAAACTTAGCCTATCCACTACTACCTTGCAGGCAATAAAAAAAAAACCACTTATGAGATTGTAAAAAATTACAGGAAAATAGCCGTATAACTAAATACGGCAGAAAAACACTCAATATTCACAGGAAACCTAATGAATCATTTATTAAAATAATCATATTAATAAGTTGAGAAATTTCTATTTATTTATTGATGTGTTACACTTTTCCTGCAATATGTGGAAATGATTTCGTAAAAAGGAACGGGGATGTGTAACAGGAAGCCGGGGAAGCGTGTGCTATTTGATTTGACCAATGAACGCGCCCGGTGGTTTAATTGGCCGTTAAAATGTTTGGTATGTTTTTTATATAATGTTAATGTTGCTTATTACCAAGGTGAGATGTCGTGGTTTTTTAATTTTAAATTGAAATAAAATATAAATGAACGACTATATAAATAAATAAATAATGCCGGACATTTCACACAACATCATCTGGCCCAAAAGTAAGCAGTGCTTGTGTTGTGGGTACCACATGACTGATATACTACATATATACTTTTTTTGTACAACATAGGTACATACATATTATAAATAGAAACACCCAGACCCGAGACAGATATTTGTACCGCGGCGGTAATCGAATCCGTAGCTTTTTGCGTCTCAGTTGGAACTTGGCCCACTGCGCTAAAGAGGACGTCAAATAGATTAATGAAATTAAATTGAATAAAACTGACGCGTATAGAAATTGATTGTATCAAGAAATACAATAGTTGCTTTTTTTCATGAATGGCACTTGTCTAGATGACAATTTTGCCAAATGTCCGGTGAGTAAATTGTTTATTATGACGTCACAAAGTCGTAAATATTTATTATTCGTTCATTTAGTATTTTATAGGATATGGCGAACTGAGTGGTGGATAAAATCCTATAATGGATTATTTTTGATCGAATGACAAAAATACACAAAACTTATATTCAAATTATTCACACCCGAGTCAACAACTCTAGCTTTATGAAAAAAGTCAACAAAACTAATAAAACCCGAGAAAAAAATGTAATATTTGCTTAGCTTGACGACCAAACATTACCAATAATTATAATAATGTCAGTTTAAAGTTATACAGTTTAATTTAAAAATAATTGTCAAAAATAAAACAGTACAGAATACCTACAGAGTGACTAGTGTGATGAATGTCAGTCATGATAATGACCAAAGATAATTTTGATAAGAACTCACGACTCCTTATAGTTTCCATAAAACAGTGACCGTCAAAACTCGTCCGTAATAAGCGAATACGTAAATTTTACCAGGTTTTCGAGAGAAATAGCTCAGTGCCAGATATTGTGCCTCCACGCAGTCGTGTGCAAGCATTACTATGTGCCGGTTCGAAAGCACTGGAGAGAGTGACAATCCTCATCACGAGAACCAATCACGAGAAGGTAAATCTTTTACAGTCAATTGACTGCCCTAACTTACAAAATATCATAACCTGGTTAATCTACATCCGATAAAACTAAATACAAAATAAATTGAGCTAATTAATCGAATTATTACACTATAGAAGCTACTATGACTTACCACTCGCATATCCACAGGTAGGAAAATACAATTATAGCAGATTATAAAGCGTATAAAATTAAAATAAATAAATGAATAATCAATAATGTCTGACATTTCACACAGCATCATCGGACCCCAAAGTAAGCAGAACTTGTGTTATAGCAGAGCTTGTGATTACAGATATACTACTTACATATATACCATTTTTTTAATACTTATATAATACTTACATATTATACATAGAAACACACAGACCCGAGATAAATACTTGCAGATCATACAAACATTTGTCACGCGGCTGAAATCGAACCCGCAATCTTCTGCGTCTCAGCCGGGCCTTGGCCTACAGCGCCATAGTGGTCGTCACAAAAGTGATACCTAGTGAAAAATCGACAAAAAGTGTGATTGACAGTAGTAGTCGCGCAATTCACGCTCATAGATGTCGCATGTTACGTAATCTGGATCCGGGTATCCTATACAACCAAAGTCAGTCCTTACCACCGTCTAGAAGAATCAAAGGCGCACTTTATAAAATACCTAGTAACACGATAAGAAGAAGAATGTCTAACGATCGTCACATAACGGTCTGCGCTTCTTAAGAACCCAAGGCTTACCAAGGCATACAGTGTAACAGCTAGTTGTTAATTTTCAGTAATTACTGCTCAGTAATGGTATTAAGTGATGGTATAATGTGACAACATAATTGTAACGAAATGTCATTTCAATGTGACGTGATGACACGCAAGGTTTTACAATTGTTTTTTCTCTTTAAGTTTTAACCCTTGCGATGTAATAAGACCTCGTTTTGCAAAAAGGTCTTGCATCAAAAAAGATTGTAATCATCAATGTAAATACATACGGTGGCAATGCCGTGGGTGTCTTGGTGACAGTGGTATGATCTTGATCAGTTGAGCCGTCGATAGATCGTTTTAAACGGTTCTTAAATAACTTACTTGTTAATTATTGCGAACTGTGATCGCTCGCGGTCACTCACGAACCGCGGATCAAACACACTCTGATGAAGATTCTCTAGATGAATCGAAACAGTGTCGGTGCCTCCATCGACAAAATAATACTTGAGTAAAGCCCGTGTTTACCAAAATGTATAGTACAAGTCATGAAAGTTTTGAAAGTGAAACTTACTGTTTCACATGTTTATTTCTTCGATTCCCGCCACAGGACATTTGTCTCGGGTCTGGGTGTTTCTATGTATAATATATATGTATTTACAAAAAAAGAAAACAAGGTCTATTAATAGTATATCAGTCATAATACCCATATCACAAGCTCTGCTTACTTTGAGGTCAGATAATGTTATGTAAAAAGACCGGCACAAAAAAAAATGTAAGTAGTAATAGTTACAATAACTTTTTTTCTTAAAATTAGATAAGAACTATGCTATTTTTAATTAACTATGCTCATATTTCTCTTACATTATTTTAATGAGACAACAATTAGGTATTTATCTAAGGTCATATTACATAATATGACCTTAGATATTAGTCCCCTTGCTGACTAACAGAAGAGCTACCAATAGAGAAGGAAAACAACAGAAACAAGCCCGGCTCGATGCCAGCCTTTGTGCACCTGCAACCGAACCGACACCGTATGTACCTACTGATTCATCTTATCTGCGAGTCCTGTCGGCAAGGTCGAGAGCTTACATTAAGGTTTACCTAAGTGCACGAAAGGAGCCTCTGAGGCGCACTTTAATCCTTTCACCACACTGGTTAGAAGTAACTAGTGACACGATAAGAAGAAGTCGAAGATTCAGGCTATACAGATACACCTTAGGTACTTATTTCCAAATATATCTGACACGGTCAGAACCCGAACCAATTCAACGTCATCTAGTTAGGAGAACTAAAACATTTGTTACGGAGCTTACGGAGTTTTTTTTAAGGTTTACAAATCAGGCTGTTATTCATAATTTAGTTAAACATTATTAGCTTGTGAGATTATAACTAATATAGAAAAACTCAGATTTCTTGTTGGACTTCGGAATGTTAAAAACTACATTGACCACAGTAATATTTATTTTCCTGCAACAATTTCTAGGAAAAGACAAAAAATAAAACAATAATGACTAGATATGTACTGCAAATAATAAATATAAATATGGTATTACACATTTCAAGGCATTTTTTTATAAAATATCGTACAAATTTACAGATTATGATACTGAAAAGATACAGAGATTAATTTATAAAAATAATATTTATTCAATAAATTAACTTAATTATGATAATAAATCGCACTCACAAATAAACGTACTTATTTAAAAATTTAAATTCATTCTGAATAAAAGAAAACATTAAACAATAAAAACATTAATTATGTTAATTATATTCATTGAACGTGAGGAAGAATAATTCTCAGGCGCCAAAGTCGCCGGTGTTACTTCCGTTACAGCCTTGCTTGCTTAGTTGATTGGGACACTGGATGGTCCTAATTATCTCCAACCACCGTCTGGTAGAGCTATCAGAACTTGAAAGATGTATTATATATAGTGCGCCAGTAGAGATAACGCGGGATGATCAGCAGGCAGTACTTATTGATGATGTATGTAACTTGGGTTGTAGATACTACCAACACTTACCATTGTCTCTACATCTAGACTATCAGCACGAAGCAGCAGCTGCGATGGAGCAGCTATACAAGGACTTAGATTTTCCACCGCATACCGTAAAAAGATCTATAGAAAGACGATACTGTTCCACAAAGTTTCCTTCATATGAGAATGTGAGAGATCGCCTTATTAATTATTTTTTTCTGCGTGTTGATGTTCGGCTTTCAGCCACATCTATCTCATACGCACTATCTAAATGATCAAAGCAAATTCAGAGCATTTTCAGCAATTAGAACGGCTCAGAAAACAATAAGAAGTCTCTCGACACAAACTGAATTATAAACATCAGTTTGAAAAGCGCTGTCAAAGATGACGCGATCCGGCAACGTTCGATCTACGTATTTTCCAAAATAGATCTAAATCGTTTCCGTTATAGTGATTAGCGCGGTACGAAATATGTCAAAAATAACGTTTTGAATTTGGTTTTGATTTGGATTAGCTTTGCTTCAAACGTTCAAAATTACCACGATCGCCCCCCAGCCAGGGTTGTTTGACCCAGATTAATGAAGTTAAGGGTCTTCAAAGGCTACAAGAGACACTAGAAACCCGCATCTATCGACATACCTATATATGTTTCTACATTCCTACTAGCGCTCAACTTAATATATTTACAGTTAATTTAGATATTACATGATAGTTTAACAATAACATAAAGAAAGTAGGCTAGTGTCTTACTCAGTCTAAAAGCGACAAAAACAGTCAGTTTTGTAAAAATATCAATTTAAATCGACCCCATAACAACGTGACGTAATTACTGTAATAAATTTAAAAACAATATGGCGCAGATAGAGTTAGCTCAAATTACAAAAAACGGACAGAACGAAAAAGTCGGATAGTTTTACTTATGTCCAATTACGTAAATACCTACTAGAGCGTTTATATCTTATAATCATACATTTATTAATGAGATGTTTACAATACAAATTCAAAATATTCTAATTATATTTAAGAGTGTACAAAAATATACCTAGAGGATATTTTTACCTAGATATTTTGTGCAATAAAATTCTGAGATAAAATAAGGAACAGAATAATTTATAACCCCCTGCTTTTATTAAAGTCGGTTATAAAAAAAAAACCAGATCACAAAGAAGATGTGACAGCCATCTTTTTTGTGATTTGGTTTTTTTTTGTCGTACAAAGAGTTTAAAGAGGCAGCTATGTAGAAGTGCATCTAGGGAGACTACATCTATTACGCCGAAAATTGAGAGCTTACATTAAGGCTTACCTAAGTGCACTAAAGGAGCCTCAGAGGCGCACTTTAATCCTTTCACCACACTGGTTAGAAATAACTAGTGATACAATACGAAGAAGCGAAGCTCCAAAAGTAATAATGACGACGAACCATGTAAACAAGAAAAACCAAAATCAAAAATATAACAATCATGCTACGTCTTTTTAGGAAAATTAATGGCGTCGACTTATTAAGTAACTATATTAAATATATAGTGATCTTTAATATTAGATGTAAGACCTAACTTTGTATATGCTGTTGTAAATACTTTTAACTTTAGTTAACCGGCCTTTTCGTGAAAAAGCCGGAAACCTCTACCAAGATGGCGGCCGCGATAGCCGATCGAAACGAGCTATAAAGTGTAGTTAACGACCACAGGCACCTGCCTCGAATTTGTCTCCAAGTTATTGTCCAGCCTTTAGTAAAAAATACTTTTTTTGTATAATAACATGTATTGGGAAAGTCTGTTAATTAACAAAATTATTACGCATCTGCTCTTATCGACTGGTGTGTAATGAGGTAACCCTGTGTTTGACAAGCTTGTGGTCACAGTTAACGGATTTCAAATTAATAAATGAGTAATTTCAATAAAATATCATATCAATGAAATTATAGATCTTTATTTACTAAAACGTACAGAATAATATACAATCCTTATTTATATACAATTCTAATGTACATGTGTATGTCACTGAACTCCTCCAAACGGATGGATCGATTTGAATGATTTTTTTTATGCGTTTGGGTTGCGCCCTGGATGGTTTAGATTCACAAATCAGCCCGGCAGATGGCGCTGCAGTCGGTACAATTAGATATATTTTTTTTCTTTTTCTGAAATGCGCGGACGAAATCGCGAACGGGACAGCTAGTATAATTATAAATACCTTTAGAAAGTTGGAGGACGTTTTGTAATCGAAAATCCCTCAGAAAACCAAGATATTCAACCAATGTGTCCTGCCTATACTAACTTATGGATCCGAGACATGGACGCTCACAAATAATACATGCATAAGATTAGAGTAGCAAAACAGGCAATCGAGCGCGCCATGCTCAGAATATCACTTTTGGATCGAAATTAGACGGCGAACCAACGTCATGGGTATACGGATCGGCAGGTTAAAGTAAAAATAGGCAGGACACTTAGCAAAAATGGATATCGGGAGATGGAAAAAGGCGGTAGCGGAGTGGTGGCCAAGGGATGCTCAACGGCCAAGAGGCAGATCTCCCGCCCGATGGTCAAACGATATAGTAAGCGTTGTCGGAACCCACTGGATGAGATTTAATAGGAACCGGAAAGAGTGGCATAATAAAGAGGAGGCCTGGTACCCAGTTGTGGGTGCAATCGGCCTGAATGATGATGATGAATAATAATACACGTGAAATAACTTGATTGAAAGCGGTATAGGTTACCACATATCGTCAGATGAGACGTAAGCTTGTATTCTAATTATATAAATAAATAAATATTGCTAGACAATGCACACAACACCATCTATTCCCAAACTATATTTAATAATTGAATTAAAATGTACGACGTACTTGTCAACATAATTCGAGTTATATGAAAACAATAGCAGATCGACAACAAAATTGTCATTTAAGCAAAAAAAAAAGTTCTGCTGATCCGATCGCTACCAAACTTCACAGGATCACCCGCTAAGTGATCATGTGAAGGAAATCTGAATATATCCTAAAAAAACATCGAAATCGGATCATCCGTTTCAGAGTCTATAGGGAACATACATTATACACAAACACACATCGCCCTTTATACATACGAGTATATATAGACTATAAAAGCGTATAGACTACTTTTTAAATATATGTTTCTACATTCCTGTACCAGTGCTCTACTTAATGTAATTAAAATTATTACATTTAATTAACTTATGCTTAGCGAGCTTAACTCTTTTTGGGTTAGGCTCGCATGTGTACATGCCATTATTGATTAAGTTTAGATTATGTTTTTTGTGTACAATAAAGAATAAAGAATTAATAAAATATATTAAATATGTCTAGATATTATTACACGATAGTTTAAACATAAAAAATAGTAGGCAAGTTTCTTACTAAGTCTAAAAGCGATAAAAACGGTCAGTTTTGTAAAGATATAAATTTAAATTGAAACCGTAATAATGTGACTTAATTATTGCAATAAATTTAAAAACAATATAGAGTTGGCTCAATCTTTATTTACTGAAATGTACCGAATAATAAACAATAATAATAATACATGTGAAACAGTTATAAATAAATAAATAAATAAACAATCCTGGACATTTCATACACCATCATCTGGCCTTAAAGTAAGCAGAGCTTGTGTTATGGGTATATGACTGATATACCTACTTATATACTATATACTATTTTTTTGTAAATACATACATATTATACATAGAAACACGCAGACCCGAGACAAATTCTTACAGACCATACAAACATTTGTCCCGCGGCGGGAATCGAACCCGCAACCTTCTGCGTCTCAGTCGGACCTTAGCCCATTACGCCACAGAGTTACGCTTTCTAAGGACCGTTTAAATCGATGTATAGATAGCTCATATGATCCAGATCACTGACAGAGGGCAGCGTCACCAGGACACTTTGAATGGCAATGCTAATACGATGGGACAGATAGGTTCCAGTCTGAATAATAAATTGATTGTAACAATAACTTTCAATGGAATCTGAAGATATTGTGAGGAAACCGGCACGTCATACAACCTAAAAAAATCGAATACATGTGCCAAGTGCACGAAAGGAGCCTCAGAGGCGCACTTTAATCCTTTCACCACACTGGTTAGAAATAACTAGTAAGACGGAGGAGGAACACGTCTAATGTTTTATTTAAATTTGTTATAATTTTGAGATATTGAAATGTCAAAGACAAATAAAGTCAAAACTCAAAAGATACTTTATTCAATACAATCACAAGGATCACTTTGAAACGTCTTACCTATTAAAAGAATTTAGGTGCCAATTAATCCTAACTCAAGCCCGAGAAGAACTGGCAAGAAACTCGTCTTGGTCCTAGCGCTTTTTTACATCATCCATCTTATAACTACCTTAACTACGAAATACTAATACAAGAGAGTTTATACATTTCAAGTATATCGGTTAACTGTCTGAGGGCAGAGCTACAAAAGGCCATGCATTCTTATCATTAAGTCATTTATATTATAATAAGCTTTCTTCAAAAGACTACCTTTCATGTATGCTTTAAAGTTCTTAATAGGTAGTTAAGTAGCATTTTCAGGAAGCTTAACGAAGTTAAAACCATACATTAACTCCGTGCTAACTCATTAAGTGATTATTAAGTAGACGGAAAAACTAACTTACCAACCCTGGTCGCATCCCATCTGTCAGGGACTTCCGTTAGAGCTGGTACGGCGGCTGAATGTGCCGAGGACCTCAAAAGCCGCAAATATGCCGGTCTTGATAAGGCCTACATATTTGAGCCTTTTGAAGTTGAGACCCTGCGCCCGTGGGGAACAGGAGCCCACCGCGTTTTCAAAATTATCTCACGGCGTCTGGTAGATACATTACGTGACCCAAGAGCTGGCTCCTATTTGGCTTAGCGTATTAACATTGCCATTCAACGTGCTAATGCCGCCAGTGTCTTGAGAACGCTGCCCTCTGGCAGTGATCTGGATCAGTTGAGCTATCTATAGATCGTTGTAACTGGTCCTGATATAGCTCAACTTTTTCATAGGTATTTTATATTTTTGTATATTATTCTGTACATTTCTGTAATTATCTCTCTTTTAATAAAAGTAAACTACGTTTTTCTTACTTTTTTGTAAGAAAACACATTTTTGTGCATCATCCTTGTTCTTCGGCTGTCGTTTTGCAAACTTCCCACGGTCCCCTAAAAAGGCGGCTTATTGAATTAATTAGCACCTCAACAGGTGTCCAAGAATCCCAGACTTAAATAATTCCATTACTTGCGTCGGGAGAGTTTTAACGATTTCACCGGTTAGAGGTAAGAAGATTCGTTAACCGATGATGCGGCATTTGATTTTCAAGTCTACAACAAAAGGTCAATGTTATGGTCTCACATCTCATCATCATCATTCACAGCCTGACTCGACCCACAGCTGGGTATAGGCCTCCCTTTATATATGCCATTTATTTCTGTCTTTTGCCGGCTTTATTCAGGTTCGGCCGCGATGCTTGCGATATTGTCTACTTATCTCGCTGATGGACCATCAACGTTTCGGGATTTCAAATTTCAGCTTTCTAGCTTCAGCGGTTTCGGCTCGGCGATGATGAATCAGTCAGTCAGCAAAAAGTAACAAACATACAAACATACGAACAGACAGAGACACTTTCAAATTTTATAATATTAGTTATGGATTATCATAAATGTGCCTCCTTCGATTTGTTTCCTACTTCTCAATCAAAACGCCCGGAGCATTCCTTTTGTCCCAATTTACTTAAAGATTGCATTTTGTCGTCTCCATAATTAGTGATTAGTCTGTTTCTGATTATCGCTAATGGGCACCGTCGCCGGTTCGACGCAGTCATAGCTCATATAGACTGGCTGGATAACTCCATACGTAATTAAACAAAAATATCTTAAGGAAACAATAACAGGGGTGCAGTAATATTGATGTCCAATAATAACAATACCAACAATACCACCCTGAGGACTGTTTTTGACTACCTAGTTAATCCAATTTACAGGCACTGGATTTCTGTCCACCTGGACGGAAATAAGAAATAACACCATACCATCATGGTAAATGGGTATTCTGTATTTTTTTTTATTGTAGTATTATTGTAATTTGCGTGTCAATGCCTAAAATAAACGAATTTGTTTTTTATTTTTATTAAATAATAATAAATTATAAATTATGCCCGACATTTCACATAGCATCATCTGGCCCCAAAGTAAGCAGAGCTTGTGTTATGGGTACCACATGACTGATCTAATATTTATATTTTTTTTGTAAATATATACATATTATACATAGAAACACCCAGACCCGAAACAAATAGTTGCAGATCATACAAACATTTGTCGCGCGGCGGGAATCGAGCCCGCAACCTTCTGCGTCTCTGGCTGGCTTTCTGCGCCACAGAGGTCGTCAAATTATTATTATTAATTATTTCAATAGTCTATAAAAATAAATTATGATGTAGCTATTATCTATTTATTTATTTATATGCACACACACATCATATTAACATTATTCAACATTATTAGTGACAAAATGATACACTTCAGATATGCATGACAATTAAGGGGTGCCAACATTCACCATTGTAGGTGTACAACTGTAGATTTGACTAGAATGTTTCAATATAACATAGCATCTAGATATTATCTAGATTACATGCGCTTATGTTATGGATTGGTATTTTTCGCTGAATTATATAACACTTCAAGTGAGGATTTCTACGTGAAACTGATCCCAAATGAGTGCAGCTTGGAGACTGATGATGAAGATCACTGCGATAGTCTTCAAATTATTGGGGGTTATTCCCCCTGCTGACTAACAGAAGAGCTAGCAACAGAGAAGGAGAACTTGAAACAAACCCGGCTCGGTACCAGCCGTTATGCACCTGCAACCGAACCGTTACCACATGTACTGACTCGTATATCCTGTCCTGTCGGCAAGGTCGAGAGGTTAGTGTGGGTACCTGGAAAGGCCTGCGCTATCAAACAGAATCCCAGACAGAGTGATGTCAGTGGAGAGGAAACTTCACCTTCACGATCGAATGTTTTCTGATAACTGATCTGTTACTTGACTGATGCCACCTAGATTATCTTCAACAGATAAACGAAGGCCAATGATGATGATGATGAACATACACTTATAGATTAAGTACACGATAGTAGTACGTACTAGACAGTAATTTAAATATCGTAGCACAAAGACCTGGATCCAGGTGTAGTGTGACAGGTTTGAACTGTCAAAGTCTTTACTTTGCTATGACGAGACGCTATATACCTTCACATGAGATAAAAACGTGCTCAAGCTCTTAAATTTATCGATTGCCATTGCCATACAAACAAATTCATGTAATTACTCTAAGTAATTACTGTAATTACTCTAATAGAGAGAGTAATTACAGTAATACTAATAATTACTGTAATTACTCTCTATCTATATGAATAAAAAACTTTTAAGAGCTCGTTTTTTCAATACTTAAACCTAAAGGTTAGGTTAAAGACAGTGTCCCGATATTGTAAGTATAAACATATAATGAATCCATGAATTGTAAACACATGAACTGGAACTCTCAGGTGTCTCAGGACGTCCATCTTGCTCGAATGCCATTGCACGACTGACTCACCCGACGAACTCCCGACGAACTCCTGTCACACTTTGACAACTGCTTAATCAAAAGATCACAGATATTTGCGAACAAAATGTTGTCAAAAAATGTATCTCGATCTAAGTATGTTTCGTTCTGAAATAGGGTTAAAGAACTACAGTACCAGCTGTTTATGTACCGTCTGTGGACTGAGCGAGAGATTCAAACAATTTGCTTATTTTATTTTCTCTGTAAGTTTGTGTTTTATCAATTAGGTGATGCGATTTACAACTTTTTATAATTTCTTTGGACTAGAATTCTCATTATTTTTATTTTCTTATTGAAAATACATAATTATGTAAAAATTATACATATAAAACACCCAGTTCCCAATATATATATATATATACGAATTTTCAAATTTATATTGAGAATGATCTACTGCTTAGGTTTATATATAAACCTTAAGACGTGCCCTCAGTAAATTAACTTTTGTATGCAAAAAATAACTCTATTTACCGCTATGTAGTGACTTTCTGCTCGTTAATTGAAGAAATGATAGTTATAAAAGATATATGGTATGTACTAGCTATTGCTCGCGATTTTGTCCGCATATTTTTTGAAAGGAATTGTAGCTTAAATCCTTCTCCAGGATGCAATTTATCTCCTTGCCAAATTTTATTGATAAGTTTCAAACCAATCACTTATTAAAAAGTTTCCATACAAACATTCACACCCCATTTTACTCCTTTCTGAGAGTTATTTTGAAAAATTCTGAATCAAGTGTCTATTTTTTTTGCATTTAAGTATCCAAACCAAGTTTCTAAGAAATAATACCACCCGTTAAAAAGTTCCCATACAAACTTCGACACCTCATTTACCCCTTTGTTAGAGTTATTTTGAAAAATCATGAAACACGTGTACATTTATTTTGCATTTTATTTATTCATATTAAGTTTCAAGCAAATCGCACCACGCGTTAAAAAGTTTCATACATTCGTTTTCACCCCTTTTACCCTCTTAGGGGTTGAATTTCAAAAAATCCCGCCTTAGTGAGTGGTTTTGCTGTAAAAGGAAGCTACCTTTCAAATTTCAGCTTTCTAGCTTCAGCGGTTTTGGCTCGGTGATGATGAACCAGTCAGTCAGGTTAAGCTCCTTTATTATAAAAAGTATTATAATTTTTTAAGGAAAAAATATTAAATATTTTAAAAATTTAAAACACATAACACCTGTGTTACAATAAGTTCTACTAGTACGCTATATTTTATAATCTTATGTTCAGTATTTATTAAGTAAAGTCTTATGTAGCCATAGTAAAGCGCCTTTAGAGTGAGTTTGGAGGCAAAACTTGGATATAATTTCTATCAAGAAAAATTACAGACATCGTGTTTCCACTGCACATAACACATAGGAATATTCAAAAAATTTACCATGTTATTAATTACAAAGCGATCGCTGCACTATTGTAGGAATAGTGCAGTTTTCTAGAAGCTACAAGCAAAAATATTTACGTGTAGTAAACTCTTAACGAGAGAAGTTTAGAGATAAGTAAAGGGATATATTAGATGCATGTTTAAGTTCAATAGTTTTTGATTGGCTTGCCAGGTTATTTGGTAGTAGCTCTGCCTTCTGCGATTTCCTCCCAGGATAAAACTTTGTGTAATTAACTTTTGTGTTTGTTTTGTGTCTGGGTGTTATAATGTATCATTATGTATTCTATCAGTCATCTGTAGAGCGATTAAGGAACTCTAATTACAATCAATGTCTATCAGTTTTCGGCGTAATTTCAATCATTACTGATAGACATTGATTGTAATTAGAGTTCCATAATCGCCCTACTGATCACCGTATCAAGCTATGCCTCGTTTGGATATGATGTTGTGTGTTTTTATATATGGTATGTATAAGGCAGGAAGGATTTAAAAAAAGCGCTAGGATGAAAAGTTTCTTGTCAACTTTTTCAGACTGGGGTTAGAAACAATTAGCACCTAAATTCAACTAGTATGTAAGACGTTTCAAAGTAATAACAATAATTTATTTATTTGTTTGTAAACAGAGATGTATATTTACATCTATAAATTGGCTTATTCGTATAGTACATAATTAATAGAACATTACAAGTCTTAACATATGATTTGAACATTACAAATTTCAAACATAGGTACTTTTAAATTGATAAGAACGAACTCCCGCCATAGGAAAACCTGTGTTGTGGGTAGTTAGCCTCTTTCGTCGAGAGTTGTTGCTGGCTAAATCAAAAAAGTTGATTTGTATTTATTATAAAAATATTGAGTTTTCATTTGAATTTGAGTACTGTATACACATATATATTATAATAAATGCTTTGAACATAAATATACATTGCGAAACCTCCAACAGTAAACATTACGCACCAAAAACGTTTGATAAACTTTAAGCTTCAAGAAATAGCAAACATTATCTCCGCGGGAGGTGGAGATGGGCTCAAGGGGTAAGTTGGGGTAAGTCTGTGGTTTTCTGTAAAGCATCTGCCGCTATTTTGATGATCTAGAGAAAATTCATGGCAAACGACAATTATTTCTATAAGTACCGATATCTTTATATAAAAAAAAACAAAAAATATACAACCGAATTAACAACTATTGAGAGATAGGAGCCATTACAATTGAACGTGGCAATGCCTCCAGTGTTGGATGTTTTGGAACGCATTGATCTGCATCCGTTGAGCTATCTATAGCTTTCTTTAAACGGTCCTTATATAGCTAGTAACACATATATTTTATATTATTATGTACACTTCTGTTATTATAGATTTATTTGGTCAATAATTTTGGAAAATAAATGCGGTTCACGTAATTCACCTTTTATTTGAAGAACGTGAAGCTAACCCAATCAGGCACTTAAACAGTAATCTCACACTACTCAACGTAGAACTTAAGTACAGACCCCGACTCAGATTCCAACATTGACACCAACATTAAACAGTGACTCCAACAAAGCATATACGTATATTTAATTTAGGACAGATACAACGCATTCGTGTAAGAAACTTATATAGATTCTGATCTGAAAATTATATAATATGGAACATATACTTTTATCTATTACGCGGGTAAAGTCGCGGTCAGAAAGTAGTATAAACCTAAATTCAAGGGTACTTTTTTACAAAATGTTTTTATTTTTTAAAACCGTCACGAGTATTTCTTTAATTAGATTCCCAGGCACTGTTACTTAAGCCGTTATAAGACGGCCACAGTTATTACAAAGATCAGTGCTAAGAAAACACCCCCCGTCATCTCGCTTTGGTGATAAATTCTACAAATTCGAATCATAAATATTGTCACCCACTAATGTACCGGAATGCTCGGAGGAAACCCGTATTTTGATAATGTTTTCTGAATAATTTTCTTAAATACCTACCATTTTTATACAACTGCCAACAAGCATACAACCCATCTGATGATAAGTAGTTACAATAACCTATGACGCTTGCAATACCAGGAGGTATCACATGTTGTCAGCTCAAGACATAAGTTCTGTTGTCTGACCAGTAATGTCACTTGCTCCAGTGCCTTCAAACTGGCACTCAGTAATGCTTGCACACTACTGTGCGGAGGCAGAATATCTGCCACTGTGTTGGTATCCACCGAGACGGACTCTTGTACAGCACCTACTACTTACCATTATAGGTATATGGACTCAGTGGCCAGGTCTGTTTAATAGTTCCTTAAGGTCTCCGTCGTGGTTTAAAAACATTTTAAAAGCTGACAGACCGCTTTACGTGTCTTTCGAAGTATCGAAGCGTTCAGATGTAAATGTCATAGTCACCCATTCAACGACTGACATCGTAGAAGATTGCTTAACTTCATTGATCTGTTAGGAATGACTGATTTATATTTGAAAAGAAAGAAAGTCATTCAGCAAACACACAAAACGAAAGTCAGTTATTGATGTCGATAGCTAAAGCAAATCAATTTAGAGTTATTTAAAAATATAACTCTAATTTAAACCTTGATGAATACAAAATAAGACATACCACAGAATTAGTGTCAATACCATCTAGCGCAAAACTAAGCATGGCTTGTAATACATACGATTCTTTAAAACACCCAGACATACACATACATCTATGTTTATCACATAAATGTTTGTCCTGAGAGGGAATCGAACCCACAACTTACAGCGCAGAAGGCAGAGACCTAAGACCTCTTTATAGCACCCTGACATACAACAATCATCTGTTTATCAGTAAATGTTTGTCTTAAGTGGGAATCGAACCCACAATCTACAGCGCAGAATGCAGAACTACTACCAACTTACCTGAGAGGCTAGTCAATGTTTGCAAACGTAGCTCTGACTATATTATATCATTTATCCATGTTCGTTCCAGTTTTGACCACCTGAAGTAAGTGGCGCTCTTCAACTCTTCTATTTTCAAAAATGACTTTCTTTTCAGAACAAAACAGACCTTAAAATCCATTGTACAAAATCAATTTTCCCGTAATGACGCTATTTTGCAGGCGTAATGGTATTTTACTAAGAACGTCTCAATATCGATGCAAAGAGGGTAGTAATATATCTGTCTCTATAAAACTCCTTTGTAACGTAGGGCGGTGAAGTAGTGCAAGCGAGTAAGCCATAGATATACACTTTATGCTTTGTGCTAAAATCAACTGATGTACGATATGCTCGTATTTTCATAGTGTTGTCTTTATTGTCTTTAATGTTACTCTTTATTAACACTTTCTTAAGAATACTTACAGCTTATTATAAAATTTCGAAGTACCCTCAAAAACTTTGACAGTACACAGTTTTTTTCTTTTTTTTTCGACGACGGGGCACGCAAGTCTAGAAGATACCCATTTACTCTTGACTTGAAGAGACCCCAATTGTAGTTTTCAGGAAAGATAGACGACGTCAAAGCATTCCAATCCTTGGCTGTACGCATTATAAATGTGCAAGCAAAGCACTTTGAAGAGTGGTAGATTGACAAGGTATGGATGGTATTAAGCGGTACGTCTGCATGTCCTTTTGTGAAAGGGAGATGGTGGAATGAGATCATGCACATTAATGTGCATGATCTCACACACACACACAATTCCTGGGCACATTTTCCGAAATGTATTCTATACAAGATCGAAAGGCAAGCAACTTTACGGCGGTGCTCGAGACTCTGGAACTTAGTCTCAGCGTTTAGCTGCTCACCTATCACCCTCAATGCTCTGCGCTCGATCGACAGTAAAAACGGTTAACCATTCAGACAGCAATCTCGTTGAGTACACAAAAATCATAAAGAGTAAGCTACGAAGTACGTAGATACCGTAGCCCGTAGCCGATCTGCTACGAACGCATTTTTTGTTACTGTTATTTATATTTAACTAGCGACCCGCCCCGGCTTCGCACAGGTGCAATGCTGATACTAAATATACTATAGAGTCTTTATATACAACGTTATCTAAGATAATAACATAACCTAAGAGATAGACATATATACCATCGCGGACTTTTTTGTAGACCTTTTTAAGGCGTACAATACTGTAGTACATTATTTTTTGCCAGCGTTTGCAATGTAAGCGCAAAAAAATGTGTTTTTTTACGACATCAAATTAGAAACCTCTAAAATCATCAGTGTTTCTCTACTATATTATGCATGTATTATACATATAAACCTTCCTCTTGAAATACTCTATCTATTAAAAAAACCGCATCAAAATGCTTTAATCAAAATCAAAAATCAAAATCTTTAAAACTACGAATGTTTTAAAGATCTATGCATACATAGGGACAAACAGACAGCGATAAGCGACTTTGTTTTATACTATGTAGTGATGTAATAATAATTAAATTCATGTAAATTTAATGAAAGAAATCAATTGTAAATGGGCAGTCCCAAATATAAATAAAAACAAAAAAATATATGTTGAGAGTAAATTTTCGTCAAATAAGATCGATTCATTTAATTTGTCGATTCAGTTTGTTGTAAAATGGAGTCAGAATATTTTTTTAATTTTTTGTACACTTTTTAAATTTACTAAAAAGACGTGTAATTGATGTGTTTGTAATTCAGCACATGTTAGTCAATAGGTATGTAAAGAGGTTTTGTATAAAACTGCGGAAAAACAAAAGAGGAAAAATCATTCAATAATTTTAAACGTTATTAAACGTCAAATTAGATTTATTTTAGAACTGTCATATAAAAATGTTACACTTACATATTTAGACTTAAATGTTAGCAAAATAATTACGTTTTAAATAGTAAAAGGAAAACCGACTTCATTGAATATATTTTTTAGTAAAAGAAAGTAGATGTATTTTGTTTATATTAATGGGTAGGCCAACTAAACGCACTGATCCAATGAGACACCAAGCCTCACCACCTGGGAAGACAATAAAAACATTGAAACAACAAAAAAAATTTTTTGAAATCGATTCAGGGTTCTGAGTAATCGGTGAACATACATAAAAAAAAGATTCCGATGAATTGAGAACCTCCTCCTTTTTTTAAGTCGGTTAAGGTCGTTCGTAATTTAGAAATGTTAACTTGTCAGGCAAAACTACATAATCCCATACCATGTTTAGTCTGTTTCAAAACAAAATCGAAAAAAGTAATTGACCCAAAGTATTACGTTAACGCTATCAAACGCCTGTACATTTATTTATCGCTTTCTTGTCGTTTACGCTTAAACAACGTTTTGTAGTACGAGGTCGAATTTGATTTGACCAATGAGCCCGCGCGGTGGTAGAGTTGGCCGTCAGATGGTACCAACCCATTTTCCTGAGATGTAAGATTTTACACATATGCGATGACTGTAAGGCTCGCTCGTTTATTTTTAACTAGCTGCTAGCCGCGGCTTCGCACGTATGGTATCTACGCATAGGTTACTTTCTAAAGATATCTACTGGTATTTATAGAAAGTAGCTATGTCCTTCTCCAAGGTCCCACCTATCTCTATATCAATATTTTAGCGGCTTAGGCGTGAGAACGTAACAGACGTGAGTTACTTACGCATTTATAATATTAGTAGGGATATTATTTAAGGATAATATCTTGCAGTGGTAAACAAGAGTAATGAGAAAATGTTTCCCCATCCTTTGTCTCGCAGATACAGTGGCGTTCACACACGAATGCGTCTCTTTTTAATCCGGCGGGTAGGTAGGTAGGTGGTGCTTCTTTGGAGAAACGCGCTACTCCCTATTAAGGCGCGCTTTTTGTTTTCGGAATTTCTTATTTTTATTCAGGCAGCTCTATAACGTAACTAGTGACATAGCGATTGCGCGAATTGCGCTTTTTGTACTGTAATATCTTTTCGTATTTTCGTCTGTAGTGCGAGAAGGTGCGATAGACAAGCATTATTCATTTTGGGCATCTTTGTCTTGTTGGCTTCCGTAATAACTGTTTTTGTACGACTTGCGACTGATTTCGCTGTTATTGCTATCGCGTTGCTTTTGCAACTTTAACGTTAAATCTACAACAACCGTATTTCATTCTGTTTTTTGAGCGATCTAACTGAAAATAACTACTCACGGTGATTTCACTGAGAAAATATAAACGTAATCAAGCCCCAGACGTAGTGCGGATTACCGAATTAATACACGCGGTTTGAACCTACTCTAAAGTTATTAAAGTGAAAATTTCTTTTAGCGCGGTACGCATATTTTTATATGAGGTAAAACCCCTGGCGAGACGCAGCCGGCTGCCGCGCTCGACCCATTTGATTATAAACCTTAATTCACATGTTTACAGTCTACTTTTTAATGGAGAAGTTTACTAAGTTAGGTTCTTTGATATAGACGCAGCCGGCTGCCGCGCTCGCCCCATTTTTTCAATAACCTTATTTCACATGTTTACAGTCTACTTTTGTAAGGAGAAGTTTACTGAGTTAGGTTCTTTGATATATTATCTACATTCTGAACAAAAATATTGCATCATCTGTGTTCGTTCAGTATTTGATTCAGTTCAGTTTTTAAAGGTCATTTATTTCATAAAGTAAATCTATTACAGTACATTTCCAGTGTAAGTTGTGAACCTAGAAAGCAGCAATCTTATATTGTAAATGTTAGTTAAGCTAGAAGCGCTTCTCATAACTTATGCAAAAATATTTTTAATCTGTATACAATTACGAAACATATATGTATTTTAATATTAAACTAGAATTAAGGGACATGTAAGCTTTAGTTGAACATTACAAATTGAAAAACATACAAGTTAATAACTAGATAGCTCGCTTGCCAAATATATGTAATTAAGCCGACTATTAACAAAATGAGAAATCGGAGGGTACTTCTGAAATTATCTGCTACCAAGAAGTCAAGCAAAAATGCAGCTATCAGCAGGACAAAATAGAACCCGTTGGTCATCATAATTGCAGTCGCCCATACTAGTTTTTGAGATGCCTGCGCACTGCGCACGCATCTATCGTCCTATATCCCAAGATAATAAGAACGAAAGTCGCGCGAATGGCAAAGCAGTGCGCACGCACCTGTGTGGGCCACTGTGCCTATTCATCGCAGTCGAGAAACAAGTGATGGGGTAATTTATATCGACAGTACTTGTCGATGTAGGGTAAATTTTTCATACGCGTTTTACAAATGCTTTTGATATATTTATTTTTATTTTGTGGGTTTTTGTATATATATAGATTTTTAGATAGTTTGTAAATGTATTGGGATAATGTAGGGAAGTTAATGTTGATATGCAGTTTGTGCAAGTTTGTTCGGTGAGGGGTATTATAAGCGTATTTTAAGGCTTTATTCTGGATGACTTGTAGTTTATTTACATTAGTTTGGCAGGTACTACTCCAAACTGGGCAGGCGTATGTAATACAGGGACGTACTAAGGTTTGGTATATACTTAATTTTGTACTACTGCTCAGGCAAGAGCTTCAATTTATAATGGGACTTAAGATATTGAGGGCCTTTATGCCTTTAAGTCTTAGTTTTAGTGTGTTTGCACTCCAGTTTAACTTTGTATCTAACACAATTCCAAGATATTTTACCGTGGGACTCCAAGCAATATCATATCCTCAAAAGTAGAGCTACTTTTGTCTTACTTTAATAAGTGGAAATTAAAAATAAACGCATCCAAAACAGAGGCAATTATGTTTACAAGGCGTAGATCCATTCCAACCCGGACCCTTAAAATTGGAGGATATGATATTTGATTATAAGAGATAGTTGCAGGCGAGAGATGATCAAATTAATATCCTTAGAAGAGGTAAACGAGGCAGTATCGTCCGCGAAACAGGCCAACTTAGTGCGGGTTTGGATCGGAATATCATTCAGATACAGCAAGAATAGCTGAGGTCCAAGGATCGATCCCTGAGGCACACCAGCAGGTACCAGTTTGGGAGTTGAGGAGAAGTCGTTAATGTGTACACTAAAAGATCTATTGGCTAGGTACGAAGTATTTGTATAGTATTTGATTGGCAGTCGCCATAATTACTGATTTTGAAGTGATTTATTACTAAACTCTAACGCGCCAAAATAAGTTTTCACTTCTGTCGGCACTGCCAGAGTGCAACCCGATTTTTTTTTGGATGAGTAATTTCCAATGCGGTTTTTTCGCTAGTGAGCGAGCGCCTATTGTCATGCTAGCGGAAAAAACGAAATTGTAAATTTTATACCTATCAATAGAAAACAGCGCGAAGTAATTGCTAGTGCGTGCGTGTATAAAAAAACATGTGCGTCTCAGGACGACCGACAGAAGTGATAACTTAAACTAATATAACTAGCACTGTGGGTTAGAGCGAGAGAGGAGAAGCCTGCCCACCGCTACGCAGTAGGCAGGCGCGCTTACGTGACGCGTAACGTAACGAAGCGGTTTACCCTCCCATAAGAAGTTATCACGTTCAAAATCTTAGACGACCCGAATCAAACTAACAGTATCGTAAGAAAAGTTTTTTTAAATTTTAAAAGCGTAAAACAAAAACTACCCCTTAACAGGGTATCTTTTTTCTTGTTAACAAGAACACGCTGCCTGCCTCCTATATTAATGCTCCTTTAATATATTGAAAATAGATTGTTCGTACAATTTATTTTAAGTTTTATGCAATTTCTATTTAGTTTTAAATTAAACTTAATGGATTTTTTCGTTCATGTCTTTATTAAGTTGTTGATAATATATATTTTTGAAAGCTATAGTATTTGTTATCGGAACTACTTCCATAAATATACCGGTATAGAAAAGGCCCACACTACAAATTTGAGCCGTTTGGATTCAAGACTCTAGGCCCGTGGGGAACAGGAGTCCATCGTGTTTTCAAAATTATTTCACGGTGTTTTGGGGACGTTGCTCTCTGTCAGTGATCTGGATCAGTTGAGCTATCTATAGATCATTTAAACGGCCCTTGATAGCTCAACTGTTTCACATGTATTTTATATTAGATTGTAGATTCTGTACATTTCTGTAAAAAGTAGTAATAGCTTACTACATGTAGTTTTTTTTTCATTAATTATATTATTTTATATTATAGTATATTTGATTAGGTATATTAAATAATATCAAACGTACTTGTAATTTCAAAGTAAATAAATAATATCGCTTGGAATCTGGTCCTAACAGTATTTTTTATTATAAGTTATTTTTCCAATTGGAAAAAAGTACAATTAACAAATAAAACACGTAATAAAGTAAATTGGGTCAAAAAATAGCAAATAACCGGAGAATAGTGACATCAAAGGTACCGACGGGCGGGACGGCGCGATCAAAGAGCCGACGGCGGCATGCCGCTTTGAACTCTGCCGACGGTAATGCACAGCTTCAATGCTTCTCTTTTTAGATCTATTTAGCGTTTCTAAGTGCATGTAACATTAAGTAGGCTTAATGTGTTGTTGATAAACCGTTTATTATGTACTTAAATATCACTGTATAAGGATACTAATTGTTAAAGCAACAATAACAAATGTTAAGGACCGATTCGATCAAACCCGTAATATATTAAGACGTAGTTGTCAACAAAATTAAGTGTTTCTAACTGGCTTCTATAAAAAACTAAAGTTTTTGTTATGGGTACCACATGTATGTTATGAATACATTTATATTATACATAGAAAAACACCCAAATACCCGAGACAACTATTTGCAGATCACACAAACATTTGTTTTTATTCTCGGACTCAGATCCTTAACTATGAAAAGAATAAAACAATAAAACTACATCAAAAATGGTTCATCCGTTTGGGTGCTATGATTCCACAAACAAAAACACATTCAGACACACATGTTAAACTTATAACACTCCTTTGCTTGAGGGTTAAAATCACAGTTTCTCATCCATCAATAATTAGATCCGTGTATTACTCTCGTATTATATATATTATTCTGAGACTTGGTCGCTAACTATTGGCCTCATACACAAGCTTAGAGCCGCGCAACGAGCTATGGAGAGAGCTATGTTGGGTGTTTCACTACGTGATAAAATCCGCAACAAGGAAATCGAAGAAGAAGAACCAAAGTCACCGACATAGCACTCAAAATTTGCAAGTTGAAGTGGCAATGGGCAGGCCATATAGCTCGCAGAACTGATAACCGTTGGGGAGTAAAAGTTCTCGAATGGCTACCAAGGACAGGAACACGAAGCGTAGGACCCCCCTCCCGATGGACTGACGACATTGTAAAGATCGCAGGAAGTCAGTGGATGGAGAGGGCTCAAAATCGTTCTTCCTGGAAATCAATTGGGGAGGCCTATGTCCAGCAGTGGACTTCCTAAAAGCTGATATGATGATGATGATGATAATTACTCTCTTTCGAGAATAGGTAAGTCAGTTAATTAATCATTTATTAAATAAAAGCATACTAAAACTTGTAAGTTCAAATTACAACTGTATAAATAACAAAAAAATATGGACAATTCACACAACACCTAGCCCTAAACTAAACCCTAATCTAGCCCTAAACCAAGCATAGCTATGTACTATTGACACCAGATGACTGATGGAAGGTTTTTATACTTATAAATGCATAGGATACTTTATAACACCCAGAGGCAGAACAAACATCTTTGTTAATCAATTGTTTGTCCTGGGAACCGAACCCTCAACCTACAGCGCAAAAGGCAGAGCTACTACCAACTGTTAAAACCAATATACCAAAACTAGTAAGTTCTGAAGTGCTACTACAAGTACTTTCTTGAAAGCGACCTTGGCTTCAGAAGTGAGTTCCACTGACCTCCTGGAACTGGGGGAAAGTTCAGAGCTGGTCAAGGTGAGCTCCATTAGCGTTTGCACTTAGAACAACTCCGGCCAACGCCCGTCTTAAGATTTCAAGTCAAGTGGGTGCGACTGGTTTTGATACTTGCTATCAGAATTATTAATTCCGGTTAACTCTATCATAATACGTTAGGCCTAGCGCGCACTGCGAATTAAGTCACGACAATTTTTTCGCTCTATGTTGCGGAACACCAAATTAGAATTATTCACGCACTAGCTATAAAAACCGCGTTTGAAATATCATACTTTAGAATAAACTTTAAATAGCGCGGAAAAATTTGCCGCGATATAATTTGCGGTGCATCTAGGCCTTATAGACACTTAAGTAGGTACCTAGAAACCTACTTTAAAAAAAAATACTCAAATCAGATTGGCAGCTACTCCAATTAGTAAGACATTTCAATTGTTACTGTGACATTAGAAGCAATATTTTCGATATAATTTTCTGTCTGTCTGTCTGTCTGTCTGAACGCGACAAACTAAAAAACTACCGAACGGATTTTAATACGGTATTTTACACCTGTAGACGGTAGTTATCTCTGGGGAAGGTTCAGATGTATAATTTATCCGTGCCGGAGCGGGTTATTGATGATAAAGTTAGAAATAAAAATAAGCAAGATTTTTCATGTAACTTTGTTAAGTGTTTTTATTTACTCTGTAGTGTCTAGGGCAGTTTTAAGACGGTGCCTACAGCAAAAAAAGTTTTGTATGGAAAAAAATTGCATTTTTTTACTGCTATTAGTGTCTATCTGCTCGTTATTTACAGGCATTTACAATATTCCTACCTTCTCGTTTCAAATTATTTTAACGTAATTAGTACTTTTATAACTTAATTATGAAATATGGTCTTAACTTGCAGCTTACACTAATAAGCGGAAAGTAATCTAACTAAAATATTACCCGTTGAACATTTTTCAGAATTCCTTATTTGAATGTATTCTGATTTGAGCTTCGTGAATACGCTTCAAAATAATTTGATCTGGGAGTGACTTTAATAATACTTATTAACTATGTTAAAAACGCAAATTACAAAAGTATCAAAACCTATGCGTCATGCTGTACGAAGTTGGCTAAGTAATAAGATAATGAAGAATAGCGGGGTTGGGCGGGCTACGAATTAAAACTGTCACAGTGCACAACCTTACAGAAGGACAAGTAATGTCATCATCATTAACCGTAAGGTGTTTGTTGATGGACATTAATTTGCTAATAACCCATCTCATTCCAAAAAAAATTTTTATCTACTCCAATGGTTTTCGTTGGCATAAAAGTATTTTTTTTTCAAACTCGACATTTTTTTGTCTGAAAACTTGTATCAGCGTTATGCGGACTTTTGGGCTTCAAATGCTAGAGACTTATAACCTGTTTCAATTAAGAAACGAATTTAAAACGACGGTTTAAGTCATGACCTCCCACTCGCAGAATATTGCAATCAGTACTATGTGAAAGATAACATACCAACCTACAACTGCAATTTTATATTCGTTTCGTTATTAAAACAAGTTATACAAACATTGATTTCGCATTATCTAATATGTCAGATTGCTGCCGGTGATTCGTTGCCACAACCAGTTGTTACGACTCCCTCTCAGGACAAACATTTGTGTGATGAACATAGATGTTTGTTTTGTGTCTGGATTTTATTTAGTATCATAAGCACGTATTTATATATATATATATATATATGTATTTTATCAGTCATCTAGTCCCCATAGTACAAGCTATGCTTAGTTTGTGGCTAGATGGTGTTGTGTGGATTGCCTGCCCATATTATTATTATTAATAATGTACGCCATATTTTATACAATGTTTGGTTCTCTAGTAAATATAAATAATATTCAAGCGTACATCAAGCGTTGTCCTACTAATAATAATATTCTCTGTGTCTATTTAATGAGTGAATTGGAGACGACCTCGTTATGACGTCACACCACCAGACTGAGATAGAGAATTTTCAAGTTAGATTCCCCTGAAGTGCGAAAGAGATGGAATACTGAATGAATTTTCTTAAGAGGTCGCGTGCTAATGAAATTGAAATCAAGACGTGTCAATGGGACGAGTTTCAAGGTCTGTGCTAATTTGGGTTTGTTTTTACTCGACTGCTGAAGGAAGGTTATGGTTTTTACTACTGGTTCGTTTAAAGTTATTTTTGATGATGTACAGTGATTGAATTTCAATTCTACGATCTTTACTTAATATTATAAATGTGTTTGTGAAGAGATTTAGCTTGTTCGTTATTTAATTACGCGATAATAGCTGATTCGATTTGGATGTAATTTATATCGTTTTGAACTTGGAATAATACGGTCGGTTTCATCTACTTTTTTCAAAGTAGCTGGCTTTATAAATTTATGCGAGAATAATTTTAAATTTGGAATGACCTGCATTTTTTTAGGGCTCCACAAGGAACCCTTATTGTTACCCTATGTCGGTCTGTCTTTCTGTCTGTCCTTCCCTAATCAGTTCTCTTGTTACTAAACTGTTAGTATTATCGTGATGCAATTTTGAAGTTACGTATAACTTTAGTAGCTCTTAAAGATATAAAAAATAACTTTAAATAAAAGTGTAGATTTTTACACATTTTTTTATAAAACTACCCCATATTGAGACATATCTGTGGATAGATCTTTCAAAGATATTAAGCGTTGTAAAATTTTATTTTTAATATTGTACTGACTATTTGCTAATATTCTGCTGCTGAAATTATAAAGGAAAATTATTACTAGATTATGATTCATATATCCTGATTTATAAGGCTATAGCTGATTTATAAATAAATTATCTATGTTAACTACTATCGACCTTACTTGTAAATGTCTCAAATTCTGTCAAAAGAGTACCACTGTTTAAGATAGTGACATCCTTTTTAAACCGACTGCTAAGAAAGGGTTATGTTTTTCGCGTGTATTTTGTATGTATATTTGTATATTATTTATTACCTTGTATCTTCCAAACGGCTCGATGGATTTCGACATTTAAAGTATCTTTTATATTCGTCTTAAAACCTAAATGTCTTTTGAAAGGTGTTTTAATAACAAAATGGCTTGAAATAGTAATACGTTAAGAGTATGATCATAAATAAATTTATAGGGGATTACAAAAATATATACAAGTTTAAAATTAATTAGGAATAATAAAGTAGGTATTTGCAGTCAGTTTAGATATTTTAATTTTTTTATTGTTGTACAAATTTATAAGTACGCGTTTGCGTTTATTATAAGGCCGTCTATGTACGTAGTGTATATGTACATATACACTTCTAGATATCCAAGCTCAGCTACTTCTGGGACAGACATCGTTGGACAACCTACGTTGGTCAGATAATTACAATATACGGACAGAAAGCTGTCTTTTTCTTGTCAAATTTATGTTGATTTCGTTACCAACGTAAACCCATTTCGCGATTTCTTTTTAACACTCGTCGAGTTTGATGCTCTATTTATAGTCCAATTTCGGGACTGGATTCTTACGTGCTCGTATACACAAGTAATTAGTGGCCGGGTTATAGGAAGTACCTAAGACAAGTCACTATTGTCGTGGTGGCTACATGCTTGCCTAAATTTAGATCTTATAACTTTCTAAGTTCAAACTGTTGTCGGCTGTATGTACTGTACATTATACTTAATTATTTTTTTAGGAATTCCCAATAAGTATTTTTGACTAATGTGTGATATTGTGAGATATCATTCTACGTGACTGTATTTTTTTGTATAACCTATAATAATAATAATAATAATAAAGCCAGACATTTCACACAAGATCATCTATCTGGCCCCAAAGTAAGCACAGTGTATGTGCACAGTAAACATAGTGTACTTACATACTTTTTTTTGTAAATACATAACTACATATTTTACATATAAACACCCAGAACAGAACACACTTGCAGATCATGCAAACATTTGTCTCGTAGAGGGAATAAAACCTTCCTTCTGCGCCCCAACAGGGCTTTGGCCCACTGTGCCACAGAGGTCGTCATTTTAGTTAATGTGTTGTTTTAATCTGTTGCCATCTTTATTTCTTGATATAAAAATGGCAAGGACACTTTAACAACAACTAATATATACGATGCCTAATTATGTGCTTATAGGATAGAAGGTAATTTTTTAATCCTCAGAATTTTTGAGGTGTATTCAATATTTGCATCGTGGATTGTACTTATAACTGTAGGTAAACATCGTGGCACGTACATTTAATCAGCGCTACTTTGAGTATATATTGGAATTGGAATTCACTTTTTTATGCAATTTAAATTAAGAAATAAAATGTTAAAATTCCAATAAGCAAATAAATAGACTAAGCGCATGTGACCACGCATAGTGCAGTGATGAAGTCAGTAAGATTGAAAAAAGCAAGTGGTCAGGTCCCAAACCAATTTAACATCATCTAATAAGCATAGCAAAAAAAATTACAGGCATTTTTATTAAGGTAATTAAGGCTGTTTCTCAAAATCTAGTCTATTCATTCTATCTAGAAGTATATCTATCCGTGATAATTATCCACGTCATTAGGAGACACGACACTGACCTCTTTCAAAAATGTCCACACTTACACCTGCACAAGGGATGACTTAATGGACGCCACGGACGGTGACAGTATTCTATTCAAAACTGATTTAGTTATACATTTGATCTGTATCGAGCATCTGTTTAATAAAACTCGTAGTATACTGGATACAGGACACACGATGGCTTAGTAAAATATATAAAAAAACAACTCCATTTTACATAAGAAATCAAAAAAACAGTTCTTTTTTATGTTTTTAATTCATAACTTTGCAGGAATCACTAATAAAAGCTCATCTAACATTCACAAGGCCCATTTCCCGACTATGAATAAGATACTAGCGTTTTTCATTAGGGTACGATCACATTAGGCGGCGGACAGACGGCCGGATTATTGGATCCGACGGACGAAAAGACTTCGATCCATTGCCTTTTTACTTTTTTTTACCTTTTTCCTTCCCTCACAGTCTGGAAAGCCTTTTCCTCTTATTTATTGCTTATACGAAGCCCAAATTGGATATTTGTAAGAGGTTATTTGCCAATGGGAAAATATTAGGTTTTTACTTTAAGATGTCTGCCTTGTTAGATTTCGTTTTTATTGGATTGGACGGATGTTTTGAGATGTAAGAAATTATAAATAAGTTTTGATATATATGTGTTTTGGTACTTGTACCTTCTTATATACTTTACAACTTATATAATACACATTTGGATCAGATAAAACAAATGCTTCTATATTGACTGTCAGCTTGTAGTAGCTCTCCCTTCTATAGGTTGGGTTTCAGTTACCTCCCAGGGCATGAACATGATGAACGTGTTAGTTCTGTACCTGGGTGCTAAATATTTTAATCAGTCATCTGGTCACCATAATACAAGCTATGCTTACTTTGGGGCTAGATGACATTGTGTGCATTGTCCACTAATATTTATTTATTTATTATACGAATGCCAATACTTAGTTTTGACTTTAAATGATTTAATCATTAATTAATTAAATATGTACAATATTTAA
The DNA here is from genome assembly GCA_948098915.1 of Lampropteryx suffumata. Taxonomy (NCBI): domain Eukaryota; kingdom Metazoa; phylum Arthropoda; class Insecta; order Lepidoptera; family Geometridae; genus Lampropteryx; species Lampropteryx suffumata. The sequence continues at coordinate 3,986,794 of OX402560.1, forward strand.
AAGATATTTGTTTTTCTGGCATCCTCAAAAGCCTGAAATACATGAGGTCGTCATGGAGGGGATTACAGTTGCGAGAATATATGTAAAATATGTAAAATAATTTATAATAATAATTAAAAAAAAAACCTACTAGCAGCGACAAACTGTCATTATTAAAATCTAATGACAGAGTGCAGCTAAATAGACCAGTGGGTTCATAGTTATGTCAATAATATAAGGTACAATTTTCTCTGATTCACGGAATTTCGTTAGTGAATGGAATGTTCAGACGCTAGGGGTTGTCTCATTAGCGAGGGGATGAAAACTTTCGAATGATTCGCTAATTAGAAGATTTTTTGATGAGCTGTCATAAAGTCATAATAGGTGTCGCGTGTGGAGAATAATGCTGAATGATTTTTTAAAGAATAATGCTGTCATAGAATTAGGCTTTTTTTATTGTATTGGTTTTTGGTCTAACAAGATAATACTTTATTGTCTAATCAGAAAATAACATAAGTTTTTTTTATTATTTTTTATTGGTGTGATAGCTTCTTACTAAATTATATATTTTTCTAGTAAGACAGTCTAATTAAATAGCAGTCAATTGTATTTTTTTTTACAATAAATTCAATACAAAAATGTTTATTAAAAAAACAATAGAAATAATCTCGGAAGCTTTGTAATATTTAACTGACAAGAATTGATTTATTTAAAGCAATGCACAAGGTTGCGAATTCTGTCCTAAATAATTATTAAAAATTATATTCTAACACTAATTGATCATGATCATACAAGCTTTTGTGATAAATGAAATACTATTGTCCAAAGATAAACGTTAAATTTTGCATTCAACTTAAAAAATATGAGTTACTTTAATATACCCATAAGAGAAGCTCTATAATGGACATCACCATCACTCTCGTCTAATTTAAAAACTCAGAAAACACATTACACGCGGGGAAATTCCCCAAAACTTATCAGCAAAAGCCACAGTACAATCCATCATCATTATGCCAAAACTCGCCGAAATTCAATAAAAAACAAAGTTTCCCACACCCCCATCTAGCGGCAAAGACGCGAACTTTAAACCCCCGCCCGAGGGGTGGTAGCCATTCCATCATATCCCTTTTTTCTTCCCTCCACACCCTTATCCGTACCTGAGCTTTCTTTATCCGACCGAACTTTTTATTTACGCCTCTCTCTCTTCAACTCGCTATAGTGAAACGCAGCGTGTGTGGTTGCGTCCCTTTCGCACGCAAAGAAAAAAATCTGTTTATAATGAAAGCGTGGATGTTTGGGGCACGGCCGGGGGTAATGTCTCATACGTAGGGTGTTTTTTGTGTACGAAAAAATGCACCCCAACCGAACTTCCTTAGGTACGGATATACGTTTTCCAATTTCGATAACAAAGCTTATATTTTTTTCGGCGGTTTTTCTTTTGTACATTCCGTTTCGAAATAATTGTACGGGCTTCAGACTAATTTTCTTTTTTCATTTTTGAAAAGAAGACTATCTGTGACCGTTGGGGTATCGTATGCCCACATGGTTCGCTGGCTTGCAAAGGAATTATGAATGATCTTTGATTAAAAGGGAAATATTATAATTGTTGGTTGGAGAGGAAGGCAATTTCTTTGAACTTGTACCTTAGATGTCTTTAGGGATTTCAGAGATTTTGACTTAAAGCGGTGAATGATTTGTGCTTTAATAGCTGATTTAAGAAAAGCATTTTGGAAAATAATTGTAATAAATGAACTTAACAAAACTTGAGTCAATTCGATCTTTTGAAAAAAACTACAGTATTATCACAATAAATAAATAAATAATGCCTGATGATTCACGCATCAACTAGCCCTAAAATAAGCAGAACTTGTGTTAAAGTTGACCACAAGATTGGTATACTGCATGTATATTAAATTATATATGTATATTATAAATAAAAACACCCTGACCCAAGGCAAATACTTGCAGATCATACAAACATTTGACACGGGGACGGAATGAAACTTTCTGAAACCTTTTTTTGAATTTGATTTTTTTTATATGTAGGTAGGTATAAATGCTGGTAACGATAATTTTGCCATCGGCGCATTTCAATTTAATTCATTTATTTGTCAGTCCATGATATTGTTGTATCATTATTTAAAGTCTCATTACAATCATACCTTAACAAGACAAGCAACAGACCTAACAACATCTTATAGTGACTATATCAATATTAAAAATCTTTTATGTTTTAAATAAATAGATTGATTTTACATGAAGTGCTAATCCCGTGACTTCGTCTGCGCAGGATTAGCACTTCATGTAATTCTAACGGTTTTTGCAGCGCACGCCAGAATAGCTCGCAGATGACAGAATGTTTTCCTACTTACTTGACACTTGAAAAATCTTCAACGCGGGTGAAGCCGCGCGCGAACAGCTATCGTTATATTTTGCACAATTCAAACAATACCTTTATAAATTATAGCCTATGTGTTATTCTGATGAATAAGTTATATTATTGTAAAGTTTCATTAAAATCCATGAAGTAGTTTTTGCGTGAAAGAGTAAAATACATATATACAAACTTTATAATATTAGTAAGGATTACGCCGATAAGTTGTGTTTTCATGCGATGGCCAAGTCAATCAATTTATTTAAAATATAAAAGATTTTCAATACTGATATGGTCACTATAAGATCTTGTTAGGTTAGGTAATTACGTAATAACTTAAGAGAGAAGGTTCCTTAAGTAGGGACTGAATAAATTAACCGACTTGGTATTACATGGATCTCACAGCTTTTTACGGTAGAAGAACTGAGTTGGGAGATTTGTTTTTTGTTTGTTTTTGATTGCATTCAATTGTCCATACTTGTGCTATCAAGTCATAATTTATTGATTAAAACTCCTCTAAGATTACGGAATAAATCGTGCAATAACACGAAAAAAATAATGAATTTAGAATTGCTATGTTACTTCATGAAATGACAAACGAAGACTCCTGTCATAAGTTAATGATACCTAGTTTTAAATTGTGCCATCCCTTTTTAACTGACTTCATAAAAAGGAGGAGGTTCTCAATTCGTCGGAATCTTTTTTTTTATGTTTGTTCACCAATTACTCCTTTTATAGCAAAATAACCCACTAAGGCGGAGTTTTTTGAAATTCTATCCCTAAGAGGCTGAAAGGGGATGAAAACGAATGTATGAAACTTTTTAACGCGTAGTGCAATTTGCTTGAAACTTGATTTGAATAATTAAAATGTAAAATAAATGGACACGTAAATCACGATTTTTCAAAATAACCTTTACAAAGGGGTACAATGGGGTGACAAAGTTTATATGGGAACTTTTTAACGGGAGGTCTGATTTCTTAGAAACTTGGTTTGGATACTTAAAATGGATGTGTTTTTTTGGATTTTTCAAAATGACCCTCATAATGAAATGAAAGGACCCTGAGTGAAATGAAAAGTATTCTATCAGTCATCTAGTCACCATAATACAAGCTATGCTTAGTTTGGGGTTAGATTTTGTTGTGTGTATTGTCCGCCAATATTCATTTATTTATACAATCCTCTCAATTTACCTATACGTTTAACGTTAAAAACGTTTAGCTATAGCTATAGCTACATTACTGTAAAATTTTATTAAAATCCATTCAGTAGTTTTTGCGTGAAAGAGTAACAAACATCCATACATACAAACTTTCGCATTTTTAATATTAGTAAAGATATTTTTAATTCCAGTTCATTTCAAGCCATTAACGATCTAAGGCTCGATTCAGAATCTAACCAGTAACCAAGAAACAACAACAATAAAACTCTGATTACTGATTTACTGATTGTTAAGGTTCCGTAGTCAACAAGAAACCCATAGCTCTATCATGTCTGTCTGTCTGTCCGTCCCTAAAAAGAACGCTCTCAGTCAATCAATTGTATCATGATTAAAATTTGCACAGTAATTCTTATTAGTAGCTCCAACAAATTAATGAAATAATAGAAAATATACTGTAATATGGTTAATATGTTTTTATTTTACAACTCCATCGTGTGGCATGTTATTGGATAAATATCTCGTTTAAAATATATTTTGTACTAGCGACCCGCCCCGGCTTCGCACGGATGCAATACTGGTACTAAATATAGTACAGAATGATTTTATATACAACGTTTTCTCAGAGACATAACCTAAGAGATAGACATATACCGTCGCGGACTTTTTTGTAGACCTTTTTAAGGTGTACAATACTGTAGTACATTATTCTGATTTATCTCGTAGGGTTCAGCCAGCGTTGGCAATGTAAGCGCAAAAAAATGTGTTTTTTACGACATCACATTAGAAACCTCTAAAATTATCAGTGTTTCTCTACTATATTATACATGTATTATACATACAAACCTTCCTCTTGAATTTTTATATTTATAAAAAAAAACCGCATCAAAATCCGTTGCGTAGTTTTAAAGATCATACATAGGGACTATATTTTAATTTCTTTGTTTTATTTATGTTCTGTATGTTTTAAATAATTATTATGATAAATATGGCTCTAATTTATACATACACTTATGAAGGCTGAAATAAATGAAACTGAATTGAATTGAATTGAATTATATTTATTGACTTCAGAAGCCTTCAATTAACATTCGCATGCCGGACCATGTAAGTACACTACATGGTCCGGCATGCGAATGGTATTTTTTTTGGTTTTGGAAGTCCAATAAAAACCTATATAGTTTCACTATGCCCGTCAGTCTGTCTGTCTGTCTATCTGACTATAGATCTCTGCTTAAATTAATAATGATAATATTTTTTAAATAAAATTTGTACGATATTACGTATTGTCCATACAATGTTCGAAAAAAAAATCGGGTTGCACTCCGGGAGTGCCGACAGAAGTGAAAACTTATTCTGGCGCGTTTAGTAAACGAGCTTAGTAATAAATCACTTCAAAATCAGTAATTATGGCGACTGCCAATCAAATACTGAACGAACACAGATGATGCAATATTTTTTGTTCAGAATGTAGATAATACATCAAAGAACCTAGCTCAGTAAACTTCTCCATACAAAAGTAGACTGTAAACATGTGAATTAAGGTTTATAATCAAATGGGGCGAGCGCGGCAGCTCTGCGTCTCGCCCCAAACGGTAACGGTGTCGCGAATCCAGAGGTTTTACCTCTTCTAAAAATATGGTTACCGCGTACTAAATTAAGTTTTCACTTCAAAAAAGTTGTTTCGCCACCCCATTGTGTGACATATCATTAGATAGGTCCTTCGAAGATATGATATGGTTTGTTAAACAGTTTTTCGATACAGTCATCCCTTTGATTAATAATTAGCTTTTAAGTCTTCATTTTTATAGAGTCGAGTGTACCCCCTCAGAAAACTAATTAACCGGCAGAAAATAACCGGCAAAACTAATTGAGGGTACTTGAAACAATTTTCAAACTGTACTGAAAATTATCACTGCTAATAAGGCTTTACTAGATTATGAGAAACAGATTGATTTAAAACCTTAAAAAATATGTGACAGTTCCATGTTAATTTATTTAATTTTTTTAACGTAGATTGTGATAAGAAAATAAGTTACTCAAAGTACAAAGTATAAAATAAATTTAGCAAGCGCATTTGGGAAGCACGAACAGTGAAGAATTCCGAAGTCAGTTAATATAAATGACTAGTGGTTAACTCCCAAACCAATCCATTTTCTTTATATATCTTTATACCAAAATTCATCAAAATTATGGTAGGGAATTGTTATATATTGGACAATTCACACAATACATATTGATAAACACGGGCTTTACTCATCTAGAATCGAATCAGTGCGAACCGTGAACTCGCGCGGCAACTCACGGACCGCGGATCAAACTCACCCTGATGAAGATACTCTAGATGAATCGAAAAAGTGTCGGTGCCTCCATCGACTAAATAATATGTGAGTAAATCCCGTGTTTATCAAAATTTACAGTACAACTCACGAAAGTTTTGAAAATATACACAATATCTTTATAAATTATAGCATCTATGTGTTATTCTGATATATATTGTTTTATACTATGTATCACTACATGGTATAAAACAAAGTCGCTTACCGCTGTCTGTCTGTCTCTATGAATGATTAGATCTTTAAAACTACGCAACGGATTTTGATGTGGGTTTTTTTAATAGATAGAGTGATTCAAGAGGAAGGTTTATTTATATAAGACATGCATAGTATAGTAGAGAAACACTGATAATTTTAGAGGTTAGCGTATATTGGTTCAACGTATTAGAACTACTGAGCTACAGCAACGCGTGGCCGGGTCAGCTAGTAAGCTATATTATTGAAAAGTTTCATTAAAATCCATTCAGTAGTTTTTGCGTGAAAGTGTAATAAATATCCATACATATAAAGTTTCCTGTTATAATATTAGTAAGGATATTTTTCATTCCATTTCATTTCAAGCCATTAACGATCTAAGGCTCGATTCAGAATCAAACCAGTAACCAAAAAACAACAAGAAAAAGAAACTGTCACAATTGGTCTCAAATTATACCTAAGCCTTTTAAAACTGAAGATACGACGTAAAACGAAAAAAGACTGTCATTAAATACTCATTTTAACACCGGCCACGATAATAAAATTAAAAAGGTATTACATTATAAAGTGTTTCTCATAACTTTTATTCTGAAAATTGTAATCTTGACGTTATTGCGGGCAGGTGCGCACTCGCCTTTGTTTGAAATATGTTTGAGGTAATAAAATTAGTGTTACATTAAAATGGCATAGTGTAAAAGGTACAATTATACTTACCTTCTTCGTCTGCTTATTGTGTCACTAGTTATTTCGAACCAGTGTTATGATACCATGAGTAAAGAGAACATGGCTAAGTCCTAGCACGCACAAACGAAATAATCAGCGCGGTTTATACCGTGGTGTTCTGATTTATGTAATTTGCATCGTGGTTTTTTCCCCTCCCACGTCTGATTCCAATATCCATGTCCCACAGAATAGCGCAAAAAAAAACTCCGCAGATTAATCCGCATAACGCGCTAGGCCTAAAAATTGCATTAATAGTTTACTAGCTGTTTCCCGCGGCTTTGCCCGCGTGGTAGATAAAAAGTAGCAAGATAATAATTGAACGTATGAATGTTTCGGAAATATTACAAAGCATAATCACGGTTTTCGTGGTTTGACCATGATCCCGATGATTTTTTTGAAAACCTTTCTTAGCGAGCACCTACAGCCCTACAGGAAGCTGCATACCAAATTTCATTCCAATCCATTAGGTGGTTTCTAAGATTTCCTGATGGTATTTGACTAATATATAGTAGGTATAATGAAGCAGATTATACGTACTTTTGTACATATTACAATACAAATCAACAACAATTTAAAAATCATTACGTCAAAATATCAATGTGTATTGAATAGCCTGATTACTATTAAATCGATTTCGTACAATTCATACAATAGAATCGATAATACACAATGCAATTGAAGGGAGGCGCCTGAATCGATTTTAAACACGAGTCAAGTGGTTGTATTCATGTTCTAATAATTTATCGATCTATTGTTGACTGAGTTGGGGCTGTCAATACAACTTTTGTGCAGGTACATTATTTACTTTTGATATTATAGTTCAGGACCTGTTTGGATGACACAGAGCGGGACTGGTGCTTCTGTTTGATCTTCCAATTGGGTGCCTAGTTCCTACCTACTTGGTTCATAAGTCTGGCATGATAGGTTCTTAATTAGCTACACGACGTAGATTGTATTACGAGTATATAGCTTATTTTTTTTTATTATTTACATATATTTTTTTCTATATTGTTACCTTTTTTTACTGATCCGCTATGTAATGTCAAATTAACATATTTTCTTCCTTTTTTTTCTTTCTATAGAAGTGAAAGAATAATTGAATAATCTAAAAAAGCGGATGCACTCCACGCGCCTAAGTTAAGATCGAATTAAGCAGGATATAGCCTGATCCAAAGAAAAAACAATAGACTGTAGAATAGATACAGATGGACAAGACCTACTGACAAAAAAAGATCAGGTCTACATAGGAAACGATGGACTGAGGACATCATCAAAACTGCTGGGGATCAGTGGATTAATAAAGCAGAACACAGAGAAGTATTAACAAAACTGAAAAAACTAATAAATTTAGTACTCGTATCTCATCTCCAAACAAAAAATCATCTAGAAACGTCCATCCTTGAAGATACTTTAAAAAATTAAAACTGAAGATCTATATTGAGATATAATGAGAGTTTCCTATTCCTATCCACAACCAAGAATAAAATGCGACTGTAAAATATAAAAATATAAGAAAAAAAGTTAATAATAATAATTATGGGTAACGTTATAAACTATTTACAAATAAAATAAGTATTCTATCAGTCATTTGGCTTCCATAGGTACCTTTAAACATTGCTTGTGGAATTGTCCACAAATATATTTTATTTATTTAAATGCAGTGACACTTTAACGAAATATTCTCAGCAAAGACTCCCTATATAAAGTAATTACAATATCCACGTGGGAAGAACCACCTCAGGGCATCTTCTCATGAATTTAATCAACCGACGCGACGAAATTAATAAATTAGCATAAAACTACACGACATTATAACAAAATGTAATTTTATGCAAAATTATAACGAACGCACTTTATTAAGAACTAGTTTTTACAACGAAAACTTCTTAAATTTCACTTCCTTATAAATATTTATTCATCAAAATAATATGCAAAACTGTAATTATAGGGCAACTCAAGAAATGGGTTAGCTATTTTGCATAAATGACTAAACTTAAAAACGACGTATCTGCAAAATGTGTAAGAGGCATTAGCAAAGGAACCCGAAGCGCGGTAAGTTGAAAATGGTTTTAAATATCGAACGCGTTTGAAGAATTCTTTTTTTCAAATTGCAAATTTCACACCTTGAGGTTGGGCAACAGGTTTTTAAACTCTTTGTAAGCGAGGCGCGACGAGCACATTTTACCAAAAGACGTAAAAATAAAGCGTCGCAGTGTGACGCATTTTTTTTTAGTGCATAGTAATTTTGCACAATTTATGCACACCACTTGTTAGACAATTAGTTGGCAGATGTCTTTGACATTTATTTTGCTACTGGTTTTTGATGGGAAATAAAATAGAGTGACTCACGTATAATGTTGGTAAAGGTGCTTGCTTATATATATAGTAACGTTATCTGTGCTCATTTTTATTACTTTTTTATACATATTTATTTTTAAAATGTTGATAACCTTTTCTAGGTCGGTATAAATTATTTTACTAGTAACCTCATTACGTTAAAAAAAAAGAGACAGATACAAATGCCTGATTTATTTGTATAATATTAAAATCACAATTCACGACTTACCTTTTGACTCCATAGTCAAAACGCAGTAAAAATATAATTTCTACAAAAAAATAGAGCAAAAAACACTCCAGGTGCGTTCCAATTTCAAAACTACAACTAATGATTTACTATTATTCATATCCTTACCGGTTTTAGTAAAAAAAAGTTCAAAAAGGACATTAATGATATGCGTGTCCCACTTTATAAGTTTGAGACAAAAAAACAACACGTTGTCAATGAATGGTGAGCTTTTTAAATTTGAATATAGAACGCTCTCAAGGATATCAGTTACTGGTTTGAATAAAGTGGAGATGAGTTGAATGGTTTTACCCTTTAAAGACAAACGAATGTATTTGTTAATACTGTACATGTTATTTCTATGCAGATGTGCTCTACTTAATAGTATTTTTCTAATTATAAAAAAAAATACTACAAAAGCCAGACTATTTTCAAAGACAAAGTCCCACAAAAGTCAGTCTTTAATTTTGTAAATGAAATAAAAACTTTTGATATACCAATTCATCGATGTTAAAATAAAAACATTGAAATTAAATTAAATGTTGCTCTGTAAGCATGTATTTCCGGTATACAGTTGTTTTATAAATATTTGCAACGACTGCCAAACACCTTTCTATAAATCCATTACAAAATTGGCATCAGTTTCAAAATCGCAAAAAGAATTATGCTCCTTGACCAACTGTAAAAACCTCCTCATTATCGTAGACATGTCAAAACCCTGCCATTAAAAGGAGGAAGGGCCAAAATTAACCACTACATCTGTCAAAATATACACAAATGATAAAATAATTGCAATTGAAACAAAAACTCGATTTGAATCGGTTAACATTTTAACCCTCTTGATACCACTGCGAAATTACTAAATGATTTGCATATTTTTTTCTTAACTCTTTTCTTTTGTCGTTTTGTTTGAAACTGTGATTATTTTAGGCACAATGAAGAATTATAACTGTAGCTGCGTTGAGATGTTAATATGTTTTTTTGTGGCGATTGTTTACGCAATTTTTTTTTGAAATATTTTACGCAACAGATGTTTTGGCAAAGCTGATAACGTTTCTTGTCTGTTATTTTTACATATAACATTAAACAAAGGTGAGTATATAGTTTCATACTAACACATATTCATACATTAAAAGGTTTTGGTAGTTAAAATTAAAAAATATTGTTTCTAAAAATAAAAATAATAAAAAAAATATGTTTAGGGCACTTTTATTAAGTAGTTTTTAACCGACTTCATCTCAATTCGTCGTTTTTATTTTATTTTCGCCGATAACTCGAAAACGCTTGGGCCGATTTGAAAAATTCTTTTTTTGTTTGAAAGGGTATACTTTACAGCTGGTCCCATTTAGATTTTATCAAAATCGGTCAAGCTGAAATATCTACGAATATCTAAAAATTATACATAGATACATCGATGATATTTTCGTGTACTTCGATACCTCGCTGTCTCATTGGAGCAGTGCGTTTATTTGGCCTACCCATACTATATATATATACAAAATACATCTACTTTCCACTAAAAATGTATTATAGGCTCAAATTTCATTCAATGAAGTCGGTTTCTTTTTAGTTTTTAAAACGTAATTATATAATTATAGTACTTACAAAAATGCCCCAAAAAACTCATTCATTAAATAAGATTTATCTACCTACTCGTAATAAACAGGTTAGCATTGGAGATCCTCCTTTGAAGACCAAACTTGAATTAATCGTGAAACTGGCCAGAGTATTTAAATCTTTCGCATTTAGCATTTATTAATTAAACATTATATACAAAATTTTTACTCAAAACGGGATTTATCTCGTAATCATGGCGCATGCAACTATGCCGAAATTATCGGGAAGCAGAAAAACTCATATATCATGGTATATATCCCGCTTTGAGTGAAAATTATGTTCAAAACCATGATAGTTTTAGAAGTCATATAATGTATATTATGCACTAGTAGATTCTAACATAATATATAGCATTCAGTTCTGGGGAAATAGTTACAAATATGATTTGGAAAAAGCTTTTATTATCCAAAAAACACAGTATAACTACGATCGACTATATAAAGACAACCTCTGTGGCGCAGTGGGCAAATGCCCGTCTGAGATGTAGCAGGTTGCGGGTAGGAACGATAGAATCCCTCAGAGAGAAAAGGGGAGAGAGAGAGAGAGAGATAGAGAGAGCCGAATGGGGATATTGATAATAAATAGTAGTGGCAATAAAATGAAATGACAGTTTAAAGCAAACTTTTTTTTTAACATTTTCGATGTGCGATATTTTTGAGATTCTTGATATATGACATATTTTTAGGAAGTGCCATAGCGTTTGATTTAAATTGTTTTTAAGTGGTAGCCAATCCAGTGAGCTCATGTAATATAAACGGCTATTAGTTTAAAAAACTCCCAAAAATTTCTCACGTTTTTCGTTGGGAGCTCTGATTGAAAAAAAAAATTAAATAAAAATAATTTTCTCATGTTTTAAAAAATTACGAACTATAAAAATATAAATGAATGAGTAAGTTTACTTGTGGACAGTACCTTCGCTTGCAATTTTATGTGTTTGCGTGCGCGAACTATACTTCACAACACATTTTGACATTTTGTTGTAACAAAATTATGTACGACGTCAAGATTGTGACTGATTTAATGATAGAAGCGAGTAGGTTTTTTGACCTCGTTACCTTACGTTGCCGCGACCTAATGCTGATCTTTTTGTATAAATCTATGATTAAAGGTATCAAGCAATATATTTATTTAACAAACAGTCACTAGGTATTGCATTTATTATTTACCAATCACACTATAATTATACTACAGAACAAGATGAAGTATTATCTTTTGGAGAAATACATTTAATCGCTTAACTAACCAAAACTACTGTATTATGATTATTAATTTATTTGATCGATCATATTGTAATGCTCCAATTAGGTTAGGTATTGACATTATCGATGGATGCGATTTGTAATTTTACAATTTTATTTTTCAGAGATATTAAAATATTATAATGGCATATAATAAATAATTATGAACTATTTAATTGAAAAAATATAATAAGTAATTAATAATTGTAATACAAATTAACAGCTTTATAATTTTAATTTGAAACTAGTGGGATTCCTCGCAACTTTGCGTAATTTTGAAGCTTGATGTTTATTGTCAGTCATTCAGTCATGCACAATTTTTCTTTTTAAAAGTTCGGTATCATCATAACAATACAAAAACAAAGAAGAATTTATATTAGATTAATTAGGTATCCACCATTATCAAAACATTTTTAATTTCAACTGCGATACACAATAGAAATCTGTCAAACAACTCCTCGATTTACAAACAGAAACTCATTTGCAAAACTTAAAAAGAAAACTCGCCTGCCCCGCTTCTAATAAAATAAAAAAGTTTCGGAATCGCAGTCGTTACCCTTTATTTAACCGCCGGAATATTTATAAAGAGACGCTCAGCCGTCTGCAATTTGTCCCGGACAACAGTAATACGCACAAAAACAGGAATTTATTATGCCAGGAATCAAGAAAAAAAACAAAATAGCCTCTGCCGTGAAGGGTTTACTCGCATTAAGTGACAGATAGTGATTTGTGGAAGACGTGCCTAGTGTTTGAAGTTTAAACTTTTAAAAAGTTAGTGTTAGATTTAGCCAGTGATGAAACCTTTTTGTTGGAAATTATTTGATTTCAGTACAGGCTTTTCCGCTCCGCCTATCAATCAACTCGACGGTATTCTTTTTTAAAAGCTAAAGCTTCTAAAGTCTGCCACACAAAAATGTCTGTAACTTTGAGGATACGCTTAAAAGTTGAACAAAATTAACTGGCGTTATGAATTGTTTAAAAAGTCGTGAATACGGTTTAGAAATTGAACAAGTCACTCTAGCTCTGCTCAAACTAGAAAATCGAACAGGATATTCTTATTTTAAACTTTTCATAAATCAGTTAGTTTGAATTTTAATATTATAATACCTACCAATTTGTTTTATAGCGAGTTGAGACAGGCAACTAAGAAAAACTTTATTTTAAAAAAGGTTTAAAAAGTTTACTTTGAAACAAGTAATCCAGCAAACACTAAGGGGACAACAAGCTCTTTTATTCAGCATTCAAATAAAGACAGGCTTGTTATTTCTGTTTGAGTAAGAATCTAAAGCCGTGTACACACGGCACGGTACGTAGGTGGGTATATAAGGCCCGCATATAAAATTGAACGCATTTTTAGTAAACAGTGAGGGAGGGCGAGGGTCGGAGTAATGGCTGCCGAATGTCGCGAATCCATTTTGTCCCTCCCGCCCCCCGTTTGGTGGTAAACTCGCGTTAGTAGGTAGTATATGCGAAATTTGAAGATTATGCTCAGAAGAAACTTTTTGCAAAAACATTACTAACTCAGACCAAATATTTGGTCTTTGGTCTTGGAGGTTTCTAAGCATAAAAATAGGTTTGCAGAATCATTACTTTTTTTTCCAGTTTGTTAATAATTAAGTATCCACTTAACCATACTTCCATACCTCATTTATAATCATTTATAAATTCAAAAGTAATATCTGTCTGTTTGTTTTTTTGTTACTTTTTCACTTTTGTTATTTAACGGCTGATCGGATATTTGTGAAATGGTAAGGAGATAGATTATATCTTGGGAAAGGACATAGGCTACTTTTTATGTAGGTACCATGGATGCGAAACCGCGGCCAGCAGCCAGTTCAATATATATTCAGAGTTTAAGTGGACTTTGTACGAGATCCTTAGAATACAAAATGATAATCCGGGCTTGAAGAGCTTCGGCTATTTTCGTTCAAGACCGCTTGGAAGTGTACGTTATGTTACGCTAGATTATCGCGATTAAAAAAAATTACAAAATAAACTTAACCGCCATTTTGTGTAAGGATTGATAACTGGTAACACACCTACATAATTATTATGAATAAAAAACTGAATGCTTATTGAAGTGATAACTTCTTAGGGTAAAGCGCTTCGTTACGTATCGCGTTACGGCGCCAGTCTGTCTGGCTTACCTTTCTCTCATGCATACGGCGGCGGTAGGCAGGCTCCTCCTCTCTCACTCTAACCCATAGACCTAGTTAGATTAGTTTAAGTTATCACTTTTATCGGGCGTCCCGAGACGGACACGTTTTTTATAAATATAATTAAATATATAAAATAAATATATGTATATGTAAATAAAAAAATAAAAATATAGCCAAGAGCCAAAAATACTTTAAGTACCTCTAACTACCCTTATTAGTCAACCTCAGGATCTAGACTAGAGATCTGATAAGATACCTGAAAAGCCTGAAAACAAAAAATCGTTAGCATTTTGTTTCTGATATTCTGACATTTTTCATATACTGTGCAATAAGTCGTGCTAAGTATTGGATGCGTGCTAACTGCCACGCGGTGGGTAGGCCGGATAGAAATTATTTTTACTCTTCTTACCACTTGCCGCGTCACTTAGCTGTTTCCCCTTCCTCCCCAACGGTCGATAGCTCACGTGAATTCAAATTTCGAATTTCAGAATGCCTTTCTAATGAGTCAAGAGTTTTCGAGAGTTTGCTGCAGTTCGAAATTTAAAAATGTTAGTAAATAGAATACTTTTTGGCATAGACAAAGAAAAACAAAGACGGAGTGCCGACTGATATTGAAGTGAAGCACCTTAGTAAGCGGATATGTTTAAGTATAGTGTTGGTATCCTGGAACTTAATTGTAATTTTTCGTTGTTGAGATTTAAACTGTTCGAATCTATTAGTTTGACTCTATAGCACCGAATTAGACTTATACATGCGCCTCTCAAACACATACAATTAAAGAAGCCGATCGACACTACATTAAAAACCTGCTTCATTTTGTGAACAAAATGCTTCACTTGTGATATAAATAGCGTAACGCTTTGTCTCTTTTATTCCTTTTGAAAAAGTTTAAAATGTATGCTATAATTAGGTGCACTTTTTTTTTTGTCTATGCTTTGGTTTGTGCTTAGGTAATTGATACAAAAATGTTGGCTTAAGCCTAGAGCGCATTGCGGATTAATCAGCAAATTTTTCGTGTTATTCTGTAGAACGGTGAACGTGGGCACACGTATTAGTAGAAAAAACCGCATTGACAATGATATTCTTGATAATAAAATTTAGAATAGCGCGCTTAAGCCGCGTGGATTAATTCGCTAGTGCGTGCTAGGACTTTGATAATGCTTACCTCGCATTATCAAAACCTGAAATATTTTTAATTGATCCCTAATTATTACACACCCATAATTAGCACTGCGGGACAAAAAATCCGTCAATCATTTTCACACATTAAAATCCTAAAAACAGAGTTGTCAAAATTAATACACTCATTAAGTAAACCGAACTGTCAAATTAAAATTACCCCAGAGCCATTCCCGCCCTATCATCGCATTAGAAAATACCCTTAGTCGATTAGACCCAATTAAGATCGTAGTAATTTTGGGCCATTATTGTTGGAACTTGGAAGATACAGTTTTTGTTGTTTCGAAGGGAGGCTTGGCAGTGACATCTTATTATAATTTCGCCCGAGGCCTGTTTCGGTTTTCTCCGTTGTCGGTAAGTATTACAATTCCGGCCAATGTTGGTTTATATTTTCAAATAATATAATTTTGTTATTAAAAATACTGTTTATTATTTATCTATATAACTTTATGTCAGTCATGTTCAAGAGTAGGTAGGCTCTTTCACTTATTTGGTCTTAATTTTTTTTACCTTACACCTTACGTCATACTTAGGTCATGACAGCTACTTTCTCTAAATTACTCTTGGTCTTCGTTTCCTAGTTTAGTTATATTTATTACTTTTATTAGACAAAATTGCTAAGTCTTTTAAATTTTATCAATTATTATCCTATAGTCTACAAAATTGTAAATGTGAACGTTTTGGTTTGAATGATTGATTGTTACTCAATTATTAATCCTAAGACCGTGGGTTCAAATCCGGTCGTACATTTTTCTATACGAAAACATATGTATGCTACCAATACCGTTTTAAACGGTGAAGAAAAACATCGTAAATACACCGGCATGTCATAGAATCTAAAACGAAGACATGTACCAAGTGCACGAAAGGAGCCTCTTTAATCCTTTCACCACACTGGTAGGAAACAACTAGTGACTGAAGAAGAAGAAGAAAACTCAATATATACATAGATTTATAGGTGAAGAAACATATACACTGTTTTATTTATATATGTACGATCAAAGCCAAGGGCTAAGGGACTAATAAATGCACCTAGATACTTAAATAAAATCTAACATTAAAAGTTACAAAACCAAAGTCTTAAAATGTAATCCAAGCACTTGGGTATTTAATTTTATTAAAACAAGATACATTTATAAATAACTAAGCCTACGGACTGCATTTTCCAAATAAGCTATAAACTTTTTTGTGACATGTCTCAAAACGCCATCGCGTGTTTAGTTCCTCTAATTACTAAGTTGTCAACTCCAAAAAAGGAACGGCAAAGGAAATGTGAACCATTTTTTTGTCCGGCACTGTAACACGTCACCTTTAGACCAATTTCAAAAATTCCTCTTTTTATTCCATTTCAATAATGCGCAATGTTGATGAGTAGTCATTTGAAATTATTTTTTTGTTTCATAAAAATACTCTTAAGCTGAAATGGTCTTTTTTGTTTGACTATAAAGGTGGTTATCGCTTAGCAGAATAGAAATTGTATTAAATATTTTTCTAATAACGTAGCGGGGTGAGTTGGGCAAAATTGGTTGTTATTTGAAATAAATTTTATATGAGATGTAACGTCCCCTCGAAGTTCTGCCTATTTTCATTTCGTTGGTATAAGTACCTACGTAGGTACCTCCCTACTTATAGAATGGTACTTCTTCGTAATCATAAATTTAAATCTAAACAGAGTAGATACGATTGATGATGAAATTATTATAACGAAAGCAAATACATACCTAAAACATGTGCAATGCACTAATACTAAAAGGAGAAAAATTACGATTTCTTGTGTTGTTTTTGTAATTTAAAAACGACTTATCCGATCAAAGACTATTTTTAGAATGCATTCAATTATTTGATGGATTGTATTAAAAAAAATGAGACATTTTACGAAAATTTGCAGTAATATAACCGAATCAAAATTTTGTTTAAAAAAGTCATTAATTGACGTGCGCTACTAAAATTATTAAATAAGTGGAATTGAAAACTATTGATAGCCCAAATATATTTAAAAATAAGCTTAAAAAGCTCTTGCTAGAAGGGTGCTTTTATACCGTGGACGATCTCTAACTTGTACTTATTGTTAGCTAAGGTGCTCAATAAACAATAAACAATAAACGAACTCCAACTGTAGTTGTTATTGAAATTGAATTATATAACATTAATATTTATTTTTATTTTCTCTAATTTAATTGTACTTTATTGTTTGTTTTTTAATATCTATTGTTTTAATTATGTGTAATTTTAGGCCAATTTAATGTAAGACTATATTCAAATACAATGTATATTGTTAAATGAATAAATGAAATGAAAACTTTTGTAGATACATAAAAATAATGTACTACATGTCTATAGTACTCATCATTACCCACAAAAAATTCAAGAACGGTTCACTAACTATAAGAGTTTAGTCAAAATAGCCACTTTTTTGTTCAAATTAGTCAATATTAAGAATCGAAAGTCATTCGTATCATAATATTAATCTCCAACTAAATAGTTTCATAAACTAGATTTAATAAGTACATGTAAGTTCCTGTTTAAATGTTTCATTGACCAAGCGAGCACGAAGCGCAAACGAGTGTCCGTTTCACCTTAGGCAAAAATGCTTGCGCATTTCTCAACCGAATCTCGTGATTCGTGATCTCGTCTTTATGAGCAGGTTCTAGAACTATCTATATTGATTTTTTTTCTCGATTCAGTTTATGGACATTTCTCAAAAATTATGAGGGCGGAGATTATGAGGGTTGAAAACGTAAAAAAAGTTATATTTCAGTAATTTCGATAAATTTTCGAAAATTTAGCTCGAATCAGAGAGAGACACTTCATTCCAATTATTCACACCCGAGTCAATAACTCAACTCAAAATTGCAAATAAAACCCGAAATAAATCGGGAAAAATAACTATTATATGCGCACAATGTTTACTTCGGAATACGGTCAAAAATAATCCATATAGTTTGTTATTTATCTGGTGATTTGACCATAGACTTTATAAACAAACCATATGTCTAAATATGACTGGCTTGTCAGCTCAGTTGGTAGTAGCTCTACCTTCTGCGCTGTAGGTTGAGGGTACAATTCAGGACAAACATTTGTGTGATGAACATTGATGTCTGTTCTATGTCTAGGTGTTAGGTATAATGTATCTTATCTATGTATATAAAAATATATAAGTATTCTATCAGTCATCTGTCACCATAATACAAGCTATGCTTAGTTTGGGACTAGATAGCATTGTCCACTAATATTTTGATATGTATTTATCACTACATAGTATAAAACAAAGTCGTTTCCCGCTGTCTTTCTATCCCTTTGTATGCTAAGATCTTTAAAACTACGCAACGGATTTTGATGAGGTTTTTTTTAATAGATAGAGTGATTCAAGAGGAAGGTTTATATGTATAATACATTCATAATATACTAGAAATAAACGATATTTTTAGAGGTTTCTAATGTGATATCGTAAATAAACACATTTTTTTGCGCTACAAAAAAGTCCGCGATGGTATATGTCTATCTTTTAGATTATGTTATTCTCTTAGATAACGTTGTACAAAGACATTCTGTAGTATATTTGGTATAAGCATTGCACCCGTGTGAAGCCGGGACGGGTCGCTAGTATATAATAAACTGCTCAAGTATCATGTACGAGTAATTGTTAGTAGATTAGTTTGTTTTGTATCTTTGGAAATACTGAACCGATTTTAAAAATTCTTTCACTAAAAAATAGGTATATTGTTCTTGATTACCAATGAGCTAAATTATGCAGATGAAACCGCGGGACAGACAGTGAGTCAGTCTTATTGTGTGAGTTGCTATTGTTTCTCCCCGAAACCACAATGCTTATGGATATACTTTTCTTTCCAATACCAAAAAGGTTCTTATCTCAATTCTCAGACAATGCATCTAACACATGGGGGAGGCAAAATACCATTAATAACGGGATTAGGGGCCGAGGAAAAGAATAAATTGCGAGGAAACCGCCGGAGGGTCTGGATTTATCATGTGCTTAGCATAAGTTTGGGTTTGATGCGTTTTTCATTAATTTTTCATTGTTGTAGCCATTTTAGAAACACGCTTGCATCCATTCACAATAAAAATATGAAAGTGTCGAAGCTGTTTGTTTGTTTGATACATTTTCACGGCTAAACGGCTGAACAGAACTCGGTGAAATTTATTAGTATGTTAAATGTTTTTTTTTAAAACAAAACGTGTGCGTATCGGGACGCCCGACAGAAGTGATAACTTAAACTAATCTAGCGCTGTGGGTTAGAGTGAGAGAGGAGGAGCCTGCCTACCGCTGCCGTATGTGTGAAAGAAAGAGAAGCCAGACAGACTGGCACCGTAACGCGTTACGTAACAAAGCGGTTCTCCCATAAGAAGTTATCACTTCACAAAATAGGCTACATTTTATCTAGCTTCAAGCCGTGCGAAGCTGGGTAGGAGCTAGTTATATAAAGTTATGCTCAACTTAGGCTAGTATATCCACAAGTATATCAGAACAAAACTCTCATAGTTTTTTGACAGCATAAATATTGTCAAAATGATTTATGCTTAGTCCTCAATCTGAATTTAAATTTGTTTTAATATACGCGCAATTAAAATTGCTCAATACCTACTTGCCAAGACTTGCGTAATTTAAGACGTCAGGACAACGGCAAGCAATGTACAACACTGCTCCAGATTTCGTTTTTTGTCGGACTAACATTTCCTAAAACAACAACATTTTTTATTGGCACTTCTTAAATTGATTAAATTGAAATATAACTGACGTGTTTTAGCTCAATTAAGTCATCATGGGTGATTAAAACTGCAGAAAATTTTAAGAAAATACATTTATTACAGGAAGTATATGTAAATTCAATGTATTTAATAACTGTCATTTAAAAAGCTAACTCTAATTTGAACTTTGATTCAAGTGAAATAAGTTCTAATTAACCGACTTTATCAAAAAGGAGGAGGATCTCAATTCGTCGGTTTTTTTTTTTATGTATGTTCACCGATTACTCGAAAACGGCTGAACCGATTTGAGAAATTCTTTTTTTGTTTGAAAGGGTATACTTTACAGGTGGTCCCATATAAATTTTATCAAAATCGGTCGAGCTGAAAAATCAACGAAAATCTAAAAATTGTATACATCGATGATGTTTTCATACCTCGGTGTCTCATTGGAGCGGTGCGTTTATTTGCCATACCCATATTATATATATACAAAATACATCTACTTTCCACTAAAAATGTATTAAAGGCTCAAATTTCATGTAATGAAGTTGGTTTCTTTTTAATTTTTAAAACGTATTTTTATTATTTTAGGAAATTTTAACTGGTCTACACAATCAAGAAACCACAAAATCAAGGCCAATGGATTGCCATTGGCCAAATGCCAAATGTACTATACTTCGCCTTGTGGAGCAATTAAAACTAGTATAAACTAGAAAACTAGTTGCCAGATCGATCTATAAAAGTTGCCGAATAATTTTTGCTCGTAAAATTGCGCGTGTGATACCGTGCCGATTTTTCATTGGTCGGTCCGGGTGATTCGTGTTCTGTTAAATATGAATACGTCATTCTAAACCCATTTTCCACATCAAACTAACTGCTACACTCAATGGTTACTTAAGTTTTTCGTTAGTATAGAATTTACTTGAAATATCTATACTAATGAGCGACTTATGTAACTGACTCTGCATGTGGCAGTAAATATTTTTTTAATTTAACTATTAATAACTAGCTTCTGCCCGCGTTTTGCACGCATTAATACATAAAAAGTAGCCTATGTCCGTTCCTAATATACAATATATATCCATACCTTTAATTTATTTGGAAAATGTTATGTTAATCCGATCGTTACCAAACATCACAGGATCACCCGCTAGGCCAATCTAAAGATTTCCTGCAAATTTTATGGAAATCGGTCCAGCCGTTTCGGAATCTATAGTTAACATACATACATACACACCTCGCCTTTTATAAATATATAAATAAATATTGTTGGACAATGCACACAACACCATCTAACCCCAAACTATATGAGGTATATGTCGACCTCTGTGGCGCAGTGGGCTAAGACCTGGCTGATACGCAGAAGGTTGCGGGTTCGATTCCCGCCGCGGGTCAAATGTTTGTACGATCTGCAAGTATTTGTCTCGGGTCTGGGTGTTTCTATGTATAATATGTATGTATTTACAAAAAAAATGTATATAAGTAGTATTCAGTTATGTGGTACCCATAACACAAGCTCTGCTTACTTTGGGGCCAGATGATGCTGTGTGAAATGTCCGGAATTATTTATTTATTTATACATAGCTGGTATTAAAGATGACTGATAAAGTATTTAGGTATATATTTTTGAATACATAAAAAACTTTATAACACCCAGACACAGTTTAGTCACCTACGTTCATCAAACAAAATGTTTGGGAGAAAATCGAACCCTTACACTACATCGCAGAAGGCAGAGCTAATACCATCTGAACTGACAGGGCAGCCAAAATAATCAGTAATGTTTAGTGAATATTTCAGTCAAAATATATTAAAACATTATTTAAATCGCAAATAAATCTTTTTGCCGTGATTGGCGAAATCAAATAATTTAAAATATCTCTCAATCACGCTCCACCGCGACTTATTAGCATTTATCAAACCATTGGGACTCGGATCTATATAGAGCTGAGAGTACGTACTCTACGTACTTACTAACTACAAATAAATACATCTAAGAACCATCAGTCTAGTGGTCACTTTCAATTCTAAGGTTGTGGGCTCGAATCCGGCATTGGCAATGGATTTTTCTTTTTAAAAAGTATTTCAAATCAACATCAAAATATTTCAAACAAACAGCATGAGGAGTCCGGCATGTCGTTAAACCAGTAAAACGCCTCAGAAGCACACTTTGCTCATTTCACCACACTAGTTCGAATTAACTGAAACTAAACTATAACTGAAACGAAACGAAACTATATTGGCCTTATTCAAAAAACGAAGGCCTTATTGCAAATACTAATAATATCCACATAAAATCGTAAAACTCTTTTATTAACCGTTCTATGCACATAAATAATGATTAGTTTTCTATTAGATATTTTTGACCTGTACCTTTCCAAATTGAAACACGCCATCAGCGAATAACTGCTTTAAATAACATGTCTAATGTTTGCATCAGTGTTTTTAAATTTTATAAAATCTATTGCTTTTCAGAATATCCAATTTATCTTCACATTTATTAAGCTTCACTTATTACTGGAAACTTTACTGGATTATGTAATACTTTAGTGATTTTGTTTATAAGTTTAATTGTTTTGTCTTATTACAAATAAATAAATAAAATAACCCTAAATAAATAAAATAACCCAATAAATTTTATCGGCCTTATTCCAAAACGAAGGCCTTATTCCAAATACTAATAAACTAAACATAAATGATAGTGACAACAGAAACCACAGACCAAGATAGACGCCAAAATTGTAATTGAAACCGACACACTTGATATGTATAAACTCTCTTGTATTAGTATTTCGTAGTTAAGGTAGTTATAAGATGGATCATATAAAAAAGCGCTAGGACCAAGACAAGTTTCTTGCCAATTCTTCTCGGGCTTGGGTTAGGATGAATTGGCACCTAAATTTACCTAGTATGTAAGACGTTTCAAAGTGATCCTTGTGATTGTATTGAATAAAGTATCTTTTGACTTTGACTTTGACTAATATCTTGCGAATTTCGATTGTGCATTTTTTGTTAAAAATGAAGGTAATACCATAACAGAGCCATGACTTCGTCACATGATTTCGTCGCATGAGCTGCTGACTCATGAAGAAGAAAAAGTAGGCATACTAGATCCAAGCAAAACATCTGTATCAAGTAAACTGCGCATTACGTCTTATTACTTAACTTAATATGTGACTGTGAGATAGACTCATATTTAAAACTTGCCACCAAACAGTTAGATAGTAATAGTCATCTATCAAACTGCAGTTGTGATAATAACGTTTTAAAACTAAAAAGAAAACTGACCTCATTTATATGATCATAAGAAATTTCATTTTCTTGGATGACTTATGTAGATCCAGCAATATTGATTTTTAAATGAAACTTTTTTTTTAAAAGATTTTTAAGACATTTCTATGGAAACAATCAGAAAGTATATCCTTTCACATAAAAAAAAAGTTATATTCATTAGTATAATTCATAATTAACGGTTATAACGGAATTCAGTCGGTTCATAATTAACGTAGTTTTGCGGTAACAATCATAAAAAAACAACTGAATTGAGAACCTCCTCTTTTTTTTGAAGTCGGTTAAATAACAGCTAATATTTAAAGAAGCAATGGTTGATAATTCACACACCACATTCTAGCCCCAAACTAAACAATTTCTGGGACAATATATGTAATCTAAAACCAAAATGGCGGCGCCATATCGTTGGAATATCAGCTCTGTATACATATCCCTGTAGACAAAGCGATCCTGCGCTAATTGATAATTGGCTGGCATTAGCGATTCCCCGTGAGACGGAGGGCGGTCGCGATCGCTAAACGATTTATTAGGAGGTATTACTTATCTAAGAAAAAACGCGCCAAATAATTTTGCAGATCTTGGGCACAGGTTTTCACGATTTTTGTCGAGTAGTAGTCATTTTATTGTTGCGATTGTAAATGAAAAAAAAAACTCAAATAGTTGTTGTTGTTTCTTATTACTCTATAAAGAAAGGAAACGTTACATTTTAATTAAGTTTGAGAAAATTTACCAACCGAATTACTATGTCCTTAAACCCGTTCATAATTCGAGTTTTAATTTTAATCTTACATGCCTGGATGCCTCCTTTTAGACCACACATTACACTTCACTTTGGCCTTGGATTCACTCACACAGTTGTGTGTTTTAGAGGTAGGTTTTTGACACATCTAATACCTTTAACTATTAGTACCTGGATGACCGAGCTTTGCTCGGTATAAAACACGGATAAAACGACGTTCATCTAAAAATGAAACCTAGCTAGATCAATGTAACGCCCCCGAAACCCCTGCATACTAAATTTCAAAATGAAAATCGTTGCAGCCGTTTCCGAGATTCAGATTATAATATGCATATATACAAAAATTACTCGTTTAAGGTTCCTTGAAAAAAACTTGCTTGGATTATACATAATTGGGCAATAGAACAATTACCGGTATTAGGGAGTTACCAGAGTAAAGACATAGGTTCTGATTTTTATATCGTTGTCAGTTACATTTGTTTGTTTAAAATAATTACGTTTTAAAAACTAAAAAGAAAACTGACTTCATTTATTGAAATTTGAGCTTATAATACATTTTTGGTGGAAAGTAGATGTACTTTGTATATTATGTATAATATGGGTAGGCCAAATAAACGCACTGCTCCAATGAGACAGCGAGGTATCGGAGTAAATGAATATATCATCGATGTATACAATTTATGATTTTTGTTGATTTTTCAGCTCGACCGATTTCGATATAATTTAAATGGGACCACCTGGAAAATATATCCGTTCAAACAAAAATAGAACTTTCTAAATCGGTTCAGCCGTTTTCCAGTAATCGGACTTACATCAAAAAAATAAGATTTCAACGAATTGAGAATCTCCTCCTTTTTGATGAAGTCGATTAAAAATATGGGCTTATGTAATAGTCTGTACAAGGCATTTGAGTTTTTGTCGCGGCTGTCGTGTTGGTAGTCTGGTAACAATTTCGAAAACTTTTAAAACTATAATGGTTTTGAACATTTTTACTCAAATCTGGATATTTGAGTTTTTCTGCTTCTCGATATTTCAGTAAGTCATGATCACGAGATAAATTTAAGCAATCGGGAAGCAGAAAACTCACATATCATGGTAAATATTTTGAGTGAAAACAATATAAGTAATTAATTTGAAATTTGAATGACATTTTATGTTTTTTTTAATTGAATTGTTCTTCAAAACATATCATGGTAAATATTTTGAGTGAAAACAATGTAATTAATTTGAAATTTGAATGACATTTTTTGTTTTAGTAATTGAATTGTTCTTTAAAATAAAATATCAAGCGCATTGTGTATTAAACAAATACCTACTTGTTAAATACATAATGCTGGATATTTCACACAGCATCAACCAGCCCCAAAGTAAGCAGAGCTTGTGTTATGAGACATGTAAAGACATACATATTATACATAGCAAAACAACCAGTCCCGATACAAACATTGCAGATCACACAACAATTTTGTCTCTCGCAACCTTCTAATAAGATAAATAATCAAATCTAACATTTTTTCTGATATTACAGCAAATAATAATACAAATGAGCAAATGAGTTATAAATGCGAATTGAGCCGTGTCTAAACTAATATTGTAAAAGAAAATATTACATTGTTTGGAAACTATGTTACCAATTTTGACTGTTATTTCACTTATAAAAAGCTAGGAGATATGAGCTGTTTTTTATTTTCAGAAAATTTAAAAATCTTAATAAAAATTGCAATAATGTAATCCAAGGTATCAAAAATTCAAAAATTAAGCGTGCGCTGCCAAAACTATTGATTATAATATAATATAATGTACTACACGTTTGTAGTACTCATTATTACCCACAAAAAAGTCCACGAGTCTATATCTCTAACTATTATAGTTAAGTCACAATAACCGCTTTTATTCAAATTAGTTAAGTAAAACACTTAGGATCGAAAGATGACATTCGTATCTTGTAAAGTCAAAAGTCAAAGTCAAAAGATACTTTATTCAATACATGGATCACTTTGAAATGTCTTATATACTAAGTGAATTTAGGAGCCAATTCATCCTAACCCAATCCAACTATAGTTTCATTATGTTGATACATGTCAATTATATCTCATGCATCCATGCGAAGCCGGGGCGGGTTGCTAGTATCTTCTATTTTTTGGATAAACTGTATAAAATTATATTTGGGATTATTAATTTAGATTTCTCAAGTTATATTTCTTTACTTCTAAAGGTTTCAACCTTATTCTCGCAAACATAAAACCCCGTAACAAGTTCCACATAAGAAATCTCCTTCGAATTAACCATGACGACGGTCCCCATACAATTTATTTCAACCCCGTGAGGGTGGAGTTTTTCATTTTCATCAAAACGCCATATTTTTTATTTAATCGAAGTCGTATCACGCACGCAATGTGAATTTATGAGAATTGTGATTTAAAAGGTACCTATAACTAATCACGAACGTTCCAGGAACTGTTAAATCGTGAAAAACCTAAGATATTTTTGAGACGACCTCTGTGACGCAGGGGCCAAGGCCCGGCTGAGACGCAAAAGGTTGCGGGTTCGATTCCCGCCGCAAGACAAATGTTTGTATCATCTGCAAGTATTTATCTCGGGTCTGGGTGTTTCTATGTATAATATGTATGTATTTAAAAAAAAGTAGATATACTACTTGTATATCTGTCATTTGGTACCCATAACACAAGCTCGATGGTGGATGTGTGAAATGTTCCGGCATTATTATTGTTATTATTATTATTATTTTTCATATAACAGTATTTTAGCTGGACTCTTAGTAGTAGCTCCGCCTTCTGCGCTGTAGGTTGAGGGTTCCCTCAATTCTTCAATTCGCTCCCAGGACAAACATTTGTGTGATGAACATAGGTACCCATTTGTTCTGTGTCTGGGTGTTATAATATATCATAAGTATGTATTTAAACATATATAAGTATATCAATACCAGTCATCTGGTCACTATAATACAAGCTATGCTTAGTTTGGGACTAGGTTGTGTTGTGTGCATTGTCCACCAATATTCTCTCACGTAACTCAAGTAATATTTTATCTTAGGCAACGGTCGGTTTGGAGAAACGTTCTGTCTGCAATGAAATTAAGGTTTTAAGGCTTCTAAGTATTTTTCATCAGGTATTAATCAGCTGTTTCCATGCTACTCTGTCTTCTGCTTGTTTAAGGCTGATACACGCTTAACGGAATACATACAAAAATATAATAAACTTACTGCTGCCCGCGGTTTCGCACGTGTGGTACCTACATCTAAAGCCTATGAGATTGGACCTATTTGGCAATACAAGCGAAAAATTTAAAATTTGGTTTACCTACTCTAATTATTTGCCTACCTATTTGTTTCTTTGTCTGTAACCTTTTTCGTGTTGTGTGTCAAATAAACCATTAATCTATTGTATTTTATGTCCATCCGTAAGGTACAATCTATCTGCTTACCAAAATCACGATCCTTTCAGCAGCTTAGCCGTGAAAAGGTAATAAACAGACAGACAGACAGACAGACAGTGATACTTTGAAATTTAGATTATTAGTATAGATTACTCCATGTAAATTATATTTAATCGTGGCTAAAGTTCTATACATTTATTTACAGAAATAATTACAGAAATGTACAAAATAATATACAATAACATAAAATACACGTGAAACAGTTAAGCTATCTAAGGACCGTTTAAAACGGTCTATAGATAGCTCAACTGATCCAGATCACTGCCAGAGGGCAGCGTTCCCAAGATACTGGCGGCATTACCACGTTGAATGCCAATGCTAATACGCGGAGCCAGCTCTTGGGTCATGCAATGTATCTACCATCGTGGCTTGGTCCCTCTGTAGTCATACTTTTGATGGGTGACCACTAAATTAATTTAAAATTGAACGGTTCTGTTTACAGATCTACCTTACCTACCCTCTGAATAATAAAAACTAAAAATAAGTACATACCTACTTACTTTGATGCCAGTTTTAGCTATTCTTTACCTAGGACTTAATGTAGGTACCTATTTGGAGTTTTACGCCATCTAGTGGTATTTATGACGTAACTTTTTTACATCTCTATATAATTATATTAGTTTACCTACCTACATTATTATAATCTAAACTAGATTTGTGACATTTTAACATTAATAATGTTCTATGTAGTAAGTTCCTACTTTTTACTTACATAGGTACTTACTTATCTAGGCAATTGCCGCCTTTGCCTTTACCTTATTTAACAATCAGGTAATTATAACATTTGACTGGCACTCCTTATTATCTTTATATTGTGTTAATTTTAATGTTTTGTTTCTGCTTTTAACTTCAGGAATAAACATATTTTTATTATGAAGCCAACCATACTCTACCAATTTCTTATTTTACGAACTTCGAAAGTTTCTGTGAAAAAAGTTCAACAAAAAGTTTATTCTAAGCTATGCTACCTACTTACTCAGTATCAACCTTCTTTTACGATCACCATGGAGGTTAAAAAGCACTGCTTTACCGACATACGTTCTGGTACTAACTAATTATTCATCTGTGCTGGCATAGTAGGATAATGCCGCTACCAGCCACTAGATGGCGTAATCAGTCTTATTAGATTTATTTAAAGAAAAAAAAAGTTTTGGGAGTTCCCAAATAAAAATGTGTAATAAGTTACTACTACGTACCTAGGTAAGTTCTTTAGCACGATTATTTATTTATTTACCTATTACTAACTATTTAGACTTTACAAAAATAGTAGCTCACAGTTTGAAACGGACTGAGTTTTAACGAAGTTTTTTACTCTCTCATTAAAGTACCTACCAACCTGTTTTAATTTTATAATGGTGATTGTAAACTTAGTAATTTAATGAAAATATATTACTCTAGCTAGATTATACAGAAATCACAAAGAAAAAAATCTAGTTGGAATTCAAATATTTTCAAACTATTTTCAGTTCCCCATCCCCAAAACAGATGGCGCTAGTGGGATAGAGATTGAATGATCCAAAGCCACCCTCCCAACTGTATAATCAAAAGTTCATCTGCATCCCTTGGTATAATATAGATGTCACTACTAGTTCTTTGATTACAAAATGTTATACCAACAATGCTTTGTGCTTTTTTGTAGATAGAATCGAATTGTACGAAATTATAAATTGAGTACATAGGTGTCTTCTAGACCTGCATGCCCCATCGTCGCTTAACATCAGGAGAGATCGTGGTCAACGTAGGTCTATAAATGATAAAAAAAATACAAGACTCGTAGGAGTTTTTATTTTTGCCTTTGTTATTCCAAAAATATGGGAATGAATAAATTATGTATTCATACTATTTATATAATACATATGGTTATGGCGTAGCTCCTCTGGCATCTACTGAAAACCAGCGCTGGAGTAGCAACTCAAGTAGGTGTGCATCCAGCACAATGCTGAGTGGAGGACATCTTTGCCCTAGATTCTGCTTTGCACTCATATTATATTGTGTGTAGAATTAATGTAGTCTTATGCTATTGTACCTAGTGGTTTTTAGGATAAATAAATATTTTTCTATTTTCTTACCTCGTGAGTTCGATTCCTGTGGCACCATAATCTGGAACTTCTTTAATGTTTTGGTTAGTATGTTTCTCTGTTCGAAGTTCTAATAATAAGTAATTATAATATGAATGTTAGTTTAGATGTTTTTACATTTGTTTGTGACATGAATATTATCTCCCAAAACTGACAAAATTGAGTGAAATTTGACATAAGTAAGGAAACTTAGCGAAAGCTATAGTTTCAGGTCACTTTGGAAACCGAAAATACCTAACTACTAAATTAACAATAATTATGTCCAGAAATGTTAAAGAATATAATAAAATACATCAATCACTGCTATAGGCATTCGTCCCCAAGACACTGGCGGCATTTCCAAGTTGAATAGCAATGCTAATACGCTGGGTCAGATAGAAGCCAGCTCTTGAGTCCGTGAAGTTTTTACCAAACGCCGTGAAATAATCTTGCCAACTCGATGGGCTCCTGTTCCGCACGGAGCCCAGGGTCCCGACAAAAAATGGACCAAGAGAGACCGACATATTTGCGTCTTTTTATGTCCTTGGCACATTCAGGCGCCGCATCAGCTCAAACGGAAGTCCCCGACAGATGGGATGCAGGGTGTCTACACAAGTAGCATCTCATCCCAATGGCCTACCCATCTCCCAAGGGACAAGAGTCATACCATTAGTCCTCTTATTATCATCACGTGTTACACAAAATTTGTGTGACTTAACATAGTTAAGTTATGTAAGATTAAACTAAAAAAGCCAGCATAAATCCGTTTTCCGTAAAAAACTAGTTTCCCGCCGTGCATGTCGCTCGTCGTTTCAATCGGTGAGATTTGCATAAATCTCGGGTAGGGGTGGAAAATGCTTTATTTTGCGAGACTACAAATAGTCGATGGGTATAGGTGCCACTGAATCTATAAAGTGGTAGACATTTTTACCTTGCCTTTTTCTTAAGAATATAGTACTTTAGTTTAGTAGGTAAAAGTGCTAGCTAGTAATATATTCATTTAATAAAAATGGAAGTATTTATTTTAAGACAGACTATTTGATCTATCGCTCGAATTTTATTAAAACACGATCAATTTGTTTAATTGAAATGAAGTAGGCCAATCTTCGGCCTGTACCTACGCACTTGCGAACTAATACGCGAGGTTTCTGAAATCTATTCTGAAATATGTATTATTCAATGCGGTTTTTCCGCTAGTGCGCGATTCCATGATTCCATGTTTCAAAGAATAACGCGGAAAATTCACTTTGGAAATAAAAGAGTGCGGGTACGCGTTTTGTAACGCACCGGAAAAACGTAGGTACAATTTGAAAATGCTGTATCAAATATTCACATTCGTATTCGCAATATGCGAAAATTGTCATACGATTGTACTATCGCTATCGCTATAAGTACATATCTAGTAGGTACTATCGCTAAAACTCTCACTAGTTAGTCTCGAACTTTTTTCGAAGGTTAAGTAAGAAACTCCGCCTAAATTTTTGACCAATGAGCATGAAATATATCTTTTTTGTAAAAGCAATTTTATTTAATGACTTGGGCAACTCAATTCTATTAATTTACAACGGTACCGTTCTATTGTAATCCGGACTCTATTGTAATTGTTTCGGCTCAAAGTCAAGTCAAGTCAAAATATACTTTATTCAATACTAGCGAAACGCTCCGGCTTTGCACGGGTGCAATGCTGATACTAAATATACTACAGAATATAATAATAATAATAATAATACCGGAAATTTTACACAGCATCATCTGGCCCCAAAGTAAGCAGAGCTTGTGTTATGGGTACCACATGACTGATATACTACTTATATACTTTTTTTTTTTTAATACATACAATTTTTTTTAAATAGAATGTCTAATGTGATCAGAAAACTCTAAAATTATTAGTGACTGTCTACTATATTACGCTTGAATTATACATATAAACCTTCCTCTTGAATCACTCTATCTATTAAAAATCGTATGATACTTTATAACACCCAGACACAGAACAAACACCTATGTTCCTCACACAAATGTTTATCCTGTGAGGGAGTCGAACCCTCAACCTACAGTACAGAAGACAGAGCTACTACCAACTGAGCTGACAAGCCAGTAAAAAAATACAAATCGTTGTCAAGCTACCTATCTAGCCAAGCGTATTCAACATGGCAATGCCGCCAATGCCTTGGGGACTGGATCAGTTGAGCTATCTATAGATCATTTTAAACGGTTCTTAGATAACTCAACTGTTTCACATGTATTATTATTGTATATTATTCTATACATTAACGTAATTATTTTAAAATTAATTATACTAATTATAATTTATTAGTAGTAGGTAATATTAAGTAGGTATATCGCAGTTAGTAATGGAACTAAGCTAACTATTGACCTCATCACAAGCTTAGAGTCGCGCAACGAGCTATGTTGGGTGTTTCACAACGAGATAAAATCTGCAACGAGGAAATCCGCAGAAGAACCAAAGTCACCGCAATAGCACTAAACATTTTGTTGGTAGCACTAAAAGAAATTGAAGTGGCAATGGGCAGGCTATATAGCTCGCAGAACTGATAACCGTTGCAGAATAAAAGTTCTCGAATGGCGACCAAGGATAGGAACACGAAGCGTAGAACGACACCCCACCCGATGGACTGACGACATTGTAAAGATCGCAGGAAGTCGGTGGCTGGAGAGGGCTCAAAATCGTTCTTCCTGGAAATCAATTGGGGGGCCTATGTTCAGCAGTGGACTTCATAAAGGCTGTTATGAATGAATGAATGCATTAGTAATCGCACACCCACACTAACTTTAAAGTTAAATATTTGTTTTATCTATAATTTCTAGTTGAAACAAGAATGTGAGATTTTTAAATCATCTTATAAGTAAAAAATACTTGTTGTAAATGGGTGTGGCCTAAATTTTATACTATTTATACACACCCTAATCTAATTAGACCTTTTTTTATACACACATCTACTTAGTACTTCATCTTACTAATATTATAAACGCGAAAGTTTGTATGTATGTTTGTAACTCCTTTACGCAAAAACTACTATGGTAAAAATGGATGTACCACAAGGATCAATACTCGGGCCATTCTTGTTTTTAATTTATATAAATGATCTACCTAAACTTGTAAAGGATGATCACGAGATTGTACTGTTTGCTGATGACACGTCGCTTTTATTTAAATTAAAGCGACGACTTACTAATCTTGACATGGTTTAATGTAAACAACTTATTACTTAACGAGAAAAAAACGAAATGCATTCGTTTTATACTGCCCAACGTTAAACAGGTGAAAGCTAATGTAAAAATTAAAAACGAAAAGATAGATCTCGTCGACACCACAGTGTTCTTAGGCATTACTTTAGATAATAAGCTGCAATTGGGCCCGCACATAGATCAATTTTCGAAGAGACTGAGCTCTGCGGCATACGCTGTTAAAAAGATCCGTCATTTTACCGACGTAGATACCGCTAGACTCGTTTACTTCAGCTACTTTCATAGCATTATGTCTTATGGCATTCTGTTGTGGGGGAGTGCTGCTGATATTAACACCATATTTGTGTTGCAGAAGAGGACTGTTCGTGCAATTTATAACATGGACCCCAGAGAATCACTTAAAAATAAGTTTAAAGAAATTAATATTATGACAGTGCCTTGTCAGTATATATACGAAAATTTAATGTATGTGCACAAAAATGTTCATTTATTCAAAAAAAATTGCGATAATCATAGTATTAACACTAGAAATAAAGATAAACTCGCTGTTCCCACTGTTAGGCTCGCTAAAGTTAATCTTCTTTTATAGGGCTTTATGTCTTTTATAGTCTTTTATAGGGCAATATGTACGCTTCTATAACAAGGTCCCAAGCGACGTGTTAGATTTGTCGATTGGCAAATTTAAAAACGTAATTAAACATAAACTGTCTATTAAAGCATATTATAAAATATCTGATTATTTAGAAGACAAAAAAGCTTGAGATGAATCTGCTCCAACTCGACTCGGCATCCGTAACAAAATTGTCAAGGATCATACAAAAAAGTGTTAAGACCAGACAAGTTTCTTGCCGGATTCTTCTTGAACTGGGGTTAGGAGGAACCGGCACCTAGATTCACCAGCATGTAAGAAAACGATTCAAAGTGGTCCTTGTGATTGTAATGAATAAAGTTATTTTGAATTTTGAATTTTGACTGAATGGATTTTAATGAAACTTTACAATAATATAGCTTATACATCAAAATAACACATAATTTACAAAGATATCGTGTGAATTGTCCAAAATATTTCATACCGTAATTTTGATGAATTTTGGTATAAAGAATATAATAAAGATGGAGAAGGACCCTTGGAGAAGAAAATAAGCACCTCAAAGTACTAATCCTGCGCAGACAAAGTCGCGGGCACCAGCTAGTAAGTAATAAAAAAGATCTAGTAAGCATAATGTACCCTTCAAAGCACAGAAGCGCTCTGCGGTCACCCATCCATGTACAGACTACACACGACGTTGCATATCTTAGTTTATATGATCAGACCATATGAACATTGGTAAGTACTAAGAACTGGCCTTTTTTACAAATTCAATTTATTTTATTTGGACTTAGGTTAGAAGGAATTGACATCTAAATTCACTGTATAAAAGATGATTCAAAAACGAAACTTGTATTTAATAAAATTTATTTGAGTATGAACTGTAGGTACATAGTTTGACTCAATAAAGAAGTTACATCGGCATAAAAATCGAACTTCCATAATCCCAAAGTAAATTATATAAATAAATTAATAATTAACTACTATACGGAAAATTACAAAAATACAATATAAGGCAACACAATGAGCGGCCTTATCGCTAACAGGGACAGACAGACAGGAGACAGAGAGCAACCTTTTGGACTCGACTGTAAATAAACAGAATTACTACAGGTAACAACGTTCTGTGCTGTAATTATTTGGATGGGTGACCGCTGTGGGTGTTGTGGGTGTAGGTAGGTACAAACTGTTGTTTCTTCTGTCTTGACGAAGTAACCCTCAAGCTACTAATTTAACAAAACGTATAATGCATCATATCAGCAAATAACCATTTAATTTAACACCTCCGATGCAGTGGTCGTTTAGACCCCGAGGCATATTTATTGCAAAGATAACTACTTGGGGATTGAAGGGTTAGATAGCTTAGAAATAAAACAACGTTTATTTTTAATTAATCGCATCAAAGTCAGTTTTATTGATAAAAATACATACAAGCAATTTTCAGTCTTACAATATAATGATAGAGTAGTAAGTTTTGTGTAGGAAGTTTAACACGTTGAATGCTCGGTAGCTTCCGATATTTTTTATTAATAGAAATACTTACAAGCAATTTTCAGTCTTAGAATATAATGATAGAGTAGTAAGTTCTGTGTAGCAAGTTTAACACGTTAAATGCTCGGTAGCTTCCGATAATTCAGACGCGAAGGGTATAATTGACCATGATGATTATTTATTACGCTTATCAGTTCATCTATCCATATCCACGCATTTCCGTGACGATTATTATCTAACATCTAGATACATTTTTAATTAAATAATACTTATTAGATGATGAATATATTTTATCAATAATTACGTTAAAAACTAAAAAGACAACCGACTTCATGTATATAAAAATATGATCGATGTATACAATTTTAATTTTTTTGTAGATATTTTAAAAACCGCGGGAATTACACCTTTTGAAAATAAAGTAATTTCCAAATCGGTTCAGGCGTCTTTGAGTAACCGGTACACATACATAAAAAAAAACAGATTCCAACGACCTCCTCTTTTTTTTAAAGTCGGTTAAAAACGTTTTTCACTTATTTATTATTTATCATCATCTGCCTGCCCTTATTCCACTAACTGGGGTCCCACTGGTTCACAATTGATTCTTTTTTAATAACTCTAACTGGGTCGCCGCAACTGGTTGTTCTACTTCTTCCACTCCCGAATCATTCGTCATCTCAATAGTAACTCCATTCTTACACATATCATTGGTAACAGTCCATCCATATCCATATAACCATTATGTCTGGGTGTTTCAAAAAAAGTATATAAGTAGTAGGTATATCAGTCATGTACTACCCATAACACAAGCTCTGCTTACTTTGGGGCCAGATGATGCTGTGTGAAATGTCCGGGATTATTTTTTATTTATCTTATATCTGCACATATTTTTAAGATTGAGAGTCTTGTTATTGATTGTATTTTTTTTCTATGTGACATTGTATTTTTTTCTTCATCATCATCATCATCATCAGCCCATAGCAGTACACTGCTGGACATAGGCCTCTTCTAATGAGCGCCCCCTAATATAACGATTATGGTGAAATAAATATCTGTATCTGAATCTGAATCATCCATCTTTTCTTAAGCCTTTATCTACTCCCACATCCATCCACATTCAAATCTATCACCTTTCGTGACTTTCTTCCCTCCACATAACATGTCCAGATCACGCTAACCAAATTTCTCAACTGTTCCGTCACTGGCGCTACTTTCAAACTTCCTCTGATATACTGATTCCTTATCTTATCTATCTTCGTCTCTACGCACATCCATCTCAACATTAGCTTCTCCGTGTCTTGCAATTTTCTTTCTAACGTCTGTCGTTTTGCTTGACTAACATTCTGTTTCATACATTTTGATAAGCACGGGTTTTATTCACGTATTATTTTCATGGTGAACCGACACTGTTTCGATTCTTTCAGAGAATCTTGCTCGCGCTTGCGATTCGCGTAGTAAAGAAGACACTTTTTAATTATTAAACTTACAGTTTCCTGTGTTTATATTAAATATTTTTTTAATTAAATATAATAAACACCCAAACATGCTGCATATACAAACTACCTTAATGAACTCGTGTACATATATAGATTATTTAAATTATATTTCGTATTAACCTATTAAACAATACATATTATATAAGCCTATTTAATAAGATGTTTTAAAAATTGTAGCCTACCCAGACTTCGTTTTAATAAAATTCATTCAAACATATATAAAAACTATTAAACAATGACATTGAACCAGGAAACGGAACTAACGACAGATGTGATTTTTTCTTTTCAAAAGTATATGCAAATGTCGCCTTCATTTGCATAATAGAAAAAGTGTTCGTTTTCATCCGTCAAGCAAAAAGTTAACCCTTCACCGTCCTTTTTATAATTTTTTACTTCTTTTTTTATAAAGTCCGTTGTAATGCATAATTATAATATGCTTTGTATGTATTTTTTGTCGCACAGATGTGTTACCGGTATAACTCAGGAAATAGAAAAAGTGCAAGATCGAAAGTGGAGGGTTGGAGGGTTGGAAAAAAGTGAAAACGGTCAATAATGTTCTGTGTACATTGAGGAATTACTAGTAAACAATAATTAGAACATTTATGTTTTTAAGTGGATCATAAACACTGTTATAAAACGTCAAAATAATCTATGGAAAAGTTTAAACACATATAACGATATTTTTATTTAAACCCATATTATATATAAATAATTTAAATGCCTTAAAAATCTACCTTTCTTTTTCTCTACATATGAAAGTAGTCTGGCAAAAACTCAAAAATGGCTCGAACGATTTGCTTTTTTGGTTTTGCTCACCTCAATACTGGGGTAGTTAAGGGTAGTGCGACGATCACCAGGTCATTTAATACTATGATAAAAATATGATTAGGTAATAATCAAAGTTTGCGCAAAACAGACATTTAAACAACATGGATTTTTCTATTACCTAATAGTGTTTTAAATAATTTTAATTTTAAAATAAAGTCATCAAATCTTTATTTTAAATATTTCGATTTTTTGATTACAGCTTAGGACGAATCTTCTCCAACTCGATTAGGCATCTGTAACAAAATAAAGGATCATACAAAGTAGAATAAAAGACCAGATGAGTTTCTTGCCGGATTCTTCTTGAACTGGGGATAGAATGAACTGGCATCTAGATTCACTTATATATGAAGCGGATTCAGAATAGTCCTGGTGATTTTTTTTCCGATTACTAAATTAAACCATTAACAGTGCAGATAGGAAAGTAGGTACCTAGGGGTAACTGAAATCGCTGTTAGCGATAAGTCTGTGTATTGGATTGAAAATTATTATTTTTTGTAATTTTCCGTGTATCAATTATGAATTATTTATCTAAGATTAATCAAATGTTATATAATAAAAAAAAACTCTTACTCTCCACATCTTTAGTAATTACCTATTTTAACTAACTTATCATCAAAGGTTTTCAATAACAAGATGTTAAACTGTTAATCTTTTCAAGCATCAATAATAGAATTTCGGCAATAATTATATCTGTCAACTCGTAACGCTACCTGCAAAGAAAGGGGTTAAATTTAATAAAAGATGTCTCAAATTGTATCAAATACCTTGGGAACAAATTTGAATACGCATTGTTGCACTAATTTATTCAAATAACTATACAATACATGTTGTAATTTAATAATTTTATAGATTATTTTCTTTGGTGCATTGTTGGTTTCTATGCGGTTGTTTGATTAAGATTGCGCGGTGAGAACCGAGGGTTAAAAAATTATGTTGCAAAATATTAAGTGTTCCTTATAATTTTTCAATTAGATAAATACGGGTTTTACTCACGTATTATTTTGTCGATGGAGACACCGATACTATTTCAGTGCGAACCGTGAACGCTCGCGGCAACTCACGGATCAAACTCACCCTGATGAAGATTCTCTAGATGAATCGAAACGGTGTCGGTGCCTCCATCGACAAAATAATACGTGAGTATAACCCTTGTTTATCAAAATGTATATTACAACTCACGAATGTTTTGAAAGTGATACTTAATACTTATTTCTTTTATTTTGATGATCGTTTACGGTTGCATCGTTATCTGAAACAGAGGAAAATAACTGGTTATTTATTTTATTGTGTAGCTATAACAACGGCTCGCAACTTTGACTATGTAAATCACTACATATGTATGCTTAGATCTTTAAAACTACGCAACGGATTTTGATGCGGGTTTTAATAGATAGAGTGGTTCAAGAGGAAGATTTATATGTATAAAACATGCATAATATAGTAGAGAAATACTGATAATTTTAGAGGTTTCTAATGTGATGTCGTTAATAAACACATTTGTTTGCGCTTATATTGCAAACGCTCGCTGGCTAAACCATTCCGAAGTAGGTATATTTAGTATCAGCCGTGCAAAGCCGGGGCGGGTCGCTAGTTATAAATAATTAAACATTGGTGGACAATGCATACAGAACCATCTAGCTCCAAACTAAGCACAGCTTGTATTATTGTGACCAGATGACTGATAGAATACTTATATATTTTAAACACATACTTAATAAAGGTACTTTATAACACCCAGACATTTATTAAACACCTTTGTCACATTTTACTAATTAAAATTTACTATAAAACATTATAAAATAGCATTGAAGGTACCTAACAAACTATGTGTCTTCCTAATTTTCCAAACCAAGAATCCTCTAGCCCTCCCTAGTTTTTGTCTAAACTGACATAAAACAAATTTATAATTCGTCCGTTTTATTAAGAACTGTCAAATGGAAAGGTTATTCCCAAACTACTCCATTCTTTTGTTCTAAAAAGATAAGAATCCCATACATTCAATTTCAAACTACAAACAAATTATATCTTATAAATTTTGTTTATAAAAATATTGCATTTAAGTTGCATCCTACTCGCGATCCTATGCTCGCGATATGAGTTTGAGGAAGTTTGACTAGTGTTTTTGTAATCAGTAGTTTAATTAATCTGTAACTCCTGGACTATATAAGGTTTATGATTAAAAAAGCATGAGCAGATTTTACAATAAATATATTCTTTCCCGGGCTTCTATAAGAGTCTCTTGTAATATTTGCTGTGAAAGTTAATGTTTTTCCTTCAAGTGCTTCATTATTGTCTGTGTATTTCCTCTCCTCTTCTCTCTCTGCTGAGATATTCTCTTTTTAAGATTTGAAGACGTACTCTATTTTCATCTCCTGTAATGTCTTCTCTCTCTATGCTGACTCTCTTTTTAACGCACGTTGTTTTCTTTCAACTGCTGGTTTTAGTGATATAGCTTCACCGTTAAAAAATGTTGTTTATTTGTAGATTATTTTATGTCTTGAGTTAAAGGAGATGCTGGATCTTCAATAAAATTAGATCCTGTAAAAGATAAATTACTGAAATAGATGAATTATTAATAGTCTGGCTACATATACAGGTGTGTATAGGTGACCATGAAAATGAACAGACATCGGGGTAAAATACCTAAGAATTTCTATTATCAAATTTAAATACTAATTAAATTAAAATAATTATAATTGACAACCCTAGTTTGTTAACCAACTAAGATAGGTAGGCAAAGATACCTACTTCTACCAGTTTTAAGGCAACTTTGCTGCAAATTTCTTTAATGAATTTACAAAAGTCGTAGAACATTTTGTTGGTCTCGTTTCGAGAAACGTCCCCCTCCGCATAACATACTAGTTTCGGGACACCCTGTACTTAATGTTTGTTACACTCTTCTTTGTATTATTATAGCTTCTAACTCCGAATTATAGTTAGGTTATTAGATAAGTAGGTGTCTAAATTTTCATCAATAAAAAATCCTAAAAAAATACCAATCTAGTAAAGACTGAATTCTTCTTCCTTTTCTTATAAAGGCATCTTTCTTGATGACATAATTTCCTAATGTCAAGTGGTTTTATTTTGTTGTCACAAAATCTTAGTTAATCGTCCTTATTTTTATATTCTAAAATTATAACTGCCGGTCGCTAATTTCAGTTGCCTAACTGTCAAACTTTTGCAGACTGAACAACCAGCATACAAATGTTTGTGCAAATACCCACAAAAAAAATAATTTGTAATACAAACAGTACTAACCCGAAATGGACTACAATGGGCATAACGTGAGTTCTACATACACACAGTCCTTTGGTAGAGCTCAATATGTGAATCTTAAATTTATTTTAACAGAAAACTTTTTCCATTAAAACGATCTGTGTATGTCACTGCAACTAAGTCGCACGGTTCGATTCCCACATCAAGACACAAAACATCACCACCGCTAGCCGATCTATTACGCTCCACGGTTCCTATTTGGCGAGTTTTTAAATTTAGCCAGATACAGTTGGTTAGCTGATGCCTGAAAATTAATAATATCGAAAACATGGATACATTTTGATAGTATGTAAAGGTATAAATAAAACTAATTTGATTACTTGACATTTACCAGTGAAAACACAATTTTCACCCTCTAAAAATAATCGTTATAATTTTTTTTTAAATTATAACCTTATTAAATGAAACAAAAGTTGTGACTTATGTACTTGACATAAGTCATATCGCTTGAGAGCGATCTCTTTCTGGCAACCTTGGGTGGAAAGGATTGTATGAACTAGAGTAGAATAAAATAAAGTATCACTTAAAATTTTTTACAGGATAATATCGAAGCTGTTGAACTTATCTGCTACCTATCTTTTTTTTCAAGTCGTACACTATACAACCTACGTACACTATACAACCAAACCATGCTCCTTGCTCTTAGTAACAAAAACGTCACGTCGCGTCGTTAAAGTCAAAGTTTAAGTCAAATCAAAGTTAAAGTAAATGTCAATAATCGCCCGGTTGTTTTCAAATAAAAACATGCATTTACTATATTAGGTCTCGTAGATTCTTAGAGTCCTTAACTTACTTAATTGATCTAACTTCAAACGATATTATACGAAAATGTGTGCTCGCTCGCGTAGTAGGGGCATGCGTATTTTTTTATGTAGGTAAGTACATTTCGGTTCTCTACTCATTACGTAAATACGCCCACAGCTAATTTAATTATTTACGGTAATTTACTTACCTTTAATCGCATAAAGTTAGTAGTTCTCACATAAAACTCTCCCAAATGTAAATTTTCCACAAAATTGGTCGTGTTACTGCAGCCGGAACGAAAAATTTAACAAAAATGGCGCGATCGACTCTCGGCCGCCATGTTTGAATTGCGCAAAATTCATGCGCAGTCGACCAAAACTAACAACCCTATTCGGACACTATGTTGCCACGCGAATTCACCCACGCGCGTTACTAAATCCAACTTTCCGAGCAAACTAAAACCAACCTAAATCTCTTGACTACTACAACTCATTTCTCTATGACATAGTGTTGTGAAATGTTTTATCGATTGTATCGAGAAAGGTTGTAAAAGACCTGCAATCTAAAACGAGCTTTACTTCAGCGGAGCAAAGTTGAATTTTCTACAATATTTTTCCGAATTGTTTTCTAACAAGGTTTACGTTGAATTCTATCGCAATGGTAACAACGTTGAAATTAGAGTAACAAAATGGTTACATTTGTGTTAGTGTGTGTAGCGACTCAGGAAAATCTTGTTATATGCGTATGTGTGCGAGTATTTGATAAAGAAAGGGTAACGTCATATCTAGATGTTGAATTTTTACCTATGAATGTGACATTCGACGGAAGCACGAGTGTGTGTGTTGGGGATGGGACAAATTATAGGAAAATCCTACATCGATAATGAGTTTTTAAAAAGTTTACAACGATATCATTGAACGTCCTTTTAAAATACACTGTAAAAAAATATTTTTTAGAGCATTATTTTTTAATG
This sequence comes from Lampropteryx suffumata, assembly GCA_948098915.1. Lineage (NCBI taxonomy): Eukaryota > Metazoa > Arthropoda > Insecta > Lepidoptera > Geometridae > Lampropteryx > Lampropteryx suffumata. The sequence continues at coordinate 4,029,171 of OX402560.1, forward strand.
TCCAAAATTATGTCTGCGCCGACACAGATCCTTGCGGGTGGTTGTAAATAATTTGCAAGCCTGGATTTGGTAGATTTGCGTATAATATTAATAAATAGAAATTCCAGAGTTTTGGGTGCGTGCCTAAGGTTAAATGGTTAACGATCTGTCACTTTGACATCGGCTGTCAAAAATACATTTTAAATTTGTACCACCTATCGCAGCAAAACAATGTATTTTAGTATTTAAAATACATTGATTTGCGTTAGGTGTAATTTCAAATATATAGTCCCGCATTATGATTGGAACTCAGCTTCAACTCAGCAAACTCGGCGTAAAATGATTTTATAAATTTTGGGCCGTATTTCAGAACAAAACTCACTATATAGATTTCCTGAAAAAATGTTTTTTTACACGCTATATATACATAGTCTAAAAAATGCGGGAAGTTTTGATTGGCCTCCCTACTCAGTCGATAGTAGCTCTTCTTTCTGCGCTGTAGGTTGAGAGTTCCATTTGCAGGACGAATATTCGTGTGATGAACATAAGTGTTGGTTCTGTGTCTGGGTTTTATAAAATATCATAAATATTTATTTAAAACTATGCAAGTATTCTATCAGTTACCTAGACACCATAATACAAACTATGCTTAGTTTGGGGCTAGATGGTGTTTGTAATCATTAACTGAACATAAAAACAAAATTAAATGCTCAAGACATGTAATTAATAAATAAATAATCCCGGACATTTCACACAGCATCATCTGGCCCTATTATAAGCAGAGTTTGTGTTATGGGTACCACATGACTGATATACTACTTATATACTTTTTGTTTATAAATGCATACATATCATACATAGAAACACCCAGACCCGAGACAAATATTTGCAGATCAAACAAACATTTGCCCCGCGGTGGGAATCGAATCCGCGACCTTCTGCGTCTCAGCCAGAACTTAGCCCACTGCTCCACAGAGGTTGTCAAAAAATGACGAAAAATGTAAAAAAATAATAATGTAATTGGCAAATACTTCCTTAGATCGATAGTTTCTTAAATCTTAATGTTGAAAGGGTAGTCAGTGACACATGCCCAGATTTTACACATAAGCTAGTATTTCATACGTGCCAGATTGCTGAGACTCAGAAGGTTGCTGGTTCGATTCCCGCTGCGGGACAAATTTTTGTATGGTTTGCAAGTATGTATTTGTTTTGGGTCTGTTATTTTTCTATGTATATATGTATATATTTACAAAAAAAAGTATATAAGTTGTATATCAGTCATGTGGTACTCATTACAGAAGCTCTTCGTACTGTAAGGCTGTTAAATGTCCTGCATTATCATTTATTTATTTATTATTGATTACCGCAGATGAATTCGTAACTTTTTTAAATTTTATCGATATCGAGTTGAAGGCACATCACTAGCTGTAAACCCGACTGTATGCCAGCGTATTTTAATAATATTCATTTTTCTACGTCACTGGTTACCGTATTCTATGAAATTCCCTACGTATATCTTAATAAAGCGCGCAAAATGAGAAATATTCGCAAGTGGCTTCGATTTTAGATTTCATAGGTTATTTGAATACTGGAATCACTCGGGACTTAAGTGCTCTTGCTGTTCAATAAGCATTTTGGAATTACTGAAGTTATTAAACTGGTTTGATGAATACAAATTTAAGTACTTACATTGATAAGGTATTAAAAGGATGTTCTTTGGTCATCTTTAGGACGAACCTTATTTAACATTAATTAACTCAAGTATCTTTTATATTTTTTTTTATAATCTAACCTAATTATATAAAAATTCAACTTTATTTTACAGAAATATGTACACAAGGATTTCTCTTTTTGTTTTCACATTTATTTTGTTTAGGTTATCTCTCAGCGTGTGTGTACATTATTGTCTATTGCATCTTCAATATTGTACATAATTAATGTAATACAGAATTTTTATTTTTTAACACTTTTTCACACAGCATCATCAGACCCGAAGGTAAGCAGAGCTTTTGTTATTGGTACCACATGACTGATACTTATATACATTTTTTGTATACATATTATACATAGAAACAACCAAACTCTACACAAATACTTGCAGATCATACAAACAGTTGTTCCGCCGCGGGAATTGAGCCCGCAAACTTCTGCGTCTCAGCCGGGCCTTTTCCTACTGCGCCACAGAGGTCGTCAACTATGACTATTAACTAAGTCAAAAATCATTTGAGTAATTTGGTAAAATTTAACTCGTACTGCTGTTTGATCTTATTGACAATTTATTAAAGTAAATCGTCTCTCAGGTCTTCACGATGCTGGCTTGCCTAGTATATGCTTGCCATTTAAAGTTCATCAGCATCAAATTTAGTGCATTTAAATATTGTATATATAACTTATTAACGTGTAAATAGTTATTTCGAACCAGTGTGGTGAAAGGATTAACACACACGCCACAGAAGCTCCTTTCGTGCATAGGTCATCGAAATTTTTAGGTTCTACGACATGCCGGTTTCCTCGCAATATTATAATTCTATAATAAATATTTTTGAAGTGAAAACTTCTTTAGCATCGTTGTCATTTGAAACTCGATGAAACGAAAAAGCGACAGTAAAAAGAGACAGACACATAAATTCATAATATATAACGTGGGAGAAAACGAGATAGGAAGCATTATACGGTTTTTCTTATAATCGTGGTTCTCTTTGTGCTCAAAACTTTTGAAGGTTTCACTTCTACCACGTGTGAATTGCACACATTTTTTTTATATACATATTTATAGAATAGAATAGAATAAAAATAATTTATTGCACACCACAAATACATTCAACTTTTATAAGAAACAATGTTTAGCTATGTCTTATAGTGAGCTGCCTGCGGCTTTACACGCGTGGTACCAGTACCTACATAGAAAGTAGCCAATCTCGCAATTTTCTTAATTATTTTTCCGTAATTACCTTCCACAAAGTATTAGAAAACATTTAAAAAAATGAATGGAATCGGTCAAGTCGTTGTCAAGTTATAAGTCAAGACCAAGAAAAACAGGACTTTTTTTATACATACAGCAATCCTACTAATATTAATATATGAAGGTTTGAGTGTATGTTTGTTACACAATCAAGTAATAATGGCTGAACGGATTTAAATGCAACTTGGTATAGATACAGATGAAGACCTGGAAGACTACTCTGCTTAACAATTAACGATATTTCGGGACCATAATCGTGTAAAACATTACTCAAAGATCGTTCGTTCGTTTCAATAAACAATTAAAATTGCTCTTGACAATCGATATCGTAGTTACCACAGACGATACGATCATTTGAATTTAACCACAAAACTGTCAATTCGGCTGAATTTAACGCACATTTCAACTACGTTGTTTTTCAGTAAGACAACAGTCTTACTTTTCAGTTATCAGTAAATAACGTACATTTTGATAAACACGGGCTTTATTCACGTATTATTTTGTCACGTATTATAGTTTACATAGAGAAGGAGTGCAGAATGCATTATGTAAAAAAATCATTATATATTAATTAATTATGGTCGAATTTCGACCAGTAGGCGATCATTAGTAGGTATTTACATACTTGTGATACTTTATGACACCCAGACACAAAACAAAAAAATACGTTCATCCCACAAATGTTTGCATTAAAAATTGAACCCTCAACCTACAGCGCAGAAGGCAGAGCTACTACCAACAGAGCTGACAGGCCAGTCAAGTCATACAGAAATCGGCCTAGCAGACGCCAAGACCAGTATCCTAAATATTGACTCTATAATTAATAATAATAATGCCGGACATTTCACACAGCATCATCTGACCCTAAAGTAAGCAGAGATTGTGTTATGGGTACCACATGACTGATATACTACTTAAATAATTTTTTTTGTAAATACATACATATTATACATGAAACGCCCAGACCCGAGACAAATACTTGCAGATCATACAAGCATTTGTCTCGCGGCGGGAATCGAACTCGCAACCTTTAGCGTCTCAGCCGGACCTTAGCCTACTGCGCCACAGAGGTCGTCTAATTATGCTAAAACAGTTTCTTCCGAAGAACTTACTCCACTAACTTTATTTTGAAGCTCCATTAGTCATCTTAATCCAGTATCTAAGTAACCCCTATCTAAGTGAGAGTCATAAATAAGAACAAATGGTTTGTTCCATTCGTGCCCTGTAATTGATGGGGGGCCGTCAGAAACAAAACTGTACACATTTATAGTGGCCCTGAAATTCTTCGCTTCAACGCGGTCCTGTTCCGTATAGGGATTCGGTGCGAGATGCAAGAAGTGGTTTATCGATGATTCCATTTGTTTAATGAATTAATTATAACTAGTGGTCGATTTTCGACCTGTAAGCGACCCCCACTGGCCGAAATTCGATCATAATTAATTAATAATAAATGTATTTTTATGCATAACTTCAAATAAATATTAGCATTCTGCACTCCTAGGTACTCTATATAAACTATAAGTGTGAGAAATTTAATAATTATACATAATTATATTAATCACCAGAGTGAGCAGTTGTAGTCTGGTGGTAGTGCCCCCGTTACGATCCTAAGGTACTGGGCTCATATGCAGTCGTGCACGAATGGTTTTTTTTGTACGAAAAATGTTTATGCGCTGTACTAGTACTCTCAAAAGGCGAAGGAAAACTACTTGAGAAAACCGGCGTGTTGAACCTCAATAGTTGACATATCAAGTCAAGTCAAAAGTCAAAAAGATACTTTATTCAATACAATAACAAGGGTCACTTTGAAACGTCTTACATGTGTCAAGTGCACGAAAGGAGCCTCTGAGGTGCACGTTGATCCTTTCATCACACTGGTTAGGAAGAACTAGTGACACAATTAGAACGAGAATACGTATAATCTTTATATGTATTATTTTTGTTAAAACTACTTATTATACTACTACTATAATTATTGTATTTATAAAATTGTATCTATTTAATCACGCCGTGGTGCTTCCGGCAAAAGAAAATTCCAACCTCTCCATTTCCTCCCGTGGATGTCGTAATAGGCGACTAAGGGAACACACACCGGGGGATTGGGCAGCAGCACCCCCCGAGTACTTAGCACTAAATCTGCGGTCACCAATCTGCCTGTAGAACGTGGTGACTGTGACAAAACCCTCAATAAATCATAGATCTATTGGGGAACCCTATGTTCAGCAGTGGACTTCTAGGGGCTGATATGATGATCTATTTAAAATATATATTATATATTTTTTATGGTTTTGTTGACGTCAGTTAACGATGTATAAAACTATACATTCTATCAATAGTCAGACCGTAAAGTCGTAACTTTTTATGTGAATATAAACAAAATATATGTGAATATAAACAGAACTGTAATATTTGATTTATTTCTACATAGAGGATTGATTTACAATTAAGTATCTATGCCATTTTTGTGATAGAAAATATATTATAATAGAAAATTCAAAGATGCTAATCAGAGAATTTATGAGCGATAGTTTGTTTTATCGTAGTGCGGTTATTTTTTACGACCATGTTAATGCAGTTGCAAAATGCATTAACATTTTTTATTTTTTTTATTGGTCTATTCTATTCGTTGACCGACGGCTGTAAAATATTTACAAGTGGCCAATGGTAGGTTTACTTCAAGCGCGTGTTGATTGGATCATGTTTATGTTAAGTAAAAGTAGATGCATTATGAATGATCAGCCAATAAACTGATAATTTTTTTTTTTTTTGCGAAACAAATCATAGATCTATTGGGGAACCCTATGTTCAGCAGTGGACTTCTAGGGGCTGATATGATGATCTATTTAAAATATATATTATATATTTTTTATGGTTTTGTTGACGTCAGTTAACGATGTATAAAACTATACATTCTATCAATAGTCAGACCGTTAAGTCGTAACTTTTTATGTGAATATAAACAAAATATATGTGAATATAAACAGAACTGTAATATTTGATTTATTTCTACATAGACGATTGATTTACAATTAAGTATCTATGCCATTTTTGTCATAGAAAATTTAAAGATGCTAATCAGAGAATTTATGAGCGATAGTTTGTTTTATCGTAGTGCGGTTATTTTTTACGACCATGTTAATGCAGTTGCAAAATGCATTAACATTTTTTATTTTTTTTATTGGTCTATTCTATTCGTTGACCGACGGCTGTAAAATATTTACAAGTGGCCAATGGTAGGTTTACTTCAAGCGCGTGTTGATTGGATCATGTTTATGTTAAGTAAAAGTAGATGCATTATGAATGATCAGCCAATAAACTGATAATTTTTTTTTTTTTTGCGAAACAGGCAATGTATACAAGGTGTTTATGCAAACACCAAGCATGTCATTTTGATTTTTTTTACCGCCCTCTAAAAATGAAGGAAGTTCTGAATTTGGTTGTATTTTTTTTAGTTTGTTAATAAAAATAGCTGGAAAAAGTACCTATAAAAGTAAACGAAATTCGTATTTTGCTTTCCTGCGACAGTGGTGTTTAAGAATTTCGAAAAATGATATAACTAGTACTTTTTTGGTACTAGCTATAAACTATAATAAAAATAAAATAGGTACTATAATAAAAAATATTTTAACCGAATCAAAAAAGCGAGCAGGTTCTCAATTCGGATATATTTTTATTATAATAATGAAGTCGGTTTTATTTTTATTTTTTAAAAAGTAATTATTATCTATACCAGTAAGCATGATTCATAATAAATAAGTAAGTAAATCCCAACTTACCAATTTGATTTGTGGATTGTATTTTTTATCGAAATTATTGGTGTGTTTTCCCAACCCTAGTGTCGAGTAACGGATACAGAGCATTTGTTTCAGTCGCGACTCGATTCCACTCTTTCTTGAGGCACAGTATGACATATCTACAGTAGCAGTAAATTCACTAGACACGACATTTCTAGTGAATTATTTACACAATGTTTTTTTTTTTGCTTATTGAATTGTGTTGTAAATTGTATGGATATGACATTAGCTGCTGCTGTCATTCCCAAATAATTTGATCATTCCACAAAAGTGAAGGTGAAAAAAAAACTCAGTGTGAGTTATTTATCTAGTTAAGGGGCTAGATTTATCCCCAGGACACTTAAAGCGTGGTGATGACAAGTGTAGTAACCACTGAATGGTAGCCGAGACATGGCTATAGGAACGTCGGTCGTCTGATGACGAGATGGGTCGACGATATTGTCAAAGTCGCGGGTTGCATGTGTACTAGATTAACATAGAAGGTTACAAACTTAGCCTATATCAGCATTTGGTTAAGCGGAGCTATGACGATGATGATATGAAAAAAAACTGAATCACTATCTAGGAGTTTAATTACCTAGGTAGTAAACCTCTAATCAATAATTTAAAAATAATTTCAAGATTATAAAAAACTTCAAGGTTGCAATATAAATTGCTGTAATTTTTACCCCTTGGCAACACTCTCATAGTGTTCAAATCAAATCAATTCAAAACACTATTTATTAATAAAGTCGAAAGGACACTTTGAATCATCTTTTACATGCTAGTGAATCTAGATGCCGGTTCCTCTTAAACCCAGTTCAAAAAGTATGCTTGATAAGAATACATGGCCTCATGTCGCTCTGCCCTCAGAGAGTTAGCCGACATTGCCAGTTCTTCTCGGGCTTGGATTAGGATGGATTGGCACCTAAATTCACCTAGTATGTAAGACGTTTCAAAGTAATCCTTGTGATTGTATTGAAAAAAGTATTTTTTGACTTTGACTTTGAAGAATCCGGCAACGAACTCGTCTGGTCTTAACACTTTTTTGTATGATCCTGTTTGTTGAACAATGCATCAAGTTATTATCTACTACCTAGGTACTACACTATTATTCTCTTGCCTTCTTCTACTTCGTTAGGTGCATGTGTCATAATTAATTTCAAGTGATTTGATTGCTTGTAGTAAGATGTCACATAGTCGTATATTGTCGATCGTCATTTGTTGTTTTAGAAAATGATGAATAGTTAAATGCATCTCTTTCACAAAGACACACAAATATTCAAGGCGGAGTCAGTTTCTCTACCTTGATTAGAAAAAAAAACCAAAATTAATAAGAGTTAGTTTACAGAGACAGCCAGAAATAATCCATTGCTATAGTCATAAACATCGACAAGAAACGCTGTGTCTTTTTAAAATGTGAGACCTACAAGTAACTTAGCAGTATTTTACTAATCTACTAAGCCTAGGGGTTACTGTTGTTCGATGTTTATTTTGTTTATCGACTGGTATTACGACTTACTCCAATGCAATCTCCCAGCTCCTGTCAGAGCACCCTGTCTTTCTCCAGTTGTTATACTGTTACTAAATATTTATTTTCTGTGCATCCACTCTTTTGGCGGGCTACCCAAAAATAAGCATTGTGCTAAATCGACAGACAAATTACTTTTTACTATACACAGTTCCAAGTTTACGGGGCGTAGGTAGCAATGAACGATTGAAAATAATTGATAATTATCACCGTTAACGCTCGACGTGTAGGTTAGCTAAGTAACTAAGCACAGTTCAACGCGGTTAATCAAAAGATTGTGTAATATGTATAATATATTAATTAATATGTATGTATTTACAAAAAGGGTATATAAGTAGTATATCAGTCATGTGGTACCCATAACACAAGCTCTGCCTACTTTTGGGCCAGATGATACTGAGTGAAATGTCCGGTATTATTTATTCATTTTATTGAGATTCTATTCAATAGAATCACAAGTATTTTGAATCGTTTTCTTATATACTAGATGAATCTAGGTGCCGGTACTTCCTAACCCTAGTTCAAGAAGAATCCTGCGAGAAACTCTTCTGATATTGACACTGATTCTGTTCCTACAATACAGATGACTTTATGCAAAATGCAAACCTTATGTATTTTGCACCAAAGTCCAAATTTGAGTAACACTTCTTAACTTTCAAAACTGTCAAGGATTTGAAAATAATTTTCACTCAAAATGGGATATTTTTCGATATGTGAGTTTTTCTGCTTCCCGATATTTCGGCACAGTTGCATGCGCCATGATTACGAGATAAACTATCAGGAAAACTAACATATCATGGTAAATATCCCGTTATGAATGAAAATTGAGCACATCTTTAATTTTATAATTTGACATGTGATTGAATTTTTAGCGCAGACTTTTTGTTACTGTTTTTTTGTCGTCATTGGTACAAAAATTTAGGTGTAACTAGCTGACCCGGCCACGCGTTGCTGTAGCTCAGTAGTTCTATTACGTTGAACCCATATAACCAACTAACCTCCAAAATTATCAGTGTTTCTCTACTATTTTATGTATGTTTTATACATATAAACCTTCCACTTGAATCACTTTATCTATTTAAAAAAACCGCATCAAAATCCGTTGCGTAGTTTTGAAGATCTAAGCATACATAGGGACAGACAGACAGCGGGAAGCGACTTTGTTTTATACTATGTAATGATTTATTAATTAGTACGAACATGTCAATAACACTAATTAAAAGAGAAGAATACTAGAAACCTTAAATGAAAATACAAATAAAGATATTAACTGTCAGTAAAGTAAGCATCTACCTACACACTCAAAAAGACTTCTCACAGAACCTCAGACATTCAGATAGAATCACCTTCCATCCGTCCGCAAATAGTATCACCTTCCATCCGTCCGGAAACACATCACATTCTGGGTTCTCATTCAAGAGAGCATTTAAGAGTATTTAGGTGCAATAAGTGTGTATTATTGTATTATTAGGGACATAGAAAAGTAAGTAGATTAGTATAGTATATATTTAGCATGTGTTAAGGCCCGTTAAGGTTAACTTAATGGGTTGTGACATAGTCACTGAGTGACAAAACTCATTTAAATAATTAAGATTTAAAAAAAAACTTGTCATTGACGTGGCTTCCCGCATTTTAGTTATAATAAGTGTTGATTAAAACTACGTAAAATCCTAGGAAAAACCACTCCTTAAAAGAGTCAAATGTTATCTTAAGCATGTGCTACACGGTTTGAAATCGCAGTTTCTACCAAGGTGACTTTGGTACAGTTACAGTTCTTAAATACATGTAAAGCATGTGCTACACGGTACCCTGTCTTTGGGACTTAACGTCTAAGGAGTACAAAGACTCGACCCAAAAAAATGTTGTTTTTTCTTCAAATGCACACAAAAATGCAATACAAACTCCAAACTTTAGAAATTTTGATTAATAAGGAGCCATGGCGTCTTTGTAAACTGTAATAGTGCATTACAAGCATTCTGCACACGTCTATTCAGCACGAGCGTTTTAAAAACACTGAAGTTTGGGGTTTATTTGCAAACCGTGTAGACAGAAAACGTTCTACCAAAGTCACCTTGGTAGAAACTGCGGTTTCAAACCGTGTAGCACATGCTTTAGTGTTACTCTAATTGAAACATTGATGCAAGCACAATAAGGTTCGTTCGTCAGGCGAAACTATCAGAATCAGGGCAAATTAGCGCTGGATTTGATTTGGATTGGGATTTAATTGATAAAGTTAATTTTATTTCTCGATTCTTAAATATATATGTAAAAATGTTTATAATTAGTTTAATCGACTTCAAAATAGGAGGAGGTTCTCAATTCGATTGTTTTTTTTTTCATTTATGAACCGGTATGAAAAAAATTGTTTTTACGTGAAAGGATATAACTTCCCGATTGGTCCCATAGAAATCGAAATCAGTTTAGTAGTTTGATTTTTACGAAACGCTGCAGGTTGCGGGCTCGATTCCCGCCGCGGGGCAAATGTTTGTATGATCTCCAAGTCTTTGTCTCGAAGTATTTTATGTAAAAAATGTATCTATTTACAAAAAAATATATAAGTCACGTGGTTCCAATAATTCAAGCTCTACAACTTTTATAAATGTTACTTATTATATTTTAATGTAAATATTTACATAAATCAATTAGAATTTATTAAACATACACAAACTACATTTCGATGGCATTCTTTTAAGTTTTGACTTCCAATCCAGACTTTTAAACCCCTAATTGCTCCTGAACTGAAACTTGGTTCATTCAAAACTTGCATTATTATTCCGTTTTACGTAATCCTAAAGGTTTCAGTAAATAATAATTCCACATCCGCATGTGATCGTGGCTGCATATTGTCGTCTAACAAGCAACCCTTGAGAGGTCGATAGGGGAGGAACGCGCCACCCGCATAACGCCCTAACGCTGATTTTCCGAGTTCAATAAATTCTGCTAACATTATAAACTATCTTCTGTTCACGGCTTCAAACTTGTGGTATCGGGTTGCGGGTTCGATTCCCGCCGCGACAAATATTTGTGATCAGCAAGTATTTGTCTGGGTCAGGGTGTTTCTATGTATAATATGTATGTGTTTACAAAAATATATATATAAGTAGAATATCAGTCATGTGGTACCCATGACACAAGCACAGCTTACTTTGGGGCCAGATGATGAAATGTCCGGAACTATTTATTTATTTAATTCAAAGGCAAAATCAAAGTTAAAACATTTTTATTCAATAAAATCACAAGGACTATGAATCGTCTTATTTCATGCTAGTGAATCTAGGTGCCAGTTCCTCCTAGTTCAAGAAGAATCCGACAAGAAACTCGTCTGGTCTTAACACTTTTGTTTGATCCTTGCCAATTTCGTTACGGATGCCGAGTCGAGTTGAAGCAAATCATCCCAAGCGTTTTTGTCATATCATTCCAGACCACATACGACATATATACCACGTTTCATGCAAATCCGATCAGCTGTTATGACGCAATTGAGTCATATATATATATATATATATATATATATATATATATATATTTAAATACCCGCACTTTCTCCTAGATGTATAGCTTGTGTAATGACTGAACCGATTAGAATAAAACTTTGTATTGATATAGATTTAGACCTGGAATAATACTCCTTTTAATCTTACAAATGTTTGTATAATCTACAAGTATTTGTTTCAGGTCTGGGTGTTTTTATGTATATTATGTATGTATTTAAAGAAAAAAAGATATAAGTAGTATATTAGTCATGTGGTACCCATAACACAAGATCTGCTTAATTTAGGGCCAGATGATGCTGTGTGAAATATTCGGCATTATTATTATTATTATTATAAATAAATATAATGGAAAATTCAGCATCATTATGGCCTTAAACTAAGCATAGCTTCTTACTATGATAAATGGTATTAATACTAGCAAACACATACTTCATGATTTTTTGTAGATTCAGAGAAAAAATAAACAATTCGGTGGTAAGAAATTAAATAAATATTGTTGGACAGTTCACACAGTTAACGATATATGATACTTTAAAAAACCCAGAAACGAAAAAAACATCTGTTTCTCACAAATGTTTGTCCTGGCAGGGAATAGAACCGTCCACCTACAGCGCACAAGCCAGAGCTACAGAGCTACTTTGTCTCAGTGGAAGCGAAGAGGAAATAGAAATGGGTGCGTCACAACTCACGATATCCCGTAAGCCAAACGATAGATAGGGACGGAGGGAACAGATAGAAGAAAAATATTTGGATTGGAGATCCTGGACAGGCTACAAAAATGATGGTCGAAGGATGAGGTGGACCTGAACATAATGATTACTCGGAGTACATCCAGCAGGATGACATTGAAATGAAAAAGACGAAGGCAAGAAAAGTCTTGTGTATTATGCAAGTTAATAAGGTGAATTCATGATTTTTATTAAGAAACTTATATAATATAATAGCCCCAAACTAAGCATAGCTTGTATTATGGTCACCAGACGACTGATAGAATGATAATATATTAAAACTAGATACATAACATACCAGACACAGAACAACTACGTTGATCACACAAATAGTTTTCTTAGGAGGAAATCTAACTCTCAACCAACAGCGCAGAAGGCAGAGCTACTACCAGCTGAGCTGACAGGCTGGTCAAATCATAATTCTCTCATTTGTACTTTAGCATTTACCTCCTTTTCGCTGAGAGACGAGTCGCTTGTCAAAACGAATGGGAAATATGCGAGAAAGAGTGACTGGTTAACAAGCACACACACACACGTCACATGGGGTTAGGCCGCCATCTTGGAAACTCACTATCGGAAAATTTAGTTTAGTTCTTCTGTATCGGAGACAAAATTGATGCGCCTATTCCGTAGTTTATTGGGGGTGCAATCAGTCTTTTATGGAAAGGCTTTACTTTGAAGGGATTCAAAGGGACTTCTCTATGCTTTTAGAAGTAGGTTTAGAATTACCTACTTCTATTTTTGTGTCTGGGTGTTATAAAATGTTTAAAATTTTAAAAGTTTTCTCCCAGTCATCTGGTGACCATAGTACAAGCTATCGGTATCGGATTACATATTTTAATTGAACTATTAAACTGATTTTAATGAAATTTCTATGGGACCGATCTAAAAGTATATACTTTCTAATATTTTTCAAATCGGTTTATAAATGACGGAGATAAGGTATCAAATATTTAAAAAAACAACAGTCCTTTTTTTAAGGTGGTTAAAACTGGTGCTGGTAGATATACATCTGCGGGTTATTTAAAAAAACTAGGTATAGATAGGACGATTAGGTGATTATGTGAATATAGGCTGCGAATGTAGTACACAATAATAACAAGAAAACAACACAAAGAAAACAATAAATTTCGCTAAGCTAAGAAAGCAAATTTTGTACACACAACTTAAAATTCCGAAGACGAACTAACAGCCGAAATTCTCTTCGGCTAACTGCATTTTTGACACGTGTCTTGCCTCAGGATCACAAAAGGGTGACATCCCCTGTTAGATCGCGAACGATTTTCTTTGTTACCCGACTTTGCGACGGTAGGTTTTACTTTATGACTAGAAAAACTTAGAGAACAGAAGAGCGTGGCACAGATTACTAAGTCGTTATTTGACGATGTTGAACGCGGTCATATTTTAACATTTTGTTGAACGCATTTGTTGAACATTTTGTTTGACTGTTAGTGGCATTTATCTAAGTACAAAAAAAAAAGTAATCAGTCACGAAACAAAAAATTATAGGACATTATAAAATTTTACACTAGCAAAGTTAGAAAATTAAGTTGGTTGATAAATAGTCTCACAGACAATCTGTGTTGCCTCTATCAGATAGGGAAAACAGTCAGTAAAATAAATTAAAACTAATTTCGCACCCCAAATCAACCCCTAAAGTAACAGTTAACCCAGTAACCCACTAATAAATTGCCGCGTCAATTTAACCTTGACACAGCCCTAGTTAGTATGCAAAGGCTTTCTTTTAAAATCTGATGTATTAATTTGTGTTCTCACCTCTCAAAGAAAAACCACCCTTATCACAGAGAAAATAAGAAATGAACTTGTAAAAATGAAGTGGAGACGCCCGTCGCGTTCGGCTTTAAAAATGAAAATTTTAGGATAATATTTCTTGGCGCTACCCCATTTTCCAAATTAAACTTTACCGTAAAGACAATACAGGTGAAAACTGCAACGCATAGATTGAGTAGTAGGGTCGTTCAGAAACTAGAAAACTTATTTAGCACGTGGTTTTCGTGACGACGTTCGCAATTTGAGTATAAATTAGAGCACTTATCTTGTCGCTGTTCTTTCTTCTATCTTTTTCTTACTCGCACGGGTGCATGTAACTCTTTCCTTTTCACGTCACGTCAAAAGTAGCGTAGGGTTGCACAGTTCTGATCTATCGATATTATGAGAAATCCAAAGCACTCACTGTGAGAGACGCGTGTTTATTCAATATATTCATATTATAGTCAGATGAATGGCAATGTTAAAAAAATAATAATATTATAAGGCTTATATACTGTATTGGTACTGTACTGATGATGTATTTTTTTTTCTAATTTCATAAAGTCGCGTCATCGTAACTTGTTAGGGAAATAGATGTAAATTTCATACAACTGGATTTGGTGGGGTATAAAAGTATCGATAGTCGATGAAATTTAGGCCAGCTCTCATATTTAATTTAGCTGTGGAAGCAACAGGTTATTAGCACGGAGCTTTCCCGCCTAACTTTCCGGGCGTTCACTTTTTAAATTCCTCTCTTTCCCTTTCTAATTGGATTGCCCTCTCCCTTGCCCGTGAATGAATGGAACTTGTTGCGTGCTGAATCATTTCGCATTTATTTTAAGACGTTCGAATTACAAATGTATGTCATTGCATTCTTTATATCAAAGCGTTGAACCCTCAAATCGCTACTGGATCTGATTTTCCGATGATGTGTCACTTTGAACCAAATTTTCCTATCCCCATTATCGCTAAACCGTAAAACTTATTTCAGCGGATAATTTTACACAAGAGTGGCTACGCTTTGGGTGTAAAAATTAACACGTTGGTTGGTTAATAACTTTCCACCCATTAGTTCTATTGAACTTTGCAAAGGTCTTTTAATATCATCACAACAATATTGGGTTTCGTTATGAAATTCTTGATAAAGGGTAAAGGTATTTCAGCATAAAAATCGTCTAAATTGCGTTACCCGTTAAAATATTTCATATTGTGACAAATTACGAGCGTATCTACGTATCAAAATTCATATTTCAGACACAGTACCTTTCTACACTGACATAGATATACGCTCCACAGTCATACGTAAAACGAAGCCCAAACCATATCTTACTCTCGAACACACGAATCTACATACATAAATATATTTCTACTCACCACCCAATACATTTTATCTATGTTACCGTTGCCTGACTAGAAATATCGATAAAACAATAATGTCGCATCACTTTTAATTTTCCTTTAGATTTCAGCCATATTCCAATTACTATAAAGTTTAAATTGGGACGGGCGTGGATCGGGTGCTTACGGCTGGTGCTCGAGCAACGCGCGATCGAGTCTCACGAGGTATTCTCAAGGGGTGAGCGTAGTTCTTGCGCTTAGATATAAAGAAAGGTAGATACTTATGAAATTCGAAGGAAAAACCACCCTTCCCTATACTTACCCAGCGCAGTAGATTTGGTTTTCGCGGAGGAAATTGTAGCGTAGTTTGAGCGGGACATTCGTTCGCCGTTCGTCGCATGGAGACGACGATTTTCTCGATTTTCTTTCGGGAACCGTCTCCGTATTCCAAATTTGAATTTTATTTCTTTTTTTGTTGGTAGGCGAAATTGGTTGCCAGGTTTAGTTATTTTTGTAAGCCTTCCTTTTTATTTCTGTTTGGTGAGAAAATATTTTTTCTTGATCGCGTCGCGGCTAAACTTAACTTCGAAACTTTTTCCTGAGAAGACGGTGTAAAGGTAAGATTAGCTCTAATTATATTTTTTTGTTACTTTTTTCTTATTTTCGTGTTATTCTTTGACAATTACTTAGAATACTTTACAGGTGAATTACTTTAATTTTCATAAGTTCTGTGTAAGTTATATACCACTAATAAAAACTCAATCTGTCCTAAAAATTCTATAATTATGTTTAAATAATAATGGATATAATTATCATCATTAATATCCTTTAGGTAATTGATCCTAAAAATGATACTGTTCGTTTTAATATTTATACAAAAATCAACTAACCGATGCTACCTTTTCATACTAATTTTGTTTTATATAACATATTTATGCTATTTGCTTATGTTTTAAATTAATTTGCGATTATTACTCAACACAGATAAGAGGTAAGTACAGGTATACCTGCTCATTATTTAATTATGGCGAGGTGTGGTGCCTGTCAGAAATTGGTTGATAAGAATGTCACTGTCGGTGGGCGGAATACGGTGGCATGACATGACCATTTAAAACAGGTTGCTAAAAAAAACTGTACGTACTTTGAGCATTAACAACGACATGCACTAGTGATTCGAAATTTGAATGACAATTGCTTTTACTGGCGTTAAGGTATCATTAAAAAAATTTAAATCACAGTTTCATTTCTGATATATATAAGGTATATATTATACCTTTGAACGAGCAATTCTTGTATATATAATCTGAATCTCGGAAAAAGCTTCAACAATTTTTATGAATTTTAGTATGCTGGGGGTTTGGGAGTGATAAATCGATCTACCTAGGTTTCATTTTTAGAAAACCTCGTTTTATATGTGTTGATACTGAGCAAAGCTCGGTCATCCAGGTACTTAAGATTAAGTAACTGTTATCTTGATGTATATACTTGTCAGATAAAACTACGATAATAATGTAACTACATACATAACTTAGTAGAAATACATATTCGATGCACGCGATATTAAAATCGATACCAACCTGGATACCAATTTTACTACTTACACCATAAATTTTCGGTTACAACGTAAAACCCATCACAAAATAATACGAATCTCCATACATTATACTATTGATGGGGTGAACGACATTATGTACCTATACGTACTATACGATAGTTGGTACCACCCTACCTTGGTGCGACCCTCCAACGCATGAGTATGTGTGGGTGATGTAGGGTTGAGACAAATCGATAAACCTTTGTAAAACCTGCGACGCTTTCGTGATTTTCGATCTGTCAAATGTAGATTTTTCTAGAAGTTTATACATATTGTCTTAACAATTTACAAATGAAGTTTGGGAAAATTTATCATATTTTTTACAGTTAAAAATGCGATTTTGTTTTAATAAATAAACGTAACCTTTAAATTGTTGGGTTCCGGTAATGTCATGGTGATAATTGAATTCAGACAAAAACAGTCTATTATTAAGAAGAACTAATTAATGACAATATTTTAATGAATAGTTTTATTTAAGCAACAATGTCCATACTAATTGTTTAATAAAAAAAAACAATTTAAAATTGAAGATCGCGACATTTTGTCGCACGCATCACTTTCAAATATTTACTCAGCACTGACCATGACACTGTCTATCTCTGTAAAGCAATAAAATTACAGTGGCAACATTTTAGATAATCTTATGTATCAGAGATATTGTCATTTGAAAGTGATGCGTGCGACCAAATGTCGCGATCTTCAATTTTAAATTGTTCTTTTTCTATTAAACAATTAGTATGGACATTATTGCTTACATAAAACTAATTAAGCTTAATTATAAATAAAAACTCATGTGGTAGTCTTGCAAAAACAAGAAAACTGCTCAACGAATTTAATAGAATAAGTATAAATTTAGGCATGAATCCAGATATTGCCCAATATTATGACGATATCAATAGGCGCTTAGTCGTGTTCTTTTTTCTGTCATCTCAAACTGTAAGGCAGTGTCGCCAACAAGTCTTTTCAACTTCCATAATAAGACGATTAATTTTAAAGCGTTTTTTTACTTTTTATGCGGTTCTTAGTTAATTTATAGCATGACCAAATGGGGATGCGTAGCCGTACCTATTTATTTAACGGTTGCTCGTTAAATTTTATTTCGCTGTTTGTATTTAAAACAAGCCTAATAAAGAACTCGATTTTAATCGGATATGATAGCTACTGGTGATTAACGTCTTTTTATGTTTTAAATGATTCAATATTCAAAAGATATGAACACACGGTATCTATATCGCTACGAATAATTTTTGGTCATAAGAAAATGATTTTTAAAAAAAATTCCTTGGTTTCCTCAAAATATATATTCAAACAACAGAAAATGTGTTATCATTTATGAAATTTATATACAACAATAAAAATCTTTAAGTAATTTTTATACAAATAAAAATCATTCTGAAGCCATAATTTACTTTACCTACTCACAATTTATTCAGATTGTATCTATGAACGGCAGTTGAATTTTACGAGCATTAGGAATATTGTCTATGGTTACCGAATTATTATCCTAAATTACTCCATTAATTTTGAATTCCGAATCTTTTGTTCGTAATTATAGGCTCATTAATTCTGTGGTTATTTATGATTTAATAGAAACGTTTGGATTATTACGTGCTTCTGGGTCATTTGTCTTTAGTTTGTTAATTATTATGGAAATGTTACACGATAGGCCTCACCCAAATTCTGATTTGATTACCTATTTCTTTTATTGATATAATTTGATGGTGTGCAGACAATCGGCAGCCATATTTATAGAAAGCGAAACCTAGATACATACCTTCTTTCTTTTCGAACTCTTTTCCGTGTTCTATTTTTCATTCATGTTCGAATTTCAAATTTAATAGCTGGACTATTTTTTATCCTTTTATTACTAGTTGCCAGTGTCAAAAACTATAATATATTATAGACTCGGCAATACTTGTACCTAATATTGTAATCTAACACCCCACCCCCAACTTGTCAATCGATCAAACATAGCAAACAGTATAGGGACAGTTTTTCACATATCTCTACAAACTTTGGCTATAGAAACTCTACCTTAACTTCTTTGAAGTAGAGTTGGTTTTTATGAGCGATTAAAACGTGGTTCGCAAGTAATTTGAAATTTGGACTTAATATTTTTCTGTACATAGGAGTCATAGGAGCGTTGGAAATGTATTGACAAATATATCATGTTTCATTTTTCCATTATCTTATTGTTTATTTCAGATTACTAATTCAAACAACATTATTTAAAACACATACTATTCACTTGTATTTTTTCGAAATATCAGTCTATTAGTATTTTTTAATCTTATTGGTTTTTCAAATCCCGACACACAAGGATGATAATTGCAGACTAAAGCGAAAACGTACGGTAAGCTTAAATTTCATTGATTTTTTAAAAGGATGCTTAATTTATGCTTAGTTTTGCCTAATTTTACTGCAAAAAAATTATAAAAACATATTGAAAAATTTATAAGACTTTAATGCCTTTTTACCTAAGTAGACTTTATAGCAAGAGTCTTGGTAGGAATAACCCGTCTTGGTAGGTGCCAGCACAGTGCCAGTCTTAGAGTCGATAACACGTGTTTGTTACCTAGAATAGCAAGTGGCCATAGATTACTTATTTGCTAAACTTATTAGTCTCAGTTAAAAAAAAAACGTGTGCGTCTCGGGATGCCCGACAGAAGAGGTAACTTAAACTAATCTAACTAATGACTGTAAAATCGGGTTGGTAATTTTTGCTGAATTATATACTTAACACTTCGAGTGAGGATTACCAAGTGGAACTGATCCCCGATGAGTGCTGCTTGGAGACGGATGATGAAGACGACTGCGATAGTCTTCATATTATTAGGGATCAGTCCTCCTGCTGACTTACAGAAGAGCTAATAGAGAAGGAAAACTTCAAAAAAGCCCGGCTCGGTGCCAGCCGTTTTGAACCTGCTACCGAATCGACACCGCGTTGTACCAATTATTATTCGTCTCTGCTGCGGGTCCTGTCGGCAAGGTCGAGAGCTTACATTAAGGCTTACCTAAGTGCACGAAAGGAGCCTCTGAGGCGCACTTTAATCCTTTCAACACACTGGTTAGAAATAACTAGTGACACGATAAGAAAAAGAAGAAGAAAAACTAATCTAACTAGCGCTGTGGGTTAGAGTGAGAGAGGAGGAGCCTGCCTACCGCTGCCATATGCGTGGGAGAAAGGGAAGTCAAACAGACTGGCGCCGTAACGCGTTACGTAACGGAGCGGTTTACCCACTCATAAAAGTTATCACTTCAAAAATACAATGGTCGAAATATTACCTACAGTAGAATGAGTATACATAGTGTGTAGTGTGAAGCATTTTTATTGGAAAAGATACGATCTCCAGAGAATTTAGCCTTAATTAACGATAACTATAAAAATGTCTGTCCAAGACAACATAATTAACGCTTACGTTTATTTATTTTATGGAAAGAAGTAACAACACTAGTAGAAGATAGTTATCAAGTCAAGAACACAACGAAGCATAGGTCATCACTATTTTAATCAATTATTTCGGTTAATATGTTGAAGATAAGCTGATTTCAAATTATTTTTTTAAGGTGCAACGCAAAAAATAACTCAATGCAATTAAAATTACATAAATATTTTATACAGGCACCGAAATCACTGGAGCTGAAAACGCCGCCATTTTGAAAACCCAACTCAATCACTTACTTACTTTTTTGGAGTCGCACATTTATTAAGGCACTAATATTGCTTTATTAAGAAAAACATACGAATATACCGTTTAAAAATGTTTAAAAATCACAACACATCTTAAAAATCGCCAGCACAACCATACACATTAAAAGTAAATTTTTGAATGAGGCCAAACATGTTCTGTGACCTATCTTTCCGAATTATATTACATTTAACCCCTCAACGGTAAAGGGTTATTCTATAGAACTTATGGTTCGTGAATTTGCATATAATTTTTAGTTTATTATTTATATTTTGTAGGGGACTCTTTTGTTATGGTAACGACTTCGAGGCTGATGAATTGGCCTTATTAATAAGGATTATGGAGGTTGCAGCGTGTTGAGTTTGTAGTCGATAAAACTCGGTGGATACGCAACTTGAATCTGCAGTTGAAATGTTTATATAACTTTCCATTTGGCAGTGATCTAGATCAATTGAGTTATCTATAGATCGTTTTAAACGGTTCATTGATAGCTCAACTGTTTTACTTGTATTTTATAAGACTGTATATTTCTGTTATTATTTTTATTTAAATGTATATAAATGTAATATATAAAACTAAATGAAAACTATTATACCCTATTATAATGAAAACCACATATATTTAAAGAATAAAGTTATTAAGAAAACATTTTTAAACATATCTTTTTGTGTTTTATTTAAATTAAAAGTGTAAAATATTTTTTTCTGTTAAATTTAATATGCGTGTGTTTTATTCCTGTATTAACTCTTTGTATTGAAGATGGCTTCACCACATACAAAACTTTGTAGAGCTATGGGTTGACTTCTATTTGCCAATGTCTTAAGAATCAAAATGCCATATTGAACAGCTTTGAGATAAGCATATTACTTCTGAAATAGATTTTTTATATTATGTTAAATTATTTTAACGTACTGAAAAGTGTCGCATATTCCAAATTCCGATTGCTCTACAGAACTATGTGTATGTGATTATTATTAGAAATACATTTTACTAACATACAAAAAATGCGTTATTTTAATGGCAATCTAAAGTAATAAAAATCATTAACGCCATATAAAAAAGTGCGTATAAACATGATAATGGCTTTTATGATAAGCTATCTGCCCAAAAACATTTTAAATTCTCACAAGTGCATACAAATAAGAGGTGATAAATTAAAAAAGCTATAAAAACTATCCAAGATCACATCAAAAGGTAAAGATAACCCGTGAGACGCCGAGGTCAGAATGAATAGGTCCAAATGGCCCCTCATTCATATTTTTTTTAGAATAGACAGTACCGGAAGGGTTGTCTATTACAAAAGAAGAGACTTCCGGTTCGTTGGTCGCATTGTGGTTGAATATTAATAACTATTGATTGTAAGAAACTTGATCGTATCTGTTTTATTATTTTTAATATTACCATATGGCACCATTAAACCATCATGGAGTTTTTTTTAACTAAATACTAACATGCAATTACATTGCATAGAGTATTAAATACCTTAGCACACTTTGATAGTTATGAAAGTAATATAATTATGGTAAGTATCCTGTTTTTCAACAGACTTTCGACTGTTTTTTTTAATATTTATTATCTCATAACTCCATCATTTATCTGATCAAATCTGATTTCATGTTAAAAGAATATACTTCCCAATAGGTTCCATATAAATTTATTTTAATTTTAAGGTTTTTAAATAGAAAAAAACTAAAAAAAAAATATCATCTTTGATGAATCTTTTTGATGAAAACATTTAAATTTTGATATTTTGCATTTTTACACATGAAGTCGGTAGTTTTTTTAGTTTTTAAAACGTAATTATTTGAAAAATACACACGAAAATATTTTTGATATGTTTTTAAAAACGAAATAAAAAAACCGTTACTAACGTATGTATGTACCTAATTAAATCTCATTCACTTCGTAACTCTCAAAGACCTTACAAGTTTCTTCAAATATTTACAAAACACTTCACACAAAAACCTATTATTGCAATCATCGCGGCGTATCGATCAAATATCACAAAAAAAGTTTGCAATAACCACTACACGCTACCAACAAAACAAACATTTCACGGGTTTATACCAACACAAAAAAACTCTTGTCTATTCACAGTATGGGTGAATCGGCCCATCCCATTGTATCGGTTCAATTTTGAATTTGACTAACCATTGTTTAAAATGCTGATTTATAGGCTATTAAACCCTTTCTATTAATGTATGGATAGATAAATTTATGCGTGTTATTTCGATGTTTAAAAAATGTCGGTTATATTTTATAGTGGCATAGACAGAATGTTTTTTTTATCGGCAGGGGATCACGCGTTGGCGATTATACGACATGTTTTATCGGGAATCCATATTTTATGCCGAAGACAATTACAACATAGGTCTTATCATGTCATAGAGCAGGTTTTTTATAAATAATGTATCGACGCTACGCCTTGTAGTCTTTTTCAAATAATTACTTAAATGGTTGTCCTCGACAAGAAAATCTCCAAAGTTGCAAATTAATTCAGCTCAAAAAAGTTATACAAAATACTCTACTTAAAAACTCCGTCGACTTTCACCTATTTTTCCGAGAAACGACCAACAAAACTAACGTCCCTGAACTGTGTAAATGGTGTGAGAAAAAAGTAATTTTCATTCATAAAGCCATTTTCTTAGAAGCTGAAGAAAGACGGATGCTAGGAAGTCCTAGTTCTATCTCCCTCTTGCTCACTCATTTTTAATGCACTTTCCCTGAAGAGGTTTCTTTTACGTTCATTTTATCTTTTAAGGTTTGCAGGGTAACGTGTTTTTCTTAAGTTTTTCTTTCAATGTAGAACATTTTCGCTTTTAGTTTCACGGATGTTTTCAAATGCGTGTGTGTTTAAGATTTGGTTTTATATTCCATTAAGATTTTCTTTGTTTTTATCTTACCATTGAACTTTCGGCTACCGTACTAAAGTTTCTAAAACGAAATAGACCTCTTTACAATTTTTATTTGAATTTGGAACTTAGCATGCTTATAAATGGCTCCCGTAAATCCTCACAGGTCATTAGATACATCCAGCCAATAAAGTGCTATTTAAATAAACCAATCAATTGTAACGATTTTGAATATAGATCGAACTAATCCTTTGAGTGGCACTACATTTTGAAAAGCATGGCACGACATTTTGAAAGGGATGCCACTGCTTCTTTTGTCCTGGTAATTTATTGTCAATGGTTCCTTTCGATAGTTAAAAATGTTCGACTTTAAAAATATGTTATTGGGTCACTATTGTTGAAAAGTTTCGGATGGTTTTAACAATATGTCAAGTAGGCTTACACTATTTACAAATTTGTGATTAAAGTCTTTATATCTTAAGAGTTTATATAACTGTCACTGTAATACATTTTGTCAGTGACACAATTTTCGGACCGACCAACCGAAAAGAAGGGATGTAAGATTCATTGTTTACCGATAACTGAAAGAGCAACCAATATACATATATCTAAATAAGAAATGTCAATTCCACAATGGAATCCATATTTTCACACGTTCCATACTTGATTCAAAACCTGAACTAACCGACAAAGTTTGAAAAGTTCTGTTATAAATGAAAATAATATATTCGCTGAATGCTCAACTTACGACAGCAAAGTTCTGAAACCACTCCAAGAAGCGAAGAAGTTTGTCGGCAATATTTTTGTCTGGTTCGTTTGTTGGTATTGTGGCTTATAGATGGTTAGCGGGTTAAAAACCGTGCAGATTTTTTTTTTATTTTAAACTTTTTAATTTTGAATTTTAAAGTTACTTATACGAGTATGTGCCCTCTGGCAGTGATCTGGATATGTTTACCTACCGATGAATCGTTTTAAGCGATCCATAGAAAGTCTAACCGTTTCATAATGTATTTTATATTATTGTACATTACTCTGTATATTTCTGTAAATAAATAATGAATACACTTATAGATTATAGGTATAATTGACAGACAGACTTATATACAGACAAAGAAAAAAAAAAAAAAAGAAAAAAAAAAAAAAGCTCAATTTTAACGTTCAACACTGTGAATTACTTTTATATATTTTGAAAACGAAGACCTCCAACAACCGCCCACAGTTTTAGACAAAGCCAACAGAAAAAAGCAAATTAACTAGTAGGTACGAACAATAAGGCCACAATAAAAAAGTTTATGTAACATCTCGAAAATAATATTCTCGCCAAAAGCGCCTGAAAAAATTGGAATCCATATAAGTAGGGGAGACATAGTCGAAATAAAAGTGTTTTTTCCTCGTCGGCGTCGCTTGGCGTTTGACAAAACAGGTTTCGGCATATGCGAGTAGCACATTATCTATCACGAAATAAGATACAAGGAGTGGAGTTGCCAGTGTTATAAATTATTTTTAATGTGTATAACATCTTTCCTCTAGCTTTACTGCAATCTGTGTACTGATATCGATATCGCTGTACTAGATAATGTGACTGGATTTGGATATCGCCTGGAATTCATTAATCTACCAACAATATAAATCTTTTTGACTATTTATATACTTACCTATGTTCAGAACTTTTTGACGTTAATAAAACACATTTTACATCACAATTAAAACGAATGCATTAGTAACTTCACGCATTCACGATTTTGGATGTAAATATATCATTGGAAAAGACTTTAAGAGAATCAACCTAAGATGAAGACACTCAAAAATTGTTTTTTTTTATTTTTTTAGTGCACAATGTTGATAATGCTCTAAATAATATTACAATCTAATACGCTCATAAGTAATTTTGTTTTACATAGTTTATAAAATAAATTATAATAAGAATGAGTCCAGCATCCAGCACTTTTCGTACAGTCTCTAGTTAAGGGGAAGACACTTTTTTCTTGTGTTTTTATGTAGCTACTTATCACTTTACTATTATTAAACTACACTAACTCAAATGACTTTTTCCGTTTGAGCCTTCTTATAATGTACGTCATGTCAAAAGCCTCTGTTCGTGAGCTTCTACATACTTTTGTATTACCTTATCGACGAACTATATTGTAAGGTCTCTATGGAGATCGTCATTTTTAGACGATATTTTTTTTTTCTTTTTCATTTTTCGACACTCAAAATTGATTTTGACTGACGTATTGCTGCTTCAATACACTGAAAAATTTAGATCTACCTTCCAGACGCGTTTTACACTGAAAAATAATTATCTACCAGATGCGTTAATATCAAGTAGTTTATAAGTCAAAGGGTCAAAGTCAAAAAATATTTTCATCAATACAATCACAACACACTAGAAAAATAAGTACCCACATATTTTTTTTTAAAATATACACAATAGACGTCTCTACACATTTTGTATTCTCCAGCGCCATATGACACATGTGTGGCATAAAGCGAAGTATTGATCTAGTGTCTCCTTCCTTTGTAACTTACTGCTGTATTTCAAAGAGTTTTGTTTACTGGCAAGAAAAGTTGCTTAAAAGTGTTTAAGGTGTTTCAATAGTATTTTTCTTCTTCTACGCTAATGCATTATAATGATGACAATTTTGCCAGTGTCAAGTGATTGTTTGGTTATAAAGTCGATCGTGATTTATCTATTCTTAACGTCATCGCGGAATGGCCGTCTAGAACTTTCTCGGGATTCCTCGTCGTTGCAAACCACAACCAAACAAACCACATTGCACCATAATACACTTGTAATTCAATTGGCCATACTTGTGCTATGATGTCACATTATATTGATTAAAATTCCGCTAAAATGACTGAATAAAAAATACAATAACGCATGAAAAAATAATTAATTTAGGAGTGCTATGTTACTTCATGAAATGACAAACGAAGAATCCGTTTCAATAGTCTTCACTGTTCAAGTGACTTTAACGTGTTGTGATGTTAAAATCTGTCATTATAAATTCATACACGAAAATATAGGGTAGACAGACTTACTTTTGGGCGTCTTGCAAAGCAAACTGTTTTTTCTCGGGTTATATCCGATTTTATTAGTAATTTGGTGTTTTTAATTAAATAGAGCTAGAGTTATTAACTCGGGTGTGAATAATTGGAATAAAAGGTTTGCGTTTCTTTTTGATTCGAGCAAAAATAATCCGTATAATTATTTTATATGAAGGACACCATATTATTAAAATATATTATGACGAACGATAAGATACGACTTTGTGACATCATACTATAAACAATATAAACACTGGACCCTGGCAAAATTAACATTATTATGACACATGCCTTTAAAGAAGAAGAAGAAGGGAAAGTAGAGACGGGTAAAGGTAGTCTTAACTAAAACTCTAATAAGTGAATAATCAATATTTATTCATTTAAATAAAACTTTCGGTACCTATTTTTGTTACCTTATCAGCCGGTGGTTATATTATTCTGATACTATCAAAACATTATTACTAGCTATCAGTTACTATTGATGAATTGGTATGAAAGGTTGATGTTAATTGTAAAACATGCTGTCATATGAATAGAAATGGAGGTTGAAACCGATCGTACGTAGAATGCCTATTGCTAATCAAAACTGACCACATTGATTGTATCAAGATTTCGCCATATTGTTCACATTAAGAAAAATATTTATAAAAAATACTAAAATCAAATGTCATCATCTTTAATTTAAGACCTTCGCTCTTGTCGGTGTAACAGATCAGGGTCCTTCATGTGTTCCTCTCCAAAGAAGCCTCCTTAACCTCTTTATTAAATGGTGTTGTGTGAAAATGTCCATCAATATATATTTATTTATATGACATTACTGCTTCTTTCTCTTGATCATTTCAAGAATCTATAGAATGTTTTTCTTTCTATGAGATATAGAAAAACAAACGAAATATATGAGACAGATCAAAGGTTGCACTAAAAACTGTCTTTGACCGGTATATTCCATTGCAACATGCCTATGTTGCAATGGAATGTTGATGGAATGATGTTGACATTATTGTCTTTGTAACAGATGCTATAAATATAAAAATATAATAAATAGGTTTCAGGATCTTTATTACGGAAAATAAACATGATCACCATGCCAAAACCAACAGTTATTATCATACTTGCATAGAAAAATATGCATGGTCTAGCTAGGAACGCGTCGTGCCAAGAAAAATAACATCAACGTTGGCGAGCTCCGGTCACACATTGCGGTGGAACCAATAAACGCTTGTCATCCCACTCTGATTGATCTTTATTTTATGCGCCAACTATGTATCTATCTCTCTCGCACTGGAGTGCTGCCAACGTGCGAGTATTCGCGGTGGAAAATGTGGCGTTTCCGTTTTTTGAATAAGGAATGGTAATGACTGTTGGTTTTATGATAGTGGTAATACTGTAACTTTACATCTATCTGTTGGCAGTAGTGAGATCCCGGACACCAAGATATGTTTTTAACGGTCGGTCCTTCGACAGCTTAACTTAAATTATTTTTATTTAATATATTCATAAGGATTACTATAAATATTTGATCAATTGTATCACATTATCTTACTTATTGTATACTTAACGCTGCCGCGGCTTCGTATGCACGGATTTGCTATATAAAAAGTAAACTATGTCCGTTCGCAAGATATACCTAATATATGTACCAAATTTCATTAAAATCGGTTAAGCTGTGAAAAGGTACCAACAAAAGGATAGAAAGAGACTATAATAAGAGATTGAAGTATGGATAATTCTATTTTAGTCTGTAATTTAAGTTTTAAGTAACACAAGTATTGGTTATTGTCGAATACATCTAAGTACTGCTAAAATTAAAGAAAATATTTTTTTTTGTTTAATCAATGAGACATTCTTTAAATAAAAGCTAAAATTCAAAGTGAAAATTAAGTAATTTTTATTTAATACAATAATACACGCAGGTCAATATGAGTTATGCTACATGGTGAATTTAGGCGCCAAATTCTTCTTAAACCAAGTCCGAGAAGAACATATATATGTATAAAAACAATTAAGAAACAATGTATTGGTCTAAATATAACTCCAGCTATCTATTAAGTATCTACAGCTACAACGAAATCTAAACGAAAAAAAAAACTTTCAAACATGCTCACTTTGTAAAGGTGCGTGCACATTTGAATATTAAAACGCAGGTATTGTTAGGCAAATGAGAGCAGATGCGATCTCAATCCCTGCGCGGTGGGCACGCATCTAATTGGAGCATTAGCATGATAATAGCAATTGGTACTTACCGGTATAAAAATCTGTTTTTATTTTGCATTAGCTGCTCGCCCAGCTTTACTCGCCTAAACTTTAATCACATTTGAGCTGATGCTCCATTGTGAGTTATTGGGTATGAAGCTCCACAAAAACCAAAGATGTAATGGAAAAGTTAATGAGCTTAAAGTGGAAATGGGTAGGACATGTACAAAGAATGAAGCCAAATAGATGACCCTACATATTTACAAACTGAATATCCCTAAACATAAAAAGAAAAAGAGGAAGATCATTTAAAAGGTGGAACGACGAAAATATTAAAGTAGTGGGAATATTATGATACAGGAGAGCAAGAGATAGGAACGATTGGCAGTCCTTGGAGGCTTGTAACGCCAAGTCAAGTTCCATAGTAACAAACCATTGTTCAAACCATAGTAACAACCTTAAGTTATGTATTTTAATGTGGAAATAAAGCTATATTAATTTTTTAAATTTATTTTATGGAGCTGGTGCTCACACTGAAGGTACACCATTTTTCTGTTCGAAATAAATATGTGGTAATAATCGGAAATCAGGCATTTCGTAGATCCTAAAAACATTTGCCAAGAGCACGAAACGATCTGAGCCACACTTTAATCCTTTCACCACACTGCTACAACAGATCTAGTTACACGATAAGAAAAAGACTCGCCTATAAAACTTACTACTATTAAACTTAATACCTAGGAATAATATTTTTTCCCTTCTCCTTTCGTAGGAGTAAGAGTCCAACTCAAATCAAGGAGTTAATAGGCTGCTCACTTGGTCATAGCTTAACAACTTTTAAAAAGCCGGGACTAACTCTTTAAAACAAACAACTTTGAAAGGCGACAATGGGCGGTCTAACAATAACAGCAATCTCTGCCAGCCAGCCTTTGAGATAAGAGATAAAAACTTACTTACGGTTTCGTAGTCAAATGTACAGAATTTCGACTATTTTGAAAGAGTCCAACTCAAATCAAGGAGTTAATAGGCTGCTCACTTGGTCATAGCTTAACAACTTTTAAAAAGCCGGGACTAACTCTTTAAAACAAACAACTTTGAAAGGCGACAATGGGCGGTCTAACAATAACAGCAATCTCTGCCAGCCAGCCTTTGAGATAAGAGATAAAAACTTACTTACGGTTTCGTAGTCAAATGTACAGAATTTCGACTATTTTGAGGCGTAAGTTAACGCTTAGTTTTACAAAGTGCTCTAAGATCTCTTACAACATATAATTCTACCATTCAGAACCAATACCAGAGTTGGACACTGATTTATACAAAACTAGAAATAGCAGCCCTAGTGCAGTTTGCAAAACCATTGATTTTTATATGTGGATGATTTGCTCTTACACATCGGGGATACCAGAAGCGACATTGAAACATCCACATATATAAAGTGATATGTGGGTGTTATTCTTATCTTATAAATGCTAGAGTTTGCATGTTATAACATTTGCATATAGCTCAATCCTTTTATCGTGTCACTGGTTAACTCAAACCAGTGTGGTGAAAGGATTAGGCTCCTTTTTTGCACTTGGCACGAAATAATGTCTTCGAAATTTTTAGGTTCTCCAACATGTCGGTTTCATTACCATGTTAACAAAACCGTTGAGAGAGTCCTTGTGTAGCGCATATAAATTAATCTAACAGAAAAGTTCATTTGTAGACGACCGGATTCAAACCAACGACTTTAGGGTTGGAAGGACAAAACCATCAGACCATCAGTGCTCTCAATCCCGATGAATACATAGATTTGACCCTGATATAACATATAAACTGTTTAGCTACATACACCAAAGCTACAGACAGATGCTAGTATAAAGATAAAAATATCTATAACATAGTACCAACATATAAAATTCAACAAAAACCGCCCCTATAATGTATGGCGCGCACTAAGCGTGCGGATGACAGCCGCGTTAGCAATTTATGAACGCGCCCGAACACTTGCAATGTACTTACGTAAACTTACGATTGTAGAAAAATCATAAATTCAAATGCTTATACGCTCTATCAAATACATCGTGGATTCTTCATTTGTCATTTCATGAAGTAACATAGCATTTCTAAATTAATTATTTTTCGCATGTAATCTTAGCGGAACTTTAATTAATAAACTGTGACATCATACTACAAGTATGGACAATTGAATTATAAGTATTACCTATGTTGCAATGTGATTTAAACGACGATGAATCCCGAGAAAGTTCGAGACCATTCAGGCTGAGACGCAGAAGATTGCGGGTTCGATTCCTGCCGCGGGACAAATGTTTGTATGATCTGCAAGTATTTGTCTCGGGTCTGGGTGTTTCTATGTATAATATGTATGTATTTACAAAAAAAAAGTATATAAGTAGTATATCAGTCATGTTAGTACCCATAACACAAGCTCTGCTTACTTTGGGGCCAGATGATGCTGTGTGAAATGTCCGGGATTATTTATTTATGTTTATTTATTACGACTTTAATTTATTACGACTTTATTACAAAACAATCACTTGACACTGGTATAAAACTGTCAAAATGACAGATGCCATTATGGTAACAAAAGAAATGCATCGTCCATCTTTTTTTAAATTTGAAGACGGATGATATTTGATAGAGCAAGTAAGAGTTTGAATTTATGATTTTTCTATTAAGTAAATCAGTTGATACCAGACTAATTTGAGTGTTTTGTTAATACTTCTTTGGCACCCAAATTCACTTTCGACGATTCAAAGTGATCCTTGATATTGTATTAAATTAAATTGATAAAAACTGGTATCTACCCGCGACTTTGCATGCATGGTACCTACATAAAAAGTAGTATATATCCTTCTCAAAGATACTCAACAGGACAAGCAGACGTACCGCTCAGTACCATCCATACCTTGTCAATCTACCGACCCTTATGAACAAAGCGCTTTGCTTCCACTATTATAATACGTACAGCCAAGGATTGGAAAACTTTGCTGTAGTCTGTCTTTATTGATAACTACAATCTGGGTTTCTTCAACTCCAGAGTAAATAAGTGTTTTCTAGACCTTCGACCTAAACAATGGGACGTCGGCTGCATCGCCGCTTACCACCAGGAGAGATCGTTGTCAAACATTACAGGTCTAATTATGATAAAAAAAACTCCTTTCCAAATTTCCTTCGACCTAGACAATGGGACGCCGGCCGCATCGCCGCTTACCACCAGAGATCATTTTCAAACGTTACAGGTCTAATTATGATAAAAAAAATCTTTTCCAAATTTCATCATGATCGAACAATCGAAATCGATCAATATTTGAGA
Organism: Lampropteryx suffumata; assembly: GCA_948098915.1. NCBI lineage: Eukaryota > Metazoa > Arthropoda > Insecta > Lepidoptera > Geometridae > Lampropteryx > Lampropteryx suffumata. The sequence goes on from OX402560.1 coordinate 4,061,438, forward strand.
CGTTTAGCCGTGAAAACATAACGGACAGCAACACTTTCAAATTTATAATAATTAGTAGGAGGAAGTATGGTTGAATTGGTTAATATCATAATCCTCTAATAATTTAATCAACAAAAAATATTCATTTATTTATAGATATACAGTATAGCTAAGATTCACATATGAAACGAACCTAGAAATTCCGCTTCAAAATTGACAAAACTCATTCTTCAAAATTTCCTAATATGTAAGTTTTTGTCTCTGAATCTTAGACTAATCTACCTAAACTTGCCAAGTCGTTTGCAGATAAAACCTTAGTTTCATTGAGTCTGGAATTTGATGAATTACGTGGCATTTGTCTCATGCTTTGGTAAAGCTATATGTCGCTATAACATTATTTTATGAGACCACGAGACTTTTAGACGAGGAAAGAATTCCGTCACCATTTTACTCGTACTTCACCCGAGAGTCATTTGTTTGTACAAACTTATCTAGATCGATTAATATATTATTAGGTAGGCTACAACTCTTTATCCTTCCCCATAATAAACCTCTTTAGATAAATTTACATCATTTTTTCACCATAAACATAAAGGCAGGCACACACCGGCGCTAAGCTCTCTCAAACCAAAGATAAGCGCGCGTTATAGAGCTATTTCCACAAAATATTCCACAAAATGGCGCGTGATAGCAAACGAGGAACTAAGATAGCTATTTGAGATTAAATTATGTGAGGGTTTACTCTGTATCGACACGTTTTTGAGTAAAAAATTGTGCATAATCTTTTGAATATTGACAACCAAAATGTATATTGCAGTTTACGTAACGGTTTGGTCACGGAAATCCTATCACATCTTAGATAACATAGGTTTGTTTTTTTGTGGCTTGCTGCTTCCATACTCGAATTCTCTGAGTCGAATTTAAACGTGGAACGGGTACAAGGGTATTTTAATTTGGCAACTGGGGATTTTCTGTTGTTCTTTATTCAAATACTTTTTGAATGTAGAACATGAATTGAAATGTACAAAATGACAAATACAGTGCTGAAGTAAGAAGTACTTTATTAAGTCTTTATTACGATACTTAGCGTTATTCTGGATGCTTCTGTAGTTATAAAAACTAAGTAGACAAGTGAAAAGTATTCTTCCGTAGAATTTCCACGCGAAATGCAAATCAAACCATCGCACACCCAAATCCCACGCCTCATTATACAGAAACCCCCTGAAAATTGACTCTTCACAAAATAATATAACAAAATCTCAAAAACCCCGCACATTCCAATAATCCTTTACTTTAGCTCTCAACGGCGAGATTAAATTCCTCACAATATAACTAGTATTCCGAAAACGCCGCGGTCTTTTTAATATCGTATGTTATGGAAGCTTTTTTATACCGAATATAAAATATACAATTTCAGAGTAGCAGTGACATTGTGTATACCATCCATCTTTTCGGGTTTAGCGTTCCCGCTCTAACGTGTAGCTGCGTCTCCTTCTAGCGGATTTGTAGTGTCCCCCCTTGGGTTGGGATGGAATGGAGCAAGTAGGCAAGTCAACTCTTTGCGCATTTTTCATCGGGAAACGGCGGATATGAAGAAATGTATCGTGTGCTCAGGCGTGTTATGATTTTTCTTGTTCTATTATGAGTGCGGTGAAATTATAAAAAAGATTATAGGATTAACGACTGTATAGAAAAACTTACAGTACTTCTGCAGCGACTGTAGTGAGTTTATTTATAATTATAATCCAATAACAGCTATCGTGGCGTTAAAGTGTGGTCTGTGCTTATTAATGAATGAAGATGGCATCCGATTATATCTAAACATAGCTAAGGTATTAAAACTTTGTTTAAACCTTATTTCACAACAACTAATAACTAGGTAAACAATTTATTTACAGAAATATTTAGAGAAATGTACAAAATAATATACAATAATATAAAATACACGTGAAACAGTTGAGCTATCTAAGGACCGTTTAAAACGATCTATAGATAGCTCAACTGATCCAGATCACTGCCAGAGGGCAGCGTTCTCAAGATACTGGTGGCATTACCACGTTGAATGGCAATGCTAATACGCTGAGCAAGATAGGAGCCAGCTCTTGGGTCATGCAACGTATCTACCAGACGCCGTGAAATAATTTTGAATACACGGTGAGCTCCTGTTCCCCACTGGCCCAGGGTCTCGACTCCAAAAGGCTTAAATATGTAGGCCTTATCCAAACCAGCATATTTGCGGTTTTTGAGGTCCTCGGCGCATTCAGCCGCCACACCAGCTCTAACGGAAGTCCCCGACAGATGGGATGCGGCCAGGATGTCTACGCAAGTAGCATCCCAAGTTAATATTAGATAAACCTTATGTATTTAAGAAGTACAAAACAAAAAAGATGGTTATTATAATTATATCTCAAATGTTCCATTCTACTTAGTTTAACATTATATATTTCTTTAAGTATGATAAGGGTACGTACGTCATCTTAGACTTATATTTCTACTAATACAATTTTTTTTATTTTACAGGCCTAGATGATGGTTTTTTTGGTTTTTTACAACTGTTATAAAGTGTAGCCAGACTAAATAGATATTGCGGCTAAAGTTATGCGCTCAGTGACTTTATATTCAACCCTCTTAAAATCTTTAAACGGCATTTAGGTTTTTACTTTTAGTTCTGGATAAGAGCACTAACTAGATTAACTGTCACAACCAAATATATTAATTTTTGACTTTAAATAACTGGGTATAAATAATGCCACTTGATAACATAAAATGGCAATAAATAAAGTTTAAAAAACCTTTGTGTACCCAGCGAACATCAAACGAAGCAAAACGTTAGCTGGAATTTCTTATTCCAACTACACACCAGTCTAACAATTGGCTTCCCAGTCACAATCCAGTTATATTTGCTAAAGAGTAGGATCCAGAGAGGTAAAAACTCCCTTCGATTTAGGATTCTGATCACGTGACTCGGCGGCGTACGTGACACTGCCATCTAGCGGCTGCTACTATAGTTAGGTTTGAGTCTGGAACGTTTTACTTAGCTTGTATGTGCTTAGGCTTAGTTAGATGAATAAGTATATTGGCTATGGCTATAAGAGTGTGAACTATCAAATATAAATGAGGAGGATTTGCATACGCATAAGTATAAAAAAATACAATTAACAACACTATAGGAACAAGTAATTTGCCTTAAACTAAAGTCAATAGAGAAAGAGAAAGGATTTTTATCCCTAAAAAGAGAAAAACAACGAAACAATAGTTAAAACAGTATTCTAAGTTTCAATTAAATTGCGTTCTGATTTTAATAACGAACAATCAACATTTTGTGGCAGAATGACTTGCAGATTCGAAATTCAATTTTTAAATATAAAATGATTCTATTCGTTCGTTTCCTCTTCAAGGTAGGTACTTTCTACTCTGTGCTCAGAGATTATAGCTATGTATGATTCATATCAAAACTGACGTAATACTGAAATGACATTACAATAAATAGCATCTTAATATTCCGAGGCATCGAATACATGTTTCATAGCCATTGTGAATTTTAAACAACTTCATGAATGGATGGCTCTTTAATGCATAACTCATTCATAAAACAGCAAACGGCCAATGGTAAAGCAATCAGCCGTTTGAGAGAAAGACAAATTTAACTTTTTGGTAGTAGAAAACAAAAATGAACCATGAAACAAAGTAGATAGAAAAACATAAATGTAAGTAGGTAAGTCTGTCTTGAAGGCCAAAATATCCAATTTATCAGAAAAAGGTTTTATTGTTTTTTCTATTCTACGAAAAGTTTGTGAGCAGAGATAGTAAGGTACATTAAAAAAATATTAGGTGAGTATAATTTTTCTACAGAAGAATTTCTTGGGTAAAAGAAAAATAATGACGCACTTTACATGAAACCCGATACCCCAAATGTTTACACTCACATTTCAAACAAAAATTCTCAGAAAACATGAATTCTCTGTATGAGTTCTATGTAAATCCACTTTTAACCAAATACAAAGGTCGGTGTGGAATAGGTAATGTAAGAAAGCAGAATTACCATAGGGTCGATCTACATGCTTGGCGTAGCTGTACAGGAGCGAAATAGGGAGAAAAATGAGGTTAAAACATTAGGAGATAGGAGGTATAAAGCAAATATAAAGAAACTTGCGATGATTAAGTCGTAGGTTCCTTCGCGACCTAAAATTTAAAATAAAACACATTGGCTGGACAATTCACACAGCACCATCAAACCCCACTGGCAAGAATACAATAACAAAACACTCAGACACAGAACGAGCACCTTAACAAAAATATTTGTCCTGAATGGGAATTGAACCAGTAGTTACACAGCAAACGAATATTTTTCATAAGCTAGATCTTAGGTTGTCTCAGTCTAAATTTGTCCCATAAATTTTACTGGAAATGGGAGAAACGGGAATGAAAGTCCTAGCTACAGCCCTGGCTGACGAGTTCGCTTTGTACCAGACCAGACATAATCTATATATTTTAGTACGTGAAAACAGTTTGTATTTGTATGGATTCATTGGTGTTGCCATGTAAGATAGGCCTGCACAGTGTGCCGTAATATAACTGTACAGTGTAACATTTTAGACTCTACTTAGTATGACGTTTAAAACTATGATGGCCAGTCATATATATTCATAAGGGAATTTATAATTCACGCATAAATCTTGGAAAATACATCTTTTATTTTGTAAATTAGTACCTACCTTCATAATAAAAAATCTGTTCATTAGCCTTGGTTAGGTAGATATGTATAAAAATGAGAGTAGCTATGTTTGTAAATAGATATATTTCACCTTTCACCACCTTATTTCACAATGTTATACAAAAAGACACACTGAACTATTTACGACTTTAGTATAATAACTGTAATTAAAAAAAAATACATAAGATGATGAGCACTTCATATACTATTTTAGTAGTTAGCGTACACGAGCGAATTATTTTTTAATTAAGTTGATTATTGCATAACTGAAACGTCGGAAATACATTAAAAAGCAATACACAATAAATTTAGGAACACCTTGGTACTAAAAACAAAAATTCTGATAGTTAAAGTTTAAAAAATATAAGGACATAACCTTGTTTGTCAATAAGTTACCATGATTTTGCAATCTTATGTCTATGAAAGTGTATAATATACTTTACTAAATAAACAACTTATTTTACTGTTACAAATAACTCCAAAGCTGCATCAACCGAAAGAAGTTTCAAAAACAAGAGAAAGTACATTTTCCACACCGAAAATTGAGTTCCAAATTTAAATTCAAACTTTATCACACATTGTTCCCCCAAAATAATGGAACGTTTTTGAAATATGAACTACGCACTACGTAAATACCCGTTCGCGTCCCCTAAAACCGTTTCCGAGAAAAGCGAATCCCATCCATCAACAAAGAAAATAGCGATCCGCCGTGCCCGAGACAAATGATTGACAGGCAGAAAAAAAACGGAATAAAAAGAAAAAGAAATGATTCTTCAAATTTTCGCGGCGTTCGATTTTTTCCTTTGTCGTTTTCTGTTTCCATTTGTAATAAGAGGTTTGTTCGAAAACGTTGTCGAAGCGTAAAAGTCTTTTGGGCAAGTTTTTTTATTGGTTTATTATAGGACACGGGTTCATTTGGGATGAGATGGGACAAAGGGACGACAAAGGCTGGGATACTTGAATTGCTGATTATGTTGATTTAAGATGACTGTAACTTTTATAAAAGGAGTTGAAATGAGGACGGGTAAATTGAAAAATTCTTATACATTTTTGGAAGTTTATGCTGAAAACTGAATAATTATTATAATTGGTGTTTATTTAAGTTTACTGGCAATACTAGACTATGATAGTGTGATCTCCTAAAGTTTCGGAGACTATGCGTAAACTTACGCTTTCATAATTTGTCGAGATTTTGTGTATTCTGATATAAGAAAGCGTGAGCGCTAGTTTTTGTTTCTAAAACGCTTATATTCAGAGACAAGACTAAGACTGACCCATATTATTTTAGTCTGCCAGATTCCAAAGTTATATATTTCAAAATACCTGTTTTTTTCTAGAACGAAAAATACGTTTTTTCTGGAATTCTAGAATATTTCTAGTACTACAATAATTCCAAAACTATTTTTTTTTTCTTATATATCTAGACATTTGGGTCTAGAACCTCTGATCTAATTTATGTATCAGCCTACGACCGGGCTCGGAAACAATGAGAATATACTACATACATACATACTTGACAGATTCTAGAATAAACACAAACTTAATTCCATTGAATCAAACAACTAAACAAAGTATTGATTGTTCCGGATCAGCTGTTCGTTGCAATAACCTGAAAGCGTTCGAAATTTAAACTCAGTGACCTTGTAAAAGCGCTAATTCGCGCCCCACACCCCCACATAATTTGCGTTTACAAACTGATTACGCAGCAGACGATTCCGTTTCACTCTCACTCTGCCGTTCTCGCTCTCTCCCATTCATGAAAAGTTTAATTATACCGCCTTGGATGGCGTTATGCGATAGTGAGAGTGTCGGGAAAGTTTGATTGGACTTTCCCGGGATAGTTGTTGCTTGAACTTGTTCGAAAACTAGGACAGCGTCATCTGTGGTACTTACAGCTGTTGTTTGTTTTGATAATACTGAGTATTGTGTTTCTTTTTTCACGATAACCCAGAAAAAGATTATGTTCAAATCATTCCTGTCTCTAAGTCATACTTATCATCATCAGCTCCATGCACTTAATCCACCACGCACCACCATGTTTTCTTTGGTCCAACTCAACTTTTGTGTACTACTATAAAGTAATAGGTTAGCATTATAAGGTTATGAAACAAGAATAATATTAGATTTGATTGTTTAGATTTAGATTGTTTGAGATGATATGAGTAAAAAAGGGGTGAGTGAGTATTGAGAAGACGGCTGTTAGAGGAAAATGGAAGAAGGAAATTTGTGCCGAATCAATTTCAATAAATACATAATTCAGTTGAAACAATGCCCCTTGTCAATCATGAGACAATCTCTTTAGTCAAAAGTCAAAAGATACTTTATTCAATTACAAGGATCACTTTGAAACGTCTTACATACTAGATGAATTTAGGTGCCAATTCGTCCTACCCCAAGTCTGAGAAGAACTTGCAAGAAACTCGTCCTGGTCCAAGGGCTTTTTTACATGATCCATCTTATAACTACCTTAACTACGAAATACTAATATAAGCGAGTTTATATATTAGTATATCTATCTATATATATATATATATATATTTATGTACATATGTATATGTATCGTTTTTTTAAACGTACCTAACCTACATGCGTTAATAATATTGATTAATGATATATGGTGTTCCTACTGCATGAACTCATCCACCATTACTTAGCCATCTTCGTCTCAGACTTTTAACGCTCCCCGCTTCTCAAACACTCATTTATTTTCCCGCCTTGTCTTGCCCTTAATTTGGGGTAGGTCGGGGCTATTAGCCCCTGGCGTAATGAGGGGGAGAGGGGGGTAAGAATGAGGTTAGCGTGTCACTTGTTGGTGTAATTTGTCTTAAGATAAGATGATGTTATTCACTCGTCTCCTTAAGGACTTGATGTAATATAATACTTTTTTTCTTCCTATAATGGCATCTGTCATAATCTTATGTAATTTTTTTGTTATAAAATCGTTACAAAGTCGCTGTCGATCTATCATTCGTCTATCTAAACGTCATCACGGAATGACCGTCTAAAATTTTCTTGGTTTCCTTGTCGTTCAAATTACAAAACCACATAATACACTTATAATTCCATTGACTACATTTTGTGCTAAATAGTCAAAATTTATGTTTCCCAGTGAAGCATGAGATTTTTTCGAATTAATTTTTATGAGTTATGTTATGTCATAATATATCAAACGTAGAATATAGAAACCATTTAGTTTCCATTGACGACCTCTGTGGCGCAGTAGGCCAAGGCCCAGCTGAGACCCAGAAGGTTGCGTGTTCGATTCCCGCTGCGGGACTGTTTGTATGCAAGTATTTGTATTAGTTCTGGGCGTTTCTATGTATAATATCTATGTATTTACAAAAAAAAGTATATAAGTTGATACTTATGCATCAGATAGGTATCAGATATGTGGTACCCATAACGCAAGCTCTTCTTACTTTGGGGCCAGATGTAAAAATGTCTGGCATTATTACTTAAGCAAAACATTGTTATTTTTGTTTCTACTTGTTCAATGTATATTTGGTTTGCAATAAAGTGTTTTCTATTCTATTCTATTCTATTATTATTATTATTTTAAGTGAATTCTCGTTGCTTTTGATTTAAATTTAGATTTTTTTATTTGTACGATATGTCTGAAAACTATAGACGGCAAAAACATTTAATGAAGTAACTCTACTAAGTATGTTAATTAATTTTCTGTTATTAAAACCTTATTGTGTAATGTTGGCGGTATTTTTACTAAAAAAGGATCACTTCTTAGCTAAGTTTCTTAGCTTCTTATTCAAATGACTTAGTGACATTGGACATTTGACATTCGCAAAATTGACATCAAGATAGATGCTATAGGCAGAAGAAGATTATGTTTGGCCGTCTTGCGAAGCACATATTGCGCTCTTATATAATACATTTATCTTGATAATATTTCTCGATTTTACAAACTAATAGTAATTTTGGTGTTTTTATTTATATAGAGCTAGAGTTATTGACTCGAGTGTGAATTGGAATTAAAGCTTTGTATTTCTTTGCGATTCGAGTAAAAATAATCCGTATAATCATTTTATATAAAAGACATCATTTTATATAAAACTAGCGACCCGCCCCGGCTTCGCACGGGTGCAATGCTGATACTAAATATACTACAGAATGTCTTTATATACGTACAACGTTATCTAAGATAATAACATAACCTTATAAAGAACCGAACCGAACCGAAGACTTTTTTGTAGATCTTTTTAAGGTGTACAATACTGTAGTATCTACATTATTTTGATCTATCTCGTAGGGTTCAGCCAACGTTTGCAATGTAAGCGAAAAAAAATGTGTTTATTTACGACATCACATTAGAAACCTCTAAAATTATCAGTGTTTCTCTACTATATAATGCATGTATTATACATATAAACCTTCCTCTTGAATCACTCTATTAAAAACTGTATCAAAATCCGTTGCGTTGTTTTAAAGATCAAAGCATACATAGGGACAGACAGATAGCGGGAAGCGACTTTGTTTTATACTATGTAGTGATAAGAAACGAAAAACGACAAGATACGACTTTGTGACATCATAATATAAACACTTGGTAAAATTTACACAATTAGGACACATGCAATTGTAATTCTTCATCACATGAAGAAGAAGCAGAAAAAAAAGAAGGAAGGAAGGAAGGGTAGAGTAATGATAAAGTTTGTGCTGGCTGATATGTGATTGGTCAAAATGTAACATCATTTGGAATTATTATTTCTTGAAGAGATAACACGCTAACAGTTCGTTCTCAAAAAAACACGATTCTCAAGTCTCAATATTATAAATAAATAATTCCGGACATTTCACACAACATCTCATTCACTCATTCACCTGGCCTCAAAGTAAACAGAGCTTGTGTTATGGGTACTGCATGACTGATATACTACTTATATACATTTTTTTGTAAATACATACATATTATAAATAGCAACACCCAGACCCGACAGAAATACTTGCAGATCATACAAACATTTGTCCGGAGGCGGGAATCGAGCCCGCAACCTTTTGCGTCTCAGCTGGGCCTTGGTTCACTGCGTCACAGAGGTCGTCCATAATATGTTCTTACTTATAATTACAAAGTCGTAAACTAACTCCAAGGATGCGGTGTGGTTTGAAGTCCTTAATAATAACTGTTCATTTGATATTGCGATGAATTCATCGAAACCAACTCCGCCGCCATTACCCGACAATTCCGTTCGCAATCGTAATATCATTGTTAATATCCATTTATTGCCAGCCAATAATGTTAAACACGGCAATATTGCTTTTGAGTTGCTGGATAACGACCGTTGGCAATAGCTTTTATTGCTATTCCGTTGTTGAAGAAACTAATAGTGGAAATTAGCTTGTGAATTGGTTTGTCCGTAAACCTTCTTAGAACGTGTCATTTCTTGTAATGGTTCTTTCACCATCGTTCAAAATACCATAGATATACTGACCATAAAAAACTAGTGACACGCAAAACGACAGAACGGCACATACGACATAAAGGAAATTTTTAATTTTTAATGCCAGTTCTTAAACGATGATGAAAAACATCTTAAGGAAATTGACACATCCTGAAATCTAAATACTTAATTCATTGCATCATCATCATTGGCCTTTGTTCATCTGTTAAGATGATTTAGGTGGCGTCAGTAAAGTTACAGAGCAGTTAGTTGTAATTGAAAACATTCGTTCATCTATCCATTCCAGCAAGCTGAGGTGAATCTCTTCTCCACTGCCTGGGATTCTGTTTGATAGCGCAGGCCTTTTTATATACCCACACTAACCTCTCGACCTTCATTGCATAGTCCTATAATCAATGACGGACTTGCATCTTGCCACGTACGGAATTCTTAGTGGGGCTTGTGTCAAATATCAGGTCTCAGATCTGACAAACCCTTTTGATCTGATAATCGCTGAGCTCAGGGGGCAACCAAAACTAAACTAAAGTCAATACGTTATTTTTGACTTATTTCGTACAGCGCTAATCATTATAACGGAAACGACTTAGATCTAATTTGGATTATACGTTGAACGAAAAGTTGCTGGATTGCGTTATTTTTGACAGAGCTTTCAAACGAACGTTTTTGATTTAGTACATCCTAGTCGTCTGTGCATAGAGTAGGTAGGTATAAAATTTGTTCGATTGGTAAAATCAACGATTGAATCGTTTTGGAAGAATAGCGCGGTACCATTTTGATAATAATGTTAGCCATATCTAAACCTTTGCCAAAACCAATCCGTTCAATGGCAATCACGTTGACAAATACCGTGATCGCCCTACTGGTAGTCGTGCGAATTTTTTAGTTTTTCATTTTTGTATAATTTTGTTGTCAATGCTTATTAGTTTTTATATGACAATATTCAGAAACAAATTTGTTTGAATTCTGTACAATATAATAAGTAAATAAAACATTCTAAGCAAGTATATCAAACAAACATTAAAGAAAGCTACACGTATCCAAACGAGATTATATACCCTTTACAAGATAATCCTTCAAAAAATCTCTTGTACGCAAACAATGACCTTATTCAACTCAAAGACCCAACACAATATACTGGGTGTTCTTATCTTTAAAAGGTTAACTCTACATAGATATAAAAAACTATATTTTTATAAAGCTTAAAAAATAACTCTTCTTGCTTGCTCTTCTTCTCTGCTTCTCTTTACTTGCTTCATTAACTTCATGCACTGCATTATTTTTTACAAATTAACTGCCGAAAAAAAATTTCGACAACAACAGATACCTAATAAGTTGATGTAATAATGTAGCTTTCAAATAAAATTGTGATCAAACTAACTTTTGATCATCATCACAATTTTAGATCTAAAAGCAACATGTTTTTTTCACTCGTAGAACTCAAAATTGCTAGCATTGTATCTTGAAAGAACACCCTGTATATGTGCCTACAATACACGCGCTCGCTAAATCCTTCAGAAGCGAGATGGGACCGGGTGGGTGACGCGGGTGAACCCAGGGGGCACCCACCCTCACCTATAGAATGTCTCCGAAACCCCTCCGTGAAGAAGGGTTACCTAGGGAGCGGGATAGAAAATAGTACATAATAAAAATTCAAAATAAAAGCTTCCAATTTTTCGGAATACCCAACGGATTGGGATATGCGCCTTTGTAGGTTTTGTGAAGGTTTTTATGTTAATATTATTTACATATGGTTTGATGATAACAATGTTGTTAGGATGTTGTTAGATCACATTGTGACATGATATGTGGATGTTTTATGTACTTTCATCTTTTTCGTCAAAACAGATTATGCTCTTGATGGTGGCCATTCATATCTTCTCATTCCTACTTAAATTTCTGAAGTTGTCTAAGGGTCAATTAGCAGCATTACTTACTAAACTATAACAATTATATAAAAACCATACTCCGGTCCTTATAAAACCAAATCTGTTAAAAGGTAATTATTGTAATTGACTCATTATTCATTATTTTCTAATTCTTCAGTTAAGGAGCTCAAATAAAATAAAATCAAAATCGTAATGGTACACAGAAAACGAAAATTATCTATTATAAATTCTAACAGATCGTTTCTTTTCTAGCACAAAAGAATTTGAAGGTCATTAAAGCTAAACATTTAAAAATTAGTGTTTCCTATAAAGGGATAGTCATTGCGTTTGTCAGTTGATTCAGACTCGAAATATAAATCACATGAGGCAGTCAATAAGTCAAATTAGACTCTATTTGGAGTTCGGAGGACAGAGTTTTGGACTTCTAACATTTTCACAATATAAACAACATTTTGAGGCACCAATTCTCGATCAAATCAAACTTATTTCGGAGTAATGAAATAAGGAAGCTGTGGCCTGATCGAACATCCTCGCATCAGGTACCGAATCAGTAAAGAAATTCCATTTTCAAACGAAAAATCCATCCAATACAATATATCACACGGTTCTAAGCCCGTTAGGACTGACAGAGACAAGCATATAACTTTGTGTGTGTTAGAAAGGGATGGAGTCAAATGTCCCTGCGAAATGGAACGTAAGAAGATTGAATAGAAATCACACTAATGCTTGCACGAGTTACCTTTACACACACTAGTGAGGGAAATAGGAATGAGATCTTAAGGGACAGGCTTGAAGTGGGCTTGTTAGAAAATTGTGGAACCATACCTAGAACCCAGCAGCATCGTAACTAGGTTTTACATTTTGATCTTTGTAAATCTAAACTAAGTACAAGTAGATGAATCAGATGAGACAGCTATTCTTTTCTTACAACACCATAATGAAAGAGACACGATATTCAAATTCAAAGCTTTATATAATGTGTTTACAGAACCAGACAATATATGGGTAACAGACATAATGGGAACGCGATAAAGTTTAAAAAAGATAAAAATTATTATTATTATTGATGATTATTTGAGAAGCAAATATTTCCTAAATTATTTATTCTCGAATAATATCTGGTTAAATTAGTAATTTTTGTGATTTTTTCAAATAAAGCTTGAGTTATCGACGGGTGTAAATATATTTTTTTACAATTCGAGCAAAAATAATCAGAAAATTTATTATTATGAAAAGTCGCCATTTTATACAAAATAACATATTATTGTTATTTTGTTATTTTTATACAAAATAACGTCTTATTGTTTAAATTATGCGTAATTATAGTCTAATTGTGCAATATATTCGAATACAATGTATAAGTATTGTATTTATGAATAAATAATGTTTCTGCAAAACTAATTATAGCGACTTATTAGTATAGTGTATATATACTTTGTGATTTGTACGACAAGGATGCCATAATAGGAGGAACAAGAGCTTTAATTTATTCAATTGTAATGTTGCATAAAGTAACGAGAAGCTTGAAAGGAATAATTATTCGATTAATACCATGTGTCAAGTGCAGACAAATGACAATCGACTGCAACTGTGTAGAGGTATTTAACAAAACACTCACTTGATATATATATATATATATATATTTAATAAGCACGGTTTACACTGGTCAATTCATTTGATTTTCTAAATAGTAATTTCAAACTACTTGATAAAAACAATTTAAAAGTTGTATAATACCAATCATATAATTTTTGACATAATAACAAACCAATAACTAGTTAAGTTGCTATACACAGCTTTATTATAAATAACATAATAATGAGGGTAGTTGTAAAGTTATCCAGTCACTCCTCAAACAATTTTCCGCAAGCCGAAAGTAATTGGGAAAAGGGAAGACAGATTGCACCTTAACAAAAGGGTTGGCCATGTGTGCACAACTACATGGAAATATACAGATCAGCCGGAAAGAAACCACGCACACATGCACAATGAAAGGCTTAGATCACAGGGATGTCCCTACGATAAAGATCGACCATATACTCTGTCGGGAAAATCCCGAACTGACATAAAGAAGGATTTCAGAAAATTAACCCAAAATTAGCGCTTCTCTGGTTTTTCTTCTGCATATATTAAGAAAAATTCAACAAACATTTTGCTAGACCTAATCCACGGACTTGATATACACCTCTGATCTCTGAGTTAATTTGTCTAAGGGGTAGTCAGAGGCTTGTCCAAAAATTTGAAAAAGAAAACTCTAGACGCCCACTCCGTGATGATGATTAGAGTGAAATGACGATCAACTGTGACTCTGTAACGATATTATATTATCTTCTTCTTTTTTTTTCTTCTTTTATTCCTATAATCTTGTTGACAATTTAGCCAGTGTGTAGTGATGGTTTTGGTTTAAAGTCATAGTCATCATGTCACAGTCATGACGATCGTCATTTGTCTTTTCTAAACTACATTGCGGAATGGCCGTCTAGAAATTCCTCGTCGTTTAAATCACATTGCAACAAAAAACACTTATAATTCAATTGTCCATAATTGTGCTATAAAGTCATAATTGAATAAAATACCGCTAAGATCACTAAATAAAACATGCAGAAGCACAAGATACAAATATTAATTTGTTTTGTTACTTTATTAAATGATAAACGAGGAATCGACGATATTATTACAAAACAAAATCACTTGACATTGACATAACTGTCAAGTCAGATGCATAGGAAGAAGAAGAAGACTGTGACATCCCTGCTTCACTCACACATACACACGTGTGTACACAGTAATCTTGTTTGACTGTGCGTGTGTGGGTGATTTTTCGCGATAGTACCCCCGGGTAGCATAATGTCGAGGTGGCATTATTTATATTTTCTTGCATTTGTTTTGAGAAAATAGTTCTAGAATCTTCTTTTTACATGCTCTTAACTTTGATATATTATTTTTTCTCTATAGGTCTCTACAGCATAAGGTCTTGGTGGGTACCAGCACAGTGGCAGATATTCTGCCTCCGCACAGTAGTATGCAAGTATTACTGAGTGCCGGTTCGAAGGCACTGGAGCAAGTGATATTACTGACAGACAAAAGTCCTTATGTCTAGAGCCAGCAATGCGTGATACCTCCTGGTATTGTTAGTCAAGTTAGCCATCAGGTTAGCTGATAATAGTGTGACTGTACGTGTTATTATGTTAAATGAATTCGTAGTTTTCTTAGTCGGATTTATATATAAACTCAATTTAGCGCTGATACCTATCATTGTTTAACGTAGTTTAATCTGAGCTCTGGATAATTTACATTCAATGACAATGATCAAGGATATGTACTAGCAATCCATGGCTTCGCACGCGTGTTACTTATGGAAATGTATCTAGTTCTTTTTACCAGCACATCTACCAGCTACTCTTTTTGTTATATATGCCGATCGATGTAAATCTCTAATGACACATGTCTAATAATTAATAATAGAAATTGATATTTTTTTAAATTTTTTGATAATTTTATGTATATTATTCTGTACATTTCTATAAATTTTTTTTCAATAGGTTTATGGCAGTAAATAAAATTATATATTTATTACATAGAGGTCACTCAGATAAGTGGTTCAATCTGAAAACCAGCGCTACTTTCGTGTCTGGAAGTAGCACCTCATTGGTTCATTATTGTTATGTTAAGTACTTTTGTTATTAATGTTTTTAATATAAATGAAAAATGAAATGTAAAAAGTAGCCTATATCCCCATGACACATTCTCCAATACCAAATTTCTTCCTATCAGTCTCTTAACCCCGAATAGGTAACAAAGAAACAACACAACAGATAGACACAATTTATAATATTAGTATGGAAGTATTGATGTAGTATCATAGTGTAGTATAAGTATAATTAAGTTTTTCACCACTAGGGTGTTTTAGGGTTGAAGATGAAGTATTGAAATAGTCAAGGTGCTTTAATGGCCAGTTAAAACATTATTAACCCTATTAAGAATACGGGGTCGATCTAAAAGGCAATATCAGTCTATAAAAAAACTAGTTTAGCTTACCTATACTTTTAACATAAATAAAGAATCGTCCGGTGACATTTGTGTCAATGATGTAAGATGCAAATTTAAATAATACACGTGTCTATTTACGAGTATATATAGCTTGGTTTATTTTTTTGCTGAATCATCCTGTACATGTCTCGCATGGAAGTCGATGGTTACCATTCGCGTTTAAGTATTCGATTTGTAAGCGTGCTTGTTTGGAGCGTTTACACAGGACAGTAACTGGAACGAGCTAGTGACGAATTAACATGCATGTTAGAAAGTCTACCTATAGATATTCTTCAAGTGATTTAGTTTTATAGTTGTTAGTACCCTATGAACCCTATTTCAATCTTATTTGCTAAACAATTTTAAGTAAGATATTTTACTTATTAAAAATCGTGAGAATCGCCAGAAAATACTCATTTTAGGGTTGAATTTTTGACCCGAATCAAGATAATGGTAAAAATATCGAGATTATGTCCAAAATTTTGCATTTTTAATGACGTTACTTAGTATATAACAACCTACAGGTTTTCATTTTATTCATAAGCCTACCTACATTTTAAAAACCCAGAGTAAGCTAGTTCAATACCATGACCATGCCTTCTCTGGTGGGCTGTTCTAGTCACATTAGAATCAGACAGTAACCAAACGATAGCTCTTGACGTATTTTTGTGTTTTGTTATTAAACAACGGCTGAACTCTCGCTATGATCACGAAGTCAACATCGAATGAATAATTATTTTTGTTAGGCCAAAAAGATAATTTTTATTTATATATTTGAGTATTTATCATGCAATCAAATTGAAGAGATTAGAATATAACGTTGTAAATCTGTGACATTTTCTAGAGTACAAAATGTATCAAAATAGAAACTAAAATATTTGACTGGCCTCTCAGCTTATTAGAATAGAAAAGAATAGAATAGAAAATATTTATTAAACGTCACATATCAAATACAGTGCAAATGTAATGTAAACTAGTCTATATTAGCTCTACTTGCTGCGCAGCGGTTCCTCTGAGGGTTTAATTCCTCGCCAAGACAAACATTTATGTGATGAACATAGGTCTTAGGTTTGTGTCTGGGTGTTATAAGGTATCAAAAATATTTATTTAAAAATATTTAGGTCTTATATCAGTCATCTGGTCACCATAATATACCTAAGCTGTGCACAGTTTGGGGCTAAATGGTGTGGTGTGCATTGTACACCAATATTTATGTATATATGATAAAGGAATAGGCACCCTAAGATTATGACTGACTGTTGTTCCCCACATGCTTAATAATTAGGAGATTATTCCCAGCAGCCAAGTAACGAAGGCAAGTAACTAGCCCGTTCAAACGCAGCACAGCAGCTCTGTCGTGTCACGGATACATTTGCCAGCGTATGCTTTGTTAGTCATGTGATATGGAAAACAGTATGATTTGTATACTTACCAACAGAGTAGGTAAGTACAATCAGCTACACACTAAAATGTATACATTTCATACATCCATACTGATAACAAAGATATCTCTGTCTGCTTGTGTGTTTGTTACCCTTTCATTCATAAAAGATAAGTGGTTCTTGATAAAATTAGGTAAGAAGATGCATCCCGACGCATCCGTCACGCATGTTTCCCGGCGTAGGCAGTCTATGGATTTACATTTTCTTCGATGTTGACTAAGACACTGGATGAGACTTGGTAGATACCGAAAAGTGCCTATACCCAACAGTGGGCGTAATCGGGCTGAATGATGATGATGGTGATTTTCTTTGTATATCTATGTTGTTTTTAAAATGTAAACATCTTGGTGTAGCCGACTGTACATCGTGTATGTTGCTATTGGTAGATATAATGTATTCAAGAGTCTTGTGACTTTGTGTGTAGGCAGGCGATGTTTTATATGTGCGTTATTTTATACATAGTGGAATATTTCGCGACTTTCATTACGTAATGTGATATTAATAAACAAAAAAGCTTGCCTTACTATCACAATTATTATCCTTCAACATTTTACGAGAAAATTGACGGAAACGTCATCTAGGTAGCTTTCAAATTTAAATAAAAAAAATGTATATTTGCAGCAAAACAATACAGTTTTACAATTTATGCATAAAGTTTATAAAGTAAAATGAAACAAAACTAAATAGTATAAACTATTACAAAGAGATTTAGCATTTTATAACCTTTTAATAATTCGTTGTCGGCTACTGGTCGAAATTCGACCATTGTTAATGTATTTTTTATGCATAATTAAAAAAAATATAATCATTTTCCACTCCTTCTCCATATAAACTATAAGTGTGCAAAATTTCATACTCCTCCATCTGCGCAATTTTCTCAAAAACGGGGAACAATTTTTTTGCTTCACGTATTAATATAATTTCTTAACACTAAGAGTAGTTTTGGTTTGGTAATGGATGATATTTATATAATTAGTTAATTATGAGTGTGGGTACTAGATAATTATCTGTATCGTGGGTATCTGTACGAATTTTCAATTATGTTTACGTGGCGTTTCAGTATATGGGATAAACGCCCAAATACTGAGTCAAATTGAATTAAACATTAATGTTTACAAAAGTCACTCCTTAATATAGAATTGTATATACTAAACCATACTATCTAAGTAAAATCTACATTAATTAATAACTGAATGTGGAAGTAAGACATCTATAAACCTATTAAGGGATGACATAAGAAATCATTCATGCCTCTGAGTGTGGCAGTTAGATCCTAAAGAGTGTTCAGCTACAACGAGGGTTAAAGTTTGCCTTAAAATTAATGTGTAACTTTTTAAGTTCGCTTCCTCTTCACCCCCCATCTCCCCATCCTCTGCTTTCTTAGAAGGATGGGCAGTTAATCAGTCTATCAGTTCAGTATCGTAATTAATATGTGGTAAGTTAGATGGAAATGACTGTTCCCTGAATATATAGTGGTTACGCAATTACCACGCAATGCTCGATCGATCCGTGTATATTGATAACAAGCTTCTGCCTGCGGCTTCGCATACGTGGCATATAAAAAGTAGCCTATCTTCTTCTCCATGATATAATCTAACTCCATTCCAAATTTCATCGAGATCCGTTCAGCCGTTAAGCTGTGGTAAGGTTACAAAGAAATATAGAAATACAAAAAGGTTGCCTGGAAGAGATCGCTTATAGCGATAAGGCCGTCCATTGTACAACTTTAATGCTAATTATTTTTTTGTATGTTCTCTCTGTGTACAATAAAGCGTTTATGTATCTATACTTTTGAATTTATTTTAATACACGGTTGAATTAAACAACATAAATTTATAGCAGCCCTTTTTAAAAATCTGTCTTAACTTTAGACTACAGTATACCTGAATACAGCCTAGATACGAATCGTCTGCACAGGATTTCCGATCAAACCCGAAAATGGCCGAGAATTCATCACTAACTTCTATATTTTCGTACCTTACCCCTAATATTCGAGTTTTACCCCTAAAGTTGGGAATTTATCCCTTCATGTCGGATATCCTGAAGATACGTTTTGTTCATTTGGCTAAGCGGTTGATTTCAAAAGGTTTATTTATTTTGTATACCCATTGTTGTGAAGTGTTTGTTTACTATCGAATGCTTTGAAAACCTCACGACAAAAGTGACTTTCCTAACTAAATACTTGGATATCTAAATGTATCTTATAATCCCACAGTAGCTAATGTAATGTTGTTTCGGTTGCTATCTCTATACATTGTCCTTAGAATGTCAAGGACAGACTATACTTTAACACCACTCTTACTAATTATGTGATTATAACATTAGACGGTAAGTATTGGAACGAGTTCCTTATCGCACGGTAGATATGGACTTGGCGGATGGGGGCTAGGCAAAAAAAAGATAATATTTTTCCGTCACGAATTTCCGTTACGACCCTTTCCTTAGTGTAGACGGTTATTCATAGGCTGACACGATTGAATTAATTAGATGAATTGGATGATGAACAATAAAATATTTATTTTCACAACTCGAAAAAATAAATTAATTACGAAATTTCTTACGATTCCTTTAATTCCTTAATTATTTCTGCGTTTCATTTAATTGCTCTCAGACGCAAGTAATTCATTCATTTGTATTTGTAATCAATAATATAATACGTTCATCAATAATAATATACTACGAAAGAAATTTCGTTCCACGACACTCACGGTTTTTTTTTCATATTAGTAAAGTATTATTTTATTAGAAGTCAATATAAGGAGCTTCAGAGGTGTACTTTAATCCTTTCACCACACTTGTTCAAAATAACTATCGACACGATGAGATAATTAGAGTTAAAGTAAATTCCAGTGAAATAGTGTCTCTAAATTTTAAAACCACTTCATATACATCTTACTAAAAATATAAATGCGAAAGTTGTTATTGCACTGAATCGGCTGGACAGATTTAGATGAAACTTTGTAAAGACGTAGTCAGTGTCCTGGATTATCATAGCGTAAGATTTACTTAGGAACCACATGTTTGAAACCGCAGACAGGAACTAGGGTAAAAAAATGAGAAATTTTATATGGTTTTTACCCCAAAAATATTTGGAAAATCTCCAGGAAATACTGAGACGAGTAATTATTGATCCTACCTTAGGCCAAGGAGTAACATTACTTAGTATAACTATAGTGGATGTTTGCTTTTAGTTAGTATAAATAAAATGGCGGTGGTAGAAAAATATGTACTCCTTAATCTTTTTATGCATAATTAAAAAAAATATTAGCATTCTGCACTCCTTCTCTATATAAACTATAAGTGTGCGAAATTTCATACTCCTCCGTCCGCGCAATTTCCTAAAAAAGGGGTACAAAGTTTTTGCTTCACGTATTAATATATAGATTAAGTAGGTAGGTATATTAAGTAGATATATACCTAACTACTAATCATAGTAATCTTATCACCATCAAAGTTATAACCGTAAAATCGATGTTAATTAATGTGCGTATTTTCACAAAGAAAACTCGACTCTATATCATAGTATTTACGATAGGTTTGATCATTCAAGAACCGTTATTATGTTAATTCAATTAAAAACGATGACTTTATTATGTATCTTATAATAATTAAGAAAGATATCGTAAATATACGTGAAATTTTATAACACAAAAATGTGCACTTGACAGGATATTGTACCTGTTTTTTCACCATCTTGGTTCTTTTATCATCAGTAACTCAAGACCGCTATACCGTTATAAATTATGAAAGCACCCAACGTCGCTCTAACGATAGATAAGTCGCATTAATGAACAAATTTAACTTTGAAGTTGAAAAATGTTCCCATACAACAACATACTTGTAGGTCATTCTATCGCAAAAACAAAAAAATATATATGAATAATTATAAATTAACGGTTTTCGGATTTTTCCCTTTACATGTGTTGTGTGGCCTTGCTTCTTGTCAAATTTCATGATTCTAGGTCACCGGGAAGTGCCATAAAGATTTTAATTTACAGACGAATGCCAAAACAAAAGTCCGTATTTAGTTAGATTTTCTACAGCTTCAAAAGACCGTAGACCGTATTAAATATTAATTACAACTCGATACTTCCACGTGTTACTGAAGGAAAAGGTCTTGACAGACAGACGGAAAATGAAGTGGTTCTATAAGGGTTTCTTTTTTCCTCTTAAGGTACGGAACTTTAAAAAAACATTTCTTCAAAAGCTGCCAAGATCGTTCATCTTCGGCAATATTCGGTAACGTTCGACATAAACCGTGTTTCGGCATGTTTACGGTTTGGCACGAGACGAAGCGACGACCGATTGTAACTAATATTTTTAATCTATGCCGTCTGGGCGAGAGACGTTTGCCATTATTGTTTCCAATTTCAAAATGGGTTTTGTTATTGGAGCCAAGATTTGTACCAACTTATTGATAGAAATCTGAAATATTGTGAAACATTTTCCTGCTTTTTAGGAAAGAAGTTTATGATGAATAACATCTTTCCTCTCGCGTGATTCCGTTAAGAGTGTAACAGGGAGCCGGGGAAGCGCACGATATTTGATTTGACCAATGAGCGTGCGCGGTGGTAGAGTTGGCCGTCAGATGGTACCAATCCATTTTCCGAGAGGTTGGTACTGTCAGCCAACAGCGTGTGCGAGAAAGAGAAATGGTAAATGAGAAAGAGAACGCATCAGCTGTGTTCTTAGTCTACAGTGTTGTGTATAAACGAGTTCAGGATATAATGTTAATGTTGCTTATTACCAAGGTGAGATGTCAGATGTTACACATCATATGCGACTACTGTAAGGCTCGCTCGTTTTTTAATCCTCACGTGTACAGACATTTGGGCTAGGAAGAATAAGTCACCTTTATAAGTAATTATATGATATATGTTTTTACACTTTGTTTCTACCGGATGTCATTTGTTTCATTCAAATCATTGACTTGCTACCTGCCTATTCCGCGGTTTTACCCACTTAATCTAGAAGATAATCTAGCTATCATTTATTAACCCGCAGAAGGTTGCGGGTTCGATTCCCGCCGCGGGACAAATGTTTGTATGATCTGCAAGTATTTGTCTCGGGCCTGGGTGTTTCTATGTATAATATGTATGTATTTACAAAAAAAAAATGTATATAAGTAGTGTATCAGTCATGTGGTACCCATAACACAAGCTCTGCTTACTTTGGGGCCAGATGATGCTGTGTTAAATGTCCGGGATTATTTATTTAGTGAAATCATTTTTAGAATCGGTTCAGTAGTTCCAAAGATAACCCCCAAAAACTAAACTACAAACTTGACCTCTAGAATATTACTTACCCCTTACTAATAATACGAATTCAAAAGTGTCTATTTGTCTGTTTCATTTTCAAAGCTAAACGGCCGAACATATCTTGATGAAATTTTATAGAGATTGTATCTTGAGAAATATTACACATAAGAAATATTGACATAAGATTACATTTTATTTAGGTACAGTCAGCGACAATAATCGATGACCATTTATAATTCTTTATAAATCCGATAGTTCACTTACACCATAAACATCAAAAGTGCATGCAGAAAACAAATGATCTGATGGTCGAATGATCGAACGAATGATCTGAGCACAAGATCAAAATATAGTGAACATGGTAAGATAACCAATATTCCTGAACACAGCCGAAACAATAAATACTTAACACATTTAAGGGCATTTAAGGGCAGTTTCAGATATTTGGCGACGAAGTGTTGGAATAATATCCTCCCACCCACTCATACACACACTTTTTGCACGCTTCTTTTCACTCATACACACTCGAACTGTATTGCATTGCGCTCGTTATCGGCTCCTCATCTCGAGGGTATTAGCTGTAAATCAGTATTTGCTTCTTAAGCAATATTATCACTGAGCTATGTGCCCCTTTTGATATTGCAACACACACGCACTTTTAGTTTTATGTAAGGTGGCAATTCGGTTGGTTCATTTCTAAAATTAGGAATTTTCTAATATATATTTTTTAGTTAGTTTTAGTTTTAGCATTTATTTTGTGATACCTGTTCAGCTGGTACCATCTAACTAAATTAGGAACGTTTGATTAAATTAGATAAAATTAAATTAGGATAAGTTAGTAACAGCAGAATACCAAATTTCATTTGACAGTTCTAAACCTAATTTTAGGTAAAATAAGTTATGTTGGTGCCAACAGAATTGAGATCAGTGTCTAACCTAAAGTTTTATGTATTTATGTACAATGGTACCATTGATTGAACGTGTGTGCTGGTTTATCAAATTTTGTATCTGTCTAACACACTTTAACAACAAAACTAGTTGAACAGGTACGCGTGTGAAGCCGCAGGCAGCAGCAATGTAGATGTAAATTAATGAAAAGCAATTAAGCAGAATACAAAAACAATATTTATGATGAAATATTCCTTTATAAAGTGTTAAATAAATGAGCCCTCAAGAATATATAAACGACATAAAAATATTGTCATAATCACAAAATTATACGCGCTATTAGCTGTTTCATTTAAAGCCTACTGAATATGCAAAACTGGTTAGTAAAGCCTCGATTTCCTTGGAATCAATGACCGCTCTTATAACACTGCTATAATCACGAAGGAGAAATAAAACAATATAGATAATAATTACGTTTTAAAAACTAAAAGCAAAGCAACGGAAAGCAATATATCAAAATTTAGTTTCATCCAAATGGATGACATATTTTTTTCAGTTTTTTTGTTTTAAGAACCTAACTACTGAAATGATTGATTTTTATGAAATATATATAAGCAATCGGGAAGTATATCCTTTCACATGAAAACAGATTTTTTCAAATCGGTTCATATATGACGGAGTTATGAGGTTATAAGGTTATGAGATTTTGAAACAAAAAAAATTACAGTCCGATTGAGAACCTCCTCCTTATTTAAAGTCGGTTGAAAAAACATCGATCCATAATTTAGATATTTAGACTATCTCCATGAACCCAAATACTATACCTCTGCTACAGGTTGGTGAGGAGTTGGGTATCCTGCAGATTCCAGGTGAGGATGCAGCATCAAGGTTATCATGTTTTCCTAATTGTTCATGAATCATAGTTAAAAATACGCTTCATCAAGACACTGTTCAAGCAAAAACTGAACGTGTCTCGGGACACGCTTTTGGAACGAAGTCCCTTCCGTATGCAGGGTTGACATAATTAATCATTAACGTGCCAGGCTCTCATTCTCTCTACCCACTCTCTTAAATTTTGAGTATTGATGCAATAAATAACTATATTTGTATATATATATGGGAGACTAGTTATCGTCTCCTTCGTTCTCTCATTTTCTTACAGTTTTTTGTAACGCGTTTTTCAGCTAGGTCCCCTCGCCAACCTACGAGAAGGAACTTCGTTCCAAAAAGCTATTTCAAAATTGGTTCATCCATTTGTAAACTATGAAGTCTCATACAGACACACATAAACATATAGACACAAATACGAATATGGTGGATAATCCACAGAACACAAACTTGTAACTTAAAGCTACTAATTATGATCACAGAATAATTATATATGTATAAGTCCAGAAGACGGAAATCTTCTGGTCTCTACTCTACGAAAACATTTATAAAAATAGCGACTCTTGCAACGAAGCAACAAAGTGCAATTCAGCTTACACAAGCGCTTAGTGCCTAACCTTCACAGTGCTTCTCTTTTTATCGCGTAGCACTATCTCATCTTGCGCGACACTTCTCTGAATTTGCCCATCAAGATGGGCCCGCTGATTTACTTGCAAATATTACATAAGGTGCGTATGGCTTGCTATGTGAACCAGATGGCTGAAACATTACTTATATACTTGATAATACATACCATTATAACACCCAACACAGAACAAACATCTATGTTCATAATTTTCACTTAAAACGGTATATTTACCATGATTTATTTGAGTTTTTCTGCTTCCCGATATTTAGGCCCAGTTGCATGCGCCACGATCACGACAAACTGTATATATATCTATGTTCGTGTACACATAAGGTAATGTGTACGCTTCTATAACAAGGTCCCAAGCGACGTGTTAAATTTGTCTATTCTCAAATTTAAAACCGTAATAAAACAGAAACTGTCGCATAAAGCATTATAAAATAACATATTATTTAGATAACAAAAAGCTTGTGATGAATCTGCTCCAACTCGACTCGCATCCGTAACGAAATTGGCAAGGATCATACAAAAGTGTTAAGACCAGACGAGTTTGTTGCTGGATTCTTCTTAAACTGGGGTTAGGAGGAACTGGCACCTAGATTGAATTGAATGAAGATTTAAATTGTTTCTTGTAATTTATTGAATAAATAATGTTTAGATTCAATTTGATTTAACATCACAATATTGTTTGTACTGGGAATCGAACCCAGCGCCGGAAGGCAGAGATACTACCAACTGAGTTGTGAGTTTAAATAAGCCGTCTTTCCCGTAAGGTTGAAATTGCGATCACCGTTTTATAGATAGATAGAAGATAGAAAATACTTTTTCTTTCAACTACGTAGTAGTTGTACGTATGTTATCATTAATCACTACAAAACCGATCACAAAGGACGTATTTTTTGCTTAGAACCAAAACAGTGCAGTAATGTTATATGAAATCTCATTATTGCACTGTTTTTCATTATTGCACTGTTTTTTACTTTTGTTTAGATATAAATTAACCACATAGGTTTAATATCTCCCATTAAGTATTATATAACATGTTTGCATTAGATCAAAAAGAGACTGGCTGATAATAAAAATCGGCTAAATAAAACCGCCTTGGTGAAAAAAAAAAAACAAATGGCGCGCATTTTGTGCCATTGTTAAACTTTGATTCTTCATATTTTTAGTTTGAGTAGGTATATTTTATCACAGTAGGTACCTAGATTGGTAGTTGAAAGAAAAGTAAATTACGCACCTTGCTAAAGAGAGTAATTAATGCACTCGTGTTAATTCACCATCATAACACTCGTGCATTAATAACTCACTTTGCGCTCGGTGCAACAATCTACTATATTGCACACCACGAAATACATTAGACTATTATAAGAAACAGTTTTTAGCTACACGGTAGTACAATGAGCGGTCTTATCGCTAGATAGCGATCTCTGCCAGACAACCTTAGGATGGATAGAAATCAATTTAGCTGAATATGGGTTGATGAAAATAATATAAGTGATTTATAATGAAAATAATATGTACATACATATTTACAGGATAACAAAAAGTGAAATACAGCAATACCTAATATTACAAAAATAAATAAATAATATTAAGTACAATATGATAAACTAAATAAACGAATACATACATATAATATATATAAACCTAAATAATGTTAAGAAATAAGCAATATTTAATAACAGGACAAATAGTGTTCCGTGACCATAGCTTTAAAAATAGCATGTGATTTGGCGCGTCTAATAGCACCTGGCAGTGCGTTCCATAATTGACCTGCCTGTTTTATTACTGGCGTCTTTAAATAAATAATGGATTGGTATATATATACTTATTGCTGCAAACCTTTGATGTTTCCGTTGGTTTAATATGTATATTAATACTACTTACATACCTGTGGTACCTACATAAAAAGTAGCATATGTCCTTCTACAAGGTCCATCTACATTATCTCTATGCCAAAATTAATCAAAATCGATTCAGCGGCTTAGGCGTGACAACGTAACAAACAGACAGATAGAGTTACTTTCAGAGCATTTATATTATTATTTGGATAATATAATTTCGAATTTCGAGGAACTTTCGAATTTATAATATGTATTATCAATTTAAAAGTTCCTCTGTCTGTCCGTTTGTTTATGGCCGTTTGACGACTAAACGGCTGAACGGATTTTAATGTAATTTTGTAGGAAGATAGATTGTAACTTGGGGATGAATACAGACTTTTTTTTTATGTAGGTGCAACGCTTACAAAGCCGCAGGCAGCACATAAACAAATATGTGCGCAGAGCCTTGAACGTTCGAAGACATGTTCCAAGTGCACGAAAGATGCCACTGAGGCGCACTTTAATCCTTTCACCATTTCACCTTTCCTTTCACCACACTGGTTGGGAATAGAAAAAGAAAAAGAATATCGATTAAATTCATGCACTTGTCTCATGTCTTCGAATGTTCTAGGTACTACAACATGCCGGTATCTTCACATAACATGTCTTTTTCAAACCTCGACGGAACATTGTCGTTCCATCAGCTGTTGGAGGTAAATCAAATTGATCTAATAACCAGGCCCAGGGTTGTGGGACCAGTAGGTGACTACTTAGACTTTCTTACATGTATTAACTGGGTTAAATTGTAAAAAAATATATTTTGGATTTACAGTAAGTAATAAATAATTAAATAATCCCGGACATTTCACACACCATCATCTGGCCCCAAAGTAAGCAGAGCTTGTGTTATGGGTACCACATGACTGATATACTATTTATATACATTTTTTTTGTAAATACATACATTTTATACATAGAAACACCCAGACCCAAGACAAATACTTGCAGATGATATAAAAATTTGTCCCGCGGCAGGAATCGAACCCGCAACCTTCTGCGTCGCAGCCTGACCTTAGCCCACTGCGCCACAGAGGCAGTCAAGTAATATTAGTGATCTATGGATATCTTTGGATAATATTAGTTACTATAGAAAGTCGTTTTCGGTGCAGGCTGTCCGCTTGTGGAACGTGTTGCCTGTCAGAAAGGCCAAGACTCTTCCCATCTTCAAGAACATGGTCATGAAACATTATTTGTCGTGCTGTTATACTTAGTTGCTGTAATCCAAGTATTTGTTTAGTTTATACATATATGTAAGTATAATATATGTATGAACTATATGTAAACTATATGTCATTATGTAAGTGTGTAATTATATAAATACACTACAACTACATACCCCTTTCTCTATTTATAATCCAGTCTATCTAACGGTTGCCTGGTAGAGATCACAGTTAGCGACAAGACCGCCAATTGTATTGCCTTAAATAAGTTAAGTTTTTGTTATTGTCATATACCGTGTGGTAGTTAATAAAACGTTATCTATCTATATATTTATTAGTTTGGGTATTATAAAGAGTGAATCAAAATGAGACATTTCAAACGTTTGTTTTTACTGTTTTTACTGTAATTATTTTTAACCCTTGAACCCAAAGCAAACAAAAAACTCAAAATAGCGTGTAAACATCCCATAGATCAGCATCTATTCACTTTCTCCTAGTACCTGTGTTTACAAAAGCAAAAAAAAATCACCACCTGAGATTTTAACAAAGGGATGCGAGTTTTTACCGACGTCAGTTAACCCTTTCGGAGCGGAAGTCACGGGGTCGTTTAGACACCTGCGTAGAAAGTGAAGGGTTAGTCTCACGTCTCAGTGATTTATGTACGGTATTGAACGGAATTTTGTGTGTGAAATTGATAGTGGGAATCTTCGGGTGCCTTGAAATGTTGGTTAAGCTTCTGTTATCGAATAAAAAAGGTCATTTATAAACATTAATAATTACAGATATGATCAGGACAATATAAAATATATGTGAAACAATTGAGTTATCTAAGGACCGTTTAGAACGATCTATGGATAGTTCAACTGATCCAGATCACTACTAGAGAGCAGCGTTTCCAAGACACTGGCGGCATTGCCACGTTGAATGGCAATGCTAATACGCTGAGCCAGATAGAAGCCAGCTCTTGGGTCAAGCAATGTATCTACCAGACGTTCCTTACGGGCCCAGGGTCTCGACTCCAAAAGGCTCAAATATGTAGGTCATATCAATACCGGCATATATCAATGCCTTTTGAGGTCTTCGGCACATTCAGCCTCCGCACCAGCTCCAAAAATCATTAAATGCTAGTCCATACTAATAATATAAATTCATTAGTGTTTCTGTGACTATGACTATGAATTTTTGTCTATTTAATTGTTACTGTAATGCGGCTAAGCGGCTGAACCGATTTTGATGAAATTTGGTACAGAGATACATTGTATCTTAAGGAAGAATATAGGCTACTTGTTAACCGACTCAAAAAAAGGAGGAGGTTCTTAATTCGTGTATATTTTTTTATGTTTGGAAAAATATTTTTGGTTCCATAGAAATTTCATCAAAATCGGTTCAGTAGTTTGGTTTTTAAATCATAATAGCTAAAAAAGATATGTCATTCAAGTAAACGAAATTTCGTATATCTATATGAGACGAGACGCAGAAGGTTGTGGGTACGATTCCCGCGGCGGGACAAATGTTTGTATGATCTGCAAGTATTTGTCTCAGGTCAGGGTGTTTTTTATGTATAATATGTATGTATGTACATAAAAAAAAGTATATCAGTCATGTGGTACCCATAACACAAGCTCTGCTTACCTTGGGGCCAGATGATATTGTGTGAAATGTCCGGCATTATTATTATTATAATATTAATGTAGTCGATTTGCTTTATGTTTTTTAAATGTAATTATTGTACTACGAGTGCAAAGCCACCGTTTTTACCTCTTTACTATCGTGCCACTATTTCTTTAACCCACGAAGAGAAAAGATTACTTTCGTGCACTTAGACAACACTAATTAAGAAGTAGTAAAAATATTAGGTAGGTATAATAAAAAATAATGGTTTATTTATAAGTAGACTTGTTAGAGAATTAAAAATACAATGTTTAGTTATAAATGCTTATAATTAAATACATTATACATTTAGTTATACAATAAACCGTTAAATCATGATTGCGTGGTTTAAATTTGTTTTTTAGTTAATTAAAAGTTACTTTTCTTATTAAACAGACATTCTCTAATGGCTTTAAGTAAAGTGCTATTTTTACAATGACACAATATGCATATTCATGTTGCATGCAAATTGAATGAAAAATAACGAATTAAAAGTTTTCTAGCCACATGTGGTCTTAAAATAGCGTTTCATGCAAATTTATTTATTTTCTTGCTGAATATCAAACAAGACACGGCTTGCCGACGAACAGTTGCATAATATATACTAGTATGACCCGTGACTTCTGCTATGTTAGATAATTAAACTATCAAGTTTTTATATAAGTTAAAAATATTATTTTTTTTGAAAATTTCTTCTTGATATTTTGTACAAAACAAAACATATACAAAACGTGAAAAAAACTGTCATATCTTTCGTAATTAACTGAGATTTCAAAATTAGTCTCAGAAATTACCTCTAACAATTAACAGATAAATGAGTGTCTTTCTCTTTATCTTAAAATGACGTAATTAGGTATAATATTAACCATCTATAATGCATGATCAATGCATCATCATAAAATGCATGATGTGTGTACATATGTTCCTTATAGACTCCGAAACGGCTGGACCGATTTCGATAAAATTTTTAGAAAATCTTCAGGTATTCCTAGCGGGTAATTCTGTTTTTTCTTCAATAATCAAATTTGGTATGGGTTGTTTTTTAGGAACGCACATTGGCTACTTTTAATGTATGTACTATGCGAAGTTGCGGGTCGCAGCTAGTTTTATATAAAAAAACAAATGACGAACGACAAGATACGACTTTGTAACATACTATAAACAATATAAATTTGGCAAAACTGACCTTATTATGACATATGCTATTAACAAAGAAGAAAAAGACGATCACCGGTATATCTATGCCGATGATAAAGACGATAAAAAATCTCACAATCTCGATACTCGGAAATATTCGCACGCATATTAAATAGACTAGTAACAATAATGAGAAATGGTTTTTTTGCAAAGCATTGTGACATACCGGCACCTGAGTATGTTTCAATGAAGCATTGTGAATGTGACTACATGATTTATATTTGCATACCATTGTATGAGTTCGTTAGCGTCTGAAGGGTGGAATGTTCAGGCGCTTGAGACCCGCGCGGGTTAAAGGGTTAGGTATTTTAATGGTTTTGTGAGAAAGCTATTTTGATAAGAATTAAATGACGTTACGACTTTGTGTGATTTTTAAATAGAGGTTTCATACTTACCAACACGCTCTTCTTCTCCTTTGTTTATGGCATGTGACATAATAATGTCAATTTTGCCAGTGTCAAGTGTTTATGTTTGTTTATAGTCAATTTGTTTGTTAAAGTCTTAGTCGATGGTCAATTGTCAATTCTAGACGTCACGCGGAATTGCCGTCTAAAATTTTCTTGGGATTCCTCGTTGTTCAAATCACAACGCACCATAATACACATATAATTCAATTGTCCACACTTGTCCTATGTAGTCACAATTTATTAATTGAAATTCCGCTACGATTACTGAATAAAAAATGCGATAAAACGTATTAAAAAAGAACGAGTAAAAAATATTTAATTAGTAGAGCTACGTTACTTCATGAAATGACAAACGAAGAATCGGCTTCATACTTACCTACGTGTTTTTCTTTTTCGATGAATACGATGACAATTTTGCCAATGTCAAGTGTTCAGATTGTATATAGTAAAACGCCACAAAGTCTGCTGCCCGCGGGTACGCATGGTACCTACATAAAAAGTACCTAAAGCCTATGTCCTTTTCCAAGCTCCCATCTATATCTATACCAAAATTCATCAAAATCGGTTGAGCGGTTTAGACGTGAAAACGTAACAGACAGACAGAGTTGCTTTCACATTTATAATATTAGTAGGGAACCGCCTAAAATTTATGCTTCAAGTTCTGAAAATTACAATACTTTCATACAATCTTACATCCCCCTTTTTAACCCTTTAAAACACTTTTTTTCCAATTAAAATATAGCCTATGTCCTTTCTCAGGCTTTAGACTATCTGTGTACCAAATTTCATTTAAATCGGTTTTGTAGTTTTGGCGTGAAAGCGAGACAGACAGACAGACAGAGTTACTATCCTTAATATAATATAATGCAAAAGACAGAGATACTTTCGCATTATATTATAGTAAGGATAGTTAGGATTTAGTAGACCTAACTATATAAGCTTAAGTTCTTTTATGGCTATATATAAGCTCCTCACATCAATAGCTATATACATAATGTTTCACGACCTCTCAGGACAAGCGACGACGATCGAATGCCAAAGAAGCTCTCCAGAGAAGGAAAACAAACTAGGTTCTTAAAATTCTAAAGACACCGGAAGGTAGTCAGAATATCGTTGCCAGTCGTTTCAAAAAAAATAATGAATAGGGGCTACAATCATTGGCACAGTAATTATGCATAAATATTAATATGAGTTACACGATTAGTAACAAAATTGTTCGTTTGTTTGTTTGTTACTATTTTACGGCCAAACGGCTCTATATACAATTTGGAAAATATATAGATTATATCACGGGGAAAAGGTTACGCAAGCAAAGACATAAGTAAATTATACTTTTTTCTTTCAACTACGTAGTAATGTTTTCATTAATCACTACAAAACCGATCACAAAGGAGGTTTTTTTTGCTTAGAACTAAAACAGTGCAGTAATTTTATATGAAATCTCATTATTGCATTGTTTTTCATTATTGCACTGTTTTTTACTTTTTATTTTAGATATATATTGACCACAGAGATTAATTATCTCCCATTAAGTTTAATATAAAATGTTTGCATTCGATCAAAAAATACTGGCTGATAATAAAAATTGCCTGAATAAAACCGACTTGGTGAAAAAAAAAAACAAATGGCACGAATATTGTATCATTGTAAAACATTGATTCCTCATATTTTTAGTTTGAGTAGATATATTTTATCACAGCAGGTAGATTGGTAGTTGAAAGAAAAGTAAATTACGCACCTTGCTAAGGAGAGTAATTGATGCACTCGTGTTATGTTGGTAACATAACACTCGTGCATTATAACTCACCTTGCGCTCGGTGCAACAATCTATTATAAAATATAGTTTTTAAAGCTTTTTACCAACAAAATATATATATCTACTGTACATCGGGACTCGTAGGTACATAAAAAAAAATCAGAGATTTTTTTTATTCCAATGTAAGCCAATAAATCACTCGAAAAATCAATAACCGTAGAGATCCCATCGACCCCATTGATGCCTAAAATCATTGATCTATACAAAGTGGAAATTTGCATCGAAATAGGTACATCATTTGCATATTGGGTTACGGGTACATTTTTGCATAACAAAATGAACTATTGTTAAAAACTGTACCTGGATTAGAGAATCAACAGGGTGTAGCTTTTTTGTGTGACAAATTGAAAAGCAGAGGTGATGAACATTTTTTTTGTGCCTCTTTACGAAGGACACTGGGTAAATTGGCATAACTGGATAAATAGACAAAAGTACTTATGTCTAGAGCCGGCAACGTGTGATACCCCCTGGTATTGCAAGCGTCGTAGCTTACGGTAACAACTTACCATAAGGTGGGCCGTAAGCTTGTTTGCTGACGCAGTTAAGTATATATATAAAAATCAAGTAAGAAAAGAATATATACGTTGTATCTTCTAATTAGACTGTACTTATTTAATGAAAACTTTGCGGCTTAAATTTTTGTCGCTTTATTCATGATTCTATTACATACTAACTGCTGCCCCCGGCTTCGCGCGCGTGTTAAAAAATAAAATAAGAGTAGCCTATGTCCTTCTCCAAGGTCCTATCTACCTCTATACCAAAATTAATTAAAATCGGTTCAGCGGTTTAGGCGAGAAAACGTAACAAACAGACAGACAGAGTTCATTTAGCAATTTTAATATTAGTAGGGATAATACCAATGATAGACTAAACATTTCTAAAGGAAACTTAAGGTCATTTTATGGGCCGAAAATGACAAGTTATAGGTTATTAAAGGTTA
The DNA here is from genome assembly GCA_948098915.1 of Lampropteryx suffumata. Classification (NCBI taxonomy): domain Eukaryota; kingdom Metazoa; phylum Arthropoda; class Insecta; order Lepidoptera; family Geometridae; genus Lampropteryx; species Lampropteryx suffumata. Next base: position 4,095,620 of record OX402560.1, read on the forward strand.
TTGTTCAAAGTAATAATTAACTACTTTACAACCTAATAATTTGCTAATTAGTTAATTTGCTATTATACATTTTTAACATCCCTACAAGTTTTTCAATACCTGAATCAAAATTGAACGTAAATATGCTTGTATTGATAGGGCCTATTGATTTTTGTGCTTTTTTGAGTCGAGACCCTGGGCCCGTGGGGAACAGGAGTCCATCGCATTTTCAAAATTATTTCACAGCATTTGGTATATACATCGCGTGAACCAAGAGCAGCCTCCTATCTGGCCCAGCGTATTAGCATTGCCATTCAACGTTGCAATGCCGCGAGTGTCTTGGGGACGCTGCCCTCTGTCAGTGGTCTGGATCAGTTGAGCTTTATATATGTATACATACTAGCTGTTCGTGACTTCATCCGCGCGTTTTAAGAAAAAATATATCCCTCGAATCCCCTTGAACACACACTAAAATATAAAAATTAAAATATAACTAAGATATAAAAATCGATCCAGTTTAGGAGGAGTTTAATTACAAACACACGCACAGAATATTTATATATATATAAAGATATAGTCATAAGCGGTCCTTAGATAGCTCAACGGTTTCACATGTATTTTGTATTATTGTATATTATTATAATTATTTTAAAATAAACGTTAACATACCAACTAACTTTGCTTTGTGTAAAAACAGATATCTTCAGTAGCTTATAATTTTGAGTTTAATTCGTTACAAACACGAAAAGCTACCCCACGTATTTTTTACATGAATTGGCGTGTAATCTAATGTTTTACCCCAAACGTTCTACCCCTGTAAACTACCCCTGACCAATGCGGGGTTTGGCTACCGTGAGTTTTTATTGAACATGTGGGTGGGTTTTAAACGTTTACGATGGGGGTGGGCAGCAACTTGGGCTTATACTGTGTAAAATTATTACTTCTTGTAATGTAATACTCTGTTATTATAATAACCGTTGAAATATGACAAATTTAACAATTAAATAAACGATATAACGATATATTTACCATGAAGTTATAAAAAATAAATAAATTGCTGGACCATGCACACAACACCATCAAGCCCCAAACTAAGCGTCTATTAAGGTGACCAGATGACTGACAGAAAACTTGTTTATATTGAATTAGATACTTATGATACTTTATAACACCCAGACACAGAACAAACACCTGTGTTCATCACACAAATGTTTATCCTGGGAAGGGAATTGAACCCTCAACCTACAGCGCAGAAGGCAGAGCTACTACCCACTGAGCTGACAGGCCAGTCAGTTTTAGGTAGTACGAAGTACACCAGGTCATCTAGTTCTTAATTAAAATGAGGATATAATAAAAATAATAATAATTCCGGACATTTCACATAGCATCTTCGAACCCCAAAGAGCTTGTGTTATGGGCACCACATGACTGATATACTACTTATATACTTTTTAAATACATACATATTATACATAGAAACACCCAGCCTGAGACAAATTTTGCAGATCATACAAACTTTTATCCCGCGGCGGGAACCAAACCCGCAACCTTCTGTGTCTCTATCGATCTAGTATGCGGTCCACTCGTTGCCGCTCGAGTTCACGGTTCGCACGCACCATAATGAAGATTCTCTAGATGAATCGAAACAGTGTCGGTGCCTCCATCAACAAAATAATACCTACGTGAGTAAAACCAACTCACGAAAGTTTTGAAAGTGAAATAACCTTGACAGTTACTTTTTATGTACTTACCACTTGTGCAAACCCGCGAGCAGCAGCTAGTATAATAAAAATATGTCTGGTTGATATATTTACATTTATATTGTTATTATAATTAGTTTAACACAGTTGCAACTGGATTCTTGATCTCAGCTCCACTAACACATTCCAGCGGTTGTTGACAAAGACCGGAATAATTATTAATATTATAAATATTTATAAAAAGTTACACGTGTACGTGGGACTCGACAATGTATAGGCGGAGTATAATAAAATACTTTAAATAGGGATGGGATAGTTTATAACAACGTGTTTTAAAACTACATTTATTACGCAGATAGTCAAAGCTAAACCCGTTCTTAAAACCAACCAAAGTATGGAGGTATTTTTTTGTCTAGGACAGCTTTTTGCATGATTAATGATCCTTGCATAATATCAGGCAAGATGGACACTAACGCAAACTGAAAAAAAAAACTGGTATCGCGACAATGGTTATTGCAACATAGCCGAAACGTCGGGAATAAATAAAAAAAATCAAACGCGATAATTACCAGTTAACTACTAAAACGATATAAACTGAAAATCTACAAATAAACCACTTATTTTGTCGTTTGAATTTTTGTGTCTCAATTCGAATTCAAAATAGCATTATTTAATAGTATTTATTTAACTTCTGCGATCATATTTCATATTGTTTTAGTAGCTATCGTTTGTAACACAACCGAAACGATTGGTATAAATTAAAAGGTATTACTTGTTAAAATACCCGTTAACTACATACTAAAACCGCATTATTCAGTACAAAAATAACCACTTAAAATCATCTTACATATTAAATGAATTTAAGAGCCTATTTCTAGATGCAATCGATAGAAAACCGTAAGTTTATTTACAAAAAATATATATTATACAATAACCTTAAGTAGTGTAAAGGAAACACATATCGGATTTTGCATGGCTACGGTTCTAACCGTTTTAATGATATCCGTTTTTTCCCTTCTCTAGAAATTATTGTAGATATCAACCTCGCTCGTATCTCAGTAAGTTACCGATATACAGATGTCTTAATTTGCTTATCTCTGTGATTGTAATAAACTGAATCAAATAAATAATTTATTTTTTTATTACGTGATAAATCGTACGAATAGACAACTTATTTCCACAGTAAAGCCTCAATAGTTTTTTTTTATTTTACTAGGTAGATATTTATTTAACTTTGACATAAGATCGTTATTTTTTATGCTATGTGGTAGAACTGTATTGAAGTTTATACATACTTAATAATCTTTAAAAAAGTAGAACCAACCGATTTAACTTATTTTTTTATTTTTTTTATCACAGAAAAACATAGTCGATTTTACACAAAATAATTAAACCAAAAACTACTAGGTAAAAAAAATAAGCACCTTACCAAAAACCTACAATTACACACCCCATTTTTCACTAAAAAGCTCAAAAACACTAATTGTCTCCAAAAAAACTTTTTACACGGAAGTTGAAAAAACTTGTCGACCCCATAATTTTGAGTTCCGAAAAAATACTGTTGACCTCAATAGGGTCACCCCACCGCGCGTGTAGGTATTAGTAGCCGCCCATCGATTTTTGCCGAGAGGGGATGGTGCCACCCCTAATAGTTGGGTGACAGCTGTCGGTTTTCTTATAAGAATTTCGGGGATATTGGTTTTGTGTTACGTGGGGATAAGCTTGTTGGACATTGTCTTGCTGGAGTATTATAAATATTAAAAAATTTGAAACTGAATGTTTGGTATTTTTTGTTTAACGTTTTATTTTTAGAATGGTGTTGATTTTTAAGTAAAAACATCTTAAATATCTTGGGGAGCGAGCCGTGGGATAACAGTCGTAAATATACCTCATAATTTACATATCATTTCAACTATAGTATTTTTTCAGTAAGTTATGATAGTTTTAGTAATAGTTTCTTACCTGTTTTATGTTAAAGGTAAGTAAAAGATAATAAAAAAGTTTAGTAATAATCAGATAGTGAAAATAACGATTAAAGAAATAAAATAACTAACTAAATAAAACCTAGTAACTAAAATAACGATTCAATAACTAGTTATTTAACCAGTTATTCCAATTAGTTATTAAATAAAAACAATTTTGTTACAGATTTCAAACCGGAACACCGCTAGCGCCATCTCTTACGAAAGGGGTGAGTACATCTTTTGCAAAGAGTTTCATTTTCTTCACACTTTTAAAGTCTGGCAGCGCCATCTACAATATTCTTTACTTTGACTATTTAGTTCGCGTCTTTTGCGTTACAGTTTTGACTCTATTGTTTTGTTAGACGAACTAATATATCAGCACATTATGTTGGCTCCAAAATGTGAATTAGAATGACACTTCTTAATATTTAATTGACGATTTTAAGCTCATTTACGACACCATGTAATTTGGTGTAGAAAAAAACTTTGAAACAACGATGAAACCAGCATGTCGTAGAAACAAAAAATCTCTCCTCAAAAATATAAAATCTCATTTTGTGCCAGGAGCACAGAGTCAGAGAGCACAGAGCACAGAGTCCACTCAGAGACTGAGGCACACTTCAATCCTATCACCACACTGGTTTTTAAGTACCAGTGTCACAACATGAATAAGAATAGAATATAAGTAAATTAAACAAAATTACGGTTTTGTACTAATTTTAAAACTGTAATTATAAGATATATATAAAAGCGTTCGTATTATGAGAAATCTTAGTCAGTCAGGCGAATCAACAGCATCACCTCTATCTCATGATCACTGGTGGTTTAGTGGTAGTATTTCTTAGGTCATGGGTTTGAATCCGATCGTTCACCAATGGCATATTCTGTTCGAAAAATGTAAGTGCGCTATATACTGGTATAGCTAATAATAAATAAATAAATTATCCCAGAAATTTCACACAGCATCATCTGGCCCCAAAGTAAGCAGAGTTATGGGTACCACATGACTGAATACTACTTACTTAAATGCTTTTTTGTAAATACATACATATTATACATCATTATACCAGATTCAAGACACTTGCAGATCATACAAACATTTGTCCCGCGGCGGGAATCGAACCCGCAACCTTCTGCGTCTCAGCAGAACCTTAACCCACTGCTCCACAGAGGTCATATGTACTTGTAGTTCTTAGATGACGACCTCTGTAGCGTAGTGGGCTTAGGTCCGGCTGAGGGTCCGCAGAAGGTTGCGGGTTCGATTCCCGCCGCGGGAATGATGACCAGATGAGGAATAGAATACTTATATATTAAATACATACTTATGATACTTAACAACACCCAGACACAGAACAAACTATGTTTATCACATAAATGCTTGCCCTGGGAAGGCAATCGAACCCTTAACCTGCATCGTAATAATGCCCTTAGATAAATAAATAATCGTATTTAGGCCATTTTTTATATTGCATTGGTTTAGAACTTTATTTTTTAACCGACTTCATCAAAAAGGATGAGGTTATCAATACGTCGGAATCTTTTTTATTTATTTTTTTATTTTCACCGATTACTCGAAAACGGCTGAACCGATTTGGAAAAATCTTTTTTTGTTTGAAAGGGTATACTTTACAGGTAGTCCCATTTAAATTTTATCAAAATCGGTCGAGCTGAAAATTCATCGAAAATCTAAAAATTGTATACATCGATGATGTTTTCGTATACTTCGATACCTCGCTGTCTCAATGGAGCGGTGCGTTTATTTGGCCTATCCATATTATATACATATATACAAAATACATCTACTTTCCACTAAAAATGTATTATATGCTCTAATTTCATTCAATGAAGTCGGTTTTCTTTTTAGTTTTTAAAACGTAATTATTACAGCTACAAAAGGCTGCAGATCTTAGGTTTTGATTCTAATTAAATCTCGATACGTTAACCCGTTTCTGAAAAAAGGGGTAAATATATGTTTATAGATACAAATTGGTATACAGATATACAAAAAACAGACGGACAAAAGAAGCGTTCCGTTTTTCCTTTTGTGGTACGAAACCCTAAAATAACAGAATTCTATTGTACTTACTGTAGTTTTTGCAAAACTTTCTTATCTATAATAACAGTAATTTTATCGTCCCATTGATCAATCTGTATAGATTTTCATTTTCCCAGACAATTGTCAGGTAATTTAGTAAAAAATCTCAACAATCGGTCATTTCAGAGCACTTGTCTGCCAGTCATCATAAAGGAAATCATCTATCAAAGCAGATAAACAAAAAATAAACCTAACTTACGTAATCCAAAATAAAGAATTATATCAACATTGCGCGAAGAGATTTTGAGGACTCTATGGCTGAAGTCTCTCTCTTCCACCGTAAAAAATAGGTATACCTACCTATTAAAACTGGGCGAAGTAATTTTGAAGACTCTATGGCTGACGACTCTCTTCAATTGCTTTCTTCTCTGTGATAGATCCTCGCCTTTGTGCTTAATTTGTGACTTCCGCGGCTTCGTTTGAGTATGATTTTTACATATTTAGTGCATCATTATTATTAGCTCAACTGTTTCACATGTACTTTATATTATGGTATACCTACCACATACAAAAAAAACATTCAATTTGGTCCAGCCGTTTAGGAGGAATTCAGTGACATACACACGTACAGTAGAATTATATATATATATATATATATATATATATATATATATATTATATTGTAACACCACCTAGAAAACTACAGCCAGAGTAGCACCTCAAAACATAACTATATGGCACCACAGAGAAAATTAGAACGCACAATCGATGCGTTTTGCCTGTGGGATCACCTTCTCAATGTATTTTCAATATGGTTACCTAGCCTCAGCATTATATAGCTGCTGCTGCATGTCAGTGCTTCCACCTAGTGGGACATTTGGCTATATAAATATAATAGATTACTCTGTTATTATTTAATGTGATCATCTTATCACCAGCTGGGTTTGAGCGAGAATCTGTGAATAACTCGAGATCAGTACCTATACTTCAATTATATGTAGTTACGTTGTTCTAAACCAACCTAAGAAATCCTGTGTAATTTAATTAAGATAAATATGTTATCCAATAGCAGTACCTAGTGTTTAAATGGATATAAAACCTAGATTATAGACATGGCATTGAATACAAAGCGGATCACTCACCATTACTGCAATTATTATCATTATTAACAAGTCTTTTCACATGCACTAGGCTGCTTATACGGGACAGTAGGTCACTGGCGGCTCTGCTTCTTAGCGTAGGTGGCTTCATTTTGTCGCATCAAGAGTCTTTCTAGTAAATTATTAAGTACGTTGTTAATTTCTTTGCTACAAAAATAATGCTGGTGACATTTATGTAAATGACAGAAGACACAACCTGAAATGATTTACGACTATTCATATGATTGTGGGTATTCAATCTAGAACATTTGTACTGTGGTTATTAATGTAGAGCAGTGGACGTACTAATGTGAAAAATTACTTTAAGGAAAATATAGATTTTCCTATTAAAATGTCTAGCGGATCATGTTATAAGAAAATGGCATAGAAATCCATTGAGTCACTCAAGTCTAGTCACGCCATTAATGACAAGCATATAATGTTTGACCGTTTTGCGGAGTTGTGCTCTTATATAAAAAAAAGTTTATTTACTGAAATAATTATAGAACTGGACAAAATAATATACAATAATATAAACACGTGAAACAGTTGAGCTATCTAAGGACCGTTTAAAACGATCTAAAGATAGCTCAACTGATCCAGATCACTGCCAGAGGGCAGCGGTCCCAAGATACTGGCGCCATTACCACGTTGAATGGCAATGCTAATGCGCTGGGCCAGATAGGAGCCAGCTCTCAGCTCTATATATATATATATATTAATACTAGAAGCCAAAACTTTGTACCTACCCCTTATTACGAAAATTGCGCGGACGGAGGAGTATGAAATTTCGCACACTCATAGTTTTTTTAAAGAAGGAGTGCAGAATGCTAATATTTTTTTCAATTATGCATAAAAATACATTAATTATTAATTTATTATGGTCGAATTTCGACCAGTGGGCGACCACTCGTAATGATAATTATGAAAACGATTTATTAATTGACAGGGATTATTTTTGTCCGTTTTGCGCAGTAAACATTGTGTCATTACATTATTTATTTTTCCCGAGTTATTTCCGATGCGCTACAGAAGTATGGCAGCATCAACAGCACCCTGAAGCTATTATTGTACTGGACTCGAAGGGCATTCCAGCAGCACTTAGTAAAGTTAACCCATAGACTGCACGTGTAAAAAAACTGGCAGTACGCCTTAAACAAACTTGTTTGTTACAGCCGTACTGCACAGTGCAAATCAACGGGCCAACATGTTGGCTTTGACTGATAATGCTCTTCGCTCCCTATCAATATCGGTGTTATCTGAGAAGGTCTCAGTGACCCAGTGGCCCAGATACTTGAATTCGGACACCTGCTTGAGCTCACTGCCCGCCAGCAAGATTGATGGGACTGTGGAATAAGTTTTCGACCGGGCTTTAAAAACCATCACCTCACTCTTGCCAGCGTTATATCTGAGCCCAAAAGCCTCCGCATAACGCTCACAGATTCCAACAAGTCTTCGTAGGGAACTGATCGATGGGCTCAGCAACACCATATCGTCAGCGTAACTTATGTTATTGACAGTTACTCCGTCAACAGAGTATCCAATATTGGCGCCACTGAGCTCACGAATCAAACGATCTTTTCTATTCTTTTTTATATTCAACTAGCGACCCCGCCCTGGCTTCGCACGGGTACAATGCTGATACCAAATATACTACAGAATGTCTGATGTGATCATAAACTTAAAAATTAACAGTGTTTCTCTACTATATTATACATGTATTATACATATAAACCTTCCTCTTGAATCACTCTATGTATTGAAAAAAAACCGCATCAAAATCCGTTCCGTGTTTTTAAAGATCTTAGTATACATAGGGACAGACAGACAGCGGGAAGTGACTTTCTTTTATACTATGTAGTGATGGAAACGGATTCAATGAACTCTTTTTAGTTTTTAAAACGAAATTATTTGAATAGGTTTGTAATTAAATGTGTAAATACTTCACTGTTATTATCTTGAAGTTAAATATAAATAAATTTACCATAATTCTGAATAACTAGAGTTATTCTGTTATTCGCAATCAGCCAACCTGCAAGGAATGCCAACCATTCAAGAACTGCGACCACATTCGGCTTGTTTGCAACAATCGCTATGAAATGTTGATTTCTATCAGACAGGACAGTCAAAGCTTGGGCAGGCCATTGTAATTAGATCCTTGAAGCCCTGGTAGGCATGTATGTGTGGTTGTTTTGCAATCTGCTGACTGAATATAATCTATGCTGATTAAGGGCACAATGTGGTCAACTAGTGCACATGGACGACTCCAGGCGGCTAAATTTGTATATTTAACCAACATCAAAAAAAGTAGGAGGTTCTCAATGCGGTTGTTTTAGTTTTTTTTATTTTTATTTGTTACCTCATAACTCCGTCATTTGTAAACCGATTTGAAAAAAAAAAATTATGTAAGAAGATGACCTTTTTTTATTATGATTTTGATTTAAAAACCAAAATACTGAACCGATTTTGATGACATTTCTTTGGAACCAATTAAAAAGTATATCCTTTCACATCATATTTTTTTTAATGCGTTAATATATGACGGAGTTATCAAGTAACAAACATATAAAAATACAACCGAATTAAGAACCTCCCCCTTTTTTTTTAAGTTGGTTAAAACACCCATTTCATGCCTTCTTACACCTATTCTTACAACTCTTTCTCGAAGTTTGGCTCTGCAAGCCATTATCGCTCTCATCTCCCGAGCTAATAAGGTTCGCCGTTTACGAAGGTTGGTTTAACTGTTGCTATCTTTATTCTATAACTTTAGAATGACAAGGATAGATTATAGTTAAAAGCGATTTTATGTGTTTATGTGATTATAAAAAATAATTTCTCTAAGGCTGCGAATTTGTACCCAATTTCACCTAACATGTTAAGCGTCTAACAAATTATCGGACAAAACGGATGTCTGCTGTCAAGCGGTGTATATTCAAGTTCACGCCCATGCCTTATGTCAGCTAAGTCCACAACAGTACTGTACTCAGTACCGTACTCAGTACTGTACTCAGTACTGTACTCAGTACTGTACTCAGTACTGTACTCAGTACTGTACTCAGTACTGTACTCAGTACTGTACTCAGTACTGTACTCAGTACTGTACTCAGTACTGTACTCAGTACTGTACTCAGTACTGTACTCAGTACCGTACTCAGTACTGTACTCAGTACCGTACTCAGTACTGTACTCAGTACCGTACTCAGTACTGCTGATTCAAAGTGATATAATGTTTGTGTGTTTGAAGTGAAAACTTCTTTTAGCGCGGTACGCATATTTTTAGATGAGGTAAAACCTCTGGATTCGCGACACCGTTACCGTTTGGGGCAAGACGCAGGGCTGCCGCGCTCGCCCCTTTTGATTATAAACCTTAATTCACATGTTTACAGTCTACTTTTGTATGGAAAAGTTTACTGAGTTAGGTTTTTTGATATATTATCTACATTCTGAACAAAAAATATTGCATCATCTATGTTCGATCAGTATATGATTGGCAGTCACCATAATTACTGGTTGTGAAGTGATTTATTACTAAACTCTAACGCGCCAAGATAAGTTTTCACTTCTGTCGGCACTCCCGGAGTGCAGCTCGATTTTTTTTTAATAAATCTATTTGACAACACTAGCAGACAAAGGCAGGCGTTGATTTTCGAAGTAACATTATGGATTATTAATCTTAAATTAAATAAACCCTCACAGTTACCTCGTATTGCATTGTGACCCACTTTAGTGTCGTCATGACCTAACAAAATATGAACACAACCAATAATATCGATCTCTCGGTCATAATATTTTTGAAGTGATAACTTGTTATAGTTAAACCGCTTCGTTATGTATCGCGTTACGGCGCCTATCTGTCTGGCTTCCCTTACTCTCACTCATACGGCAGCGGTAGGCAGGCTTATCCTCTTTCACTCTTAACCATAGCGCTAGTTAGATTAGTTTAAGTTATCACTTCTGTCTGGCTTTCCGAGACGTTGTTTAAAGGATCAACGAAGTCTTATACAATATCAATATGTTAGATACCACTGCCGTTTTAATTTCAGCAGCTCTCTTATTAAGTAAATTTAGGTACTGTTTGAGAGCGTAACTTATCGAGTCATAAAACTTCAAGAAAAACCAACAGCAGTAGCTAGTCGTGCATAATTGTAACTGAAGCCGCGCTATCACGTTTGCGGATCTTTATAAACTGGTCCTTAACAGATTCCCTGTCAGACATAATCAAGTTATTTGAGTCAAAGCGGCTACGGTTGGAACTAGTTATAATCCTGATTTGGTTATATACACAATACATATACGCAGTAAGGACACTGAGACTATATTCAACTGTAAATTATACAACCTTTAACAAAACAGCTTAATATCCAAGCCTAGCTTTTGAGCTGACATCAATGAATGTGTCATACAATTTGTTCCCAGCTTTACTTTTTTTCTTTCTTTTGTAGCTTTCTTTTAGGAAGAAAGGAGCCCCTTGCAGGCTGCATGGGAGTCCCAACATCATTTTGAACGCATCATGACATAGTATAAAACAAAGTCGCTTTCCGCTGTCTATCTGTCCCTATGTATGCTTAGATCTTTAAAACTATGCAACTGACATTAATGCGGTTTTCTTTAATAGATAGAGTGATTCAAGAGGAAGTTTTATATGTATAATACATGCATAATATAGTAGATAAACACTGATAATTTTAGAGGTTTCCAATGTAGTGTCGTAATAAACTCATATTTTTACGCTTACATTCCAAACCCTGTCTGAACCCTATGAGATAGATCAAAATAATGTACTACAGTATTGTACACCCTCAAAAGGTCCACAAAAAAGTCCACGATGGTATATGGCTATCTCTTAGGGATTACCATTCTGTAGTATAATTAGTATCAGCATTTCACCCGTGCGAAGCCGGGGCGGGTCGCTAGTTATCCAATAAATGGGATAGCCCGTTCCGCAAGCACTGTAATCGAGTAATGATGAAATCATTTTATCGATTGTAGTGTTTGTAATTTTTTCAAAGATAAATTATTATTATTATTTTTTTGTACTAACATAGAGTAAGTCAAATACCTTCTAACTTACAATTTATTTGTTTATGTTGTCAGAAATAAATTCATTTTATTTATTTTTACAGAACCTTTAACCCTGTTCGAAGGAATAGATTTATTAATCTAAAATCATAAATTGATCATAAACAAGCCAATCATAAATTGATTGAATAGCCTAAACCTTTAGCAAATTTTAAAACGCATCCCTAGCGCGTTTTTTTCCAGTGGCGCCATTTATGTTCTGAGGATGACTATGTTTGTCTGTGACTCAATTACGCTGTAACGGCTAAATAGATTTGAATGAAACTTTGTATAGATGTAGTATGAAACATGAACTAGCCTATAGGTTACTTTTTAAGTAGGTATCTCGTCTTTGATAAAGGTACTTTGTATAATCCTCTAATACCGCTCGAAAGACAATTTTATAAATTGGTCAAGCGCGTTTAGCGAAATAGAATCAAGTTGTCATATTATGACCATCGCGTCTCCTTCTTCTCTTCTTATAATGGCATTAGTCTTAATGACATTTTTACCAATGTCAAGTGTAATTGTTATTGTTAAGCTATCTTTAGATCATTTTAAGCGGTCCTTAGACTCAACTGTGTCACATGTGTTTTATTTTATTCTATATTTTTCTGTACGTAAATAAATGTTGATTGTTATTATATTACTGTTTTAAAGCTGCAGTCGATCGTCATTTGGCTATTCTAAACATCATGACGGAATGTTTACCTACAATTTTCTTAGATTCCTTGTCCTACAAATTACTATGCAACATAATACGCTAACAATTCAATATCTATACTTGTGATAAGGAGTAATAATTTATTGATTAAAGCTCCGCTAATATTACTCTATAAATAAAATAATACGATTAAATCTAATTAATTTATAAGAGTTATATTAAATGTCAAACGAAGAATTGACAATAGCGTTATGACCCTTTATTTAATAACTACCTGAAACGCCCGCGACTTCGTCCGTGCATTTGTCTATACATAACTGTAATAACACAAAGTTTATTTAAAAATAATAACAGATATGTACAGAATAATATAAAATGAGAAACAGTTGAGATATCTAAAGACAGTTTAAAACGATTTATAGATAGCTTAACTGATCCAGATCACAGCCAGGGGCCACATTAAATGACAATGCTAATATACTGGATCAGATAGGAGCCAGCTCTTGAGTCACGAGATATTTCTACCAGATGCCATGAAATTTTAAAACGCAATGGGCTTGTTCTCCACAGACCCAGGATCTTGACTCACAACGGCTCAAATTATGTAGGCCTTATAAAGACCAACATATTTGCACCTATTAACGTCCTCAGTACAGACATACATTCATCTAAAATGCGATATAAAAGGTGATGTGTGTATTTATGTTCCCTATAGACTTCAAAACGGCTAGATCGATTTCGATAACATTTTTAGGAAATCTTCAGATTAGCCTAGCGAGTTATGTGAAGTTTGTAAGCGATCGGATCAACAGAACGGACTTAGGCTACTTTTTATGTATGTAGATACTATGCGTGCGTGAGAAGCCGAGGGCAGAAGCGTGTTAACTATAATAGGTAGACATATAGCACCAATAACTTTTTACTGACTTTATCTGACTTTTATAAGCATATCTTTGATTTGGTTACGTTATTGCAATTTTTATATATAAAGGATTTCCATTTTTTTTAATACAGCCTGTTTTATTTACCAATAATGTAGCTTTATATAAGTAGATAAAATATATATTTAAATTAGTTTAGTAGTTTTTGAGTTTATCTATTACAAACAAACATACAAAATACATATCTCTTTATAATTTTAGATTTAGATAGATATAATTCCGAAGTATTATTACTGGTTGTATGGTGTCTGTGATCATTGGAATGCAAGTATTTTAGATTAGTTATGTGGATTGTGATAGCCGTATTAAAGTGTTGAGTTCTATCTGATAGTTAAATCAGAATTGATTTAATTTAATAGGAGAAATGCGAATAATAACCTTTACTAAGAATTTAATCAGTTATTTATGTAGGTGTCTTGTTAGATTAATTATAATTTAATTATTTAATCTCTGTAATACTTAAGTAATTAAAAAATGTATGCGTCTTGGGTTGCCCGACAGAAGTGATAACTTAAAGTAATCTAACTAGCGCTGTGGGTTAGAGTGAGAGAGGAGGCGCCTGCCTACCGCTGCCGTGTGCGTGAGAGAAAGGGAAGGCAGACTGGCGCCATAACGCGTTACGTAACGAAGCGGTTTACCCACCCATAAGAAGTTATCACTTCAAAAATAACAACATTTTACAACTAACGATATGGCCATAGGTTGGCGATAATATAAACTTTTTTATTAGTAAACAGGTATTAATCGCGTATAACTTTTTAATTTGACGACCTCTATAGCGTAGTGGGCTAAGGTACGGCTGAGACGCAAAAGGTAGCGGGTTCGAATCCCGCCGCAGGACAAATGTTTGTATGATTTGCAAATATTTGTCTCGGGTCTGGGTGTTCCTATGTATAATAATGTATTTAAAAAAAAGTATGTAAGTGTATATCAGTCATGTCAATTCCATAACACATGCTCTGCTTACTTTTGGGCCAGATACTGTGTGAAATTAATTAATTTATTATTGATTTATTCCGGTCATTTCGGTGATGTTGTTATAACCTTGATCGTGATTTACAAAAAAATATAATATCGATAATATTATAATATCATTTAGATTACTATAAATACCTTTTACCTACTAAAACAATATAGCCAAACCTGTCGAATTGAATGAATCAAAATATAGGCAAAACGACAAATAAAAAAAAGTTAGTCTGTAAAGTCGGTTTACGGACGATAATTTTACGTGATAACGTCATAAGGAAACATTGTTGAACCGATCGTGCCCCTATCGCTTGTTCCGCGCTCTCGCTTACACGCTCGGCTCAGGCGGAACGTGACAATGAGTCATGCTTTTTTGTGCGTGCAGCCGGCGTTCATCGATTTATAAGACGTTATAACGTCAAAAAGGTACATACGAATTATTGAATTCTGATACTATCAAAACTTTGATACTAATTGCTTTCAGTTACTATTGATGAATTGGTATTACGGAAGGTTGATGTTGATTGTCATACATGCTGTCATATGACAGAAACCTCAGACCAAATAAATATTAAGACAGAGCACCGCGAACAATTATAATAAATAAATTCTGTGACACTTTTTGTCATGGAATGTATGTTAATGTTTTTTATGTTAGATGTTTTCTAGACGTCATGAGATAATACTTAATAATGCAAGCATATATTTATGGATATACTAAGTGGAAGGAGCATAGTTTGGTTGGATGTGTGTGCGCGGGTGCGTGTATTTACACAGAGGAACATGGTTTTGAGGCTTCACTTAGATTATTCACGGCCCTTTTGTCTAAATATTTATTTGGTCTGAGATAAAAACCGAACGTTCGTAATAGTAATCGATCTTGTCAAAACTGGTTCTAATTACAATCAAACTAATAATTGAAATTATGCCGATTGCTAATCGAAACTTGTTGTGGTCGTGTCAATAGTTCCATAATCGCCAAACTGATCAGTTATCAGAGAAAAGTTAACTTAAGTTAGTTACTTAAGATGGTTACTTAATATATAACTTTAATGTTCGATATTAGCTGCTTGACTACAAAATAGCAGTCCGTTACTAAAAGTTACATTTTATATTATATTTGCTCGATCACGGCATTTTTAGAAGAATCTGAATGAAATTTCCTATTCGAAACTATTTACACATAAAAACCATTGGCTTTATAATTTGTGTACGTAGTTTGTAATGTTTAGGGCAAAAAAATTGTACGCGAAAAATATTTATCAACAAACCTCTTAGAGCATTTTAAGCAGTCTGCTTCACAAAATCTTGCTAGGCCATTACAGAGGCCTACGAACGGGCTACGGCCTATTCCGTTACAAGAGTAGGTCACCGACTAATAGAGTAGGTCTCGGGCTTGGGTTAAGAGGAATAGGCACCTAAATATATGTAAGACGTTTCCAAGTGATCCTTGTGATTGTATTGAATAAAGTATCTTTTGACTTTGACTTTCAATACAAAAGTATCATACTAAACTAATAAGGAAAACCGACTTCATTTATATAAAAATACTAACTTTCGTTTACTGGGATAACATTCACTACTTAACCAATTTTAATGAAATTTCTATGGAACCAATCGGGAAGTATTTTCACATAAAATATTTTTTCAACTTGGTCCACAGATGACGAACTTATTAGGTCAAAAACATAAAAAAATTAAAATAAAAAAAACAACTGAATTGAGAACCTCCTCGTTTTTTTTGAAGTCTGTTAATATAAACATTTACCCATTACAATACAATATTTATATATTGCACACTATCGACAAAATAATACGTGAGTAAAACCCGTGTTTATCAAAATGCATTCTTACTAGCCAAGATAAAATCAGTTACACAATCCAATTTAACTTAACTAGTTTGAATTCTTACCCCAAATGTCTCGTTTGGTATTTTAATGGACCAAGTAACTAATATTCAAAGCCTAGTCAAGCTCGCTTCGTCAGTCTTGTCAATCTGAGGCCCGCCCGTGAGGTATTTGCATTGCAAACCATTGCAAGGTTAGCATTGAGAGATTAGTGGGTGTATGCCTTTATCTGAGAGCACTGAGGACCCGTAATGTTTTTAGTTGAGAATGCAGATTTATAGAGCTAGAAATCTTTAACATACTGTGCAAAAAAATGTGTTCTACGACAAAAAAATACGAAGTTATGACGTAATTACTAGCGAAGTTCACTGAGTGTTTGCCGCGGTAGCTGTGACGTCACAGAGACGGTCGCCGCTAGTTATCGAATCGTGAAGTAAGAGGGCTGCGCTCGGACCGTCCCAGTGACGTCACACGCACCCGCGTACATTGATTTTACCGGCAGGAACTGAATAATGTTTATTACTTAATATCTTCATAAGTAATGGTCCGATTTGGATCATTCAAAAAGATATATCATTATTATGTCATAAGGAATAAAAAAATATACGTTATTCTATTAAATTTGCTATAACTTTACTGATCTTCATTGGTAGCCTGTTTTTCATAAACTGGAATGTCAGCTCTGTTGGTAGTAGCTTTACCTTCTGCGCTGTAGGTGGAGGGTTGGATTCCCTCCCAGGATAAACGTTTGTGTAATGAATATACGTGTTTGTTCTGTGTCTGGGTGTTATAAAGTATCTAATGAATGTATATAAATATATATAAGTATTCTATCAGTTACGAGTATCTGGTTACCATAATACAAGCTATGCTTAGTTTAGGGCTAGATGGTGTTGTGTGCATTGTCCAACAACATTAATATTTATTTATTTATAAGGTCGTTGGCTCAAACCTGGTAGTGCATGGTTTTCTAGTTTAGACTGGTCTTGCAGGTTAATAGGTCGTGGGTTCGATTCCTACTCAGGACTAACATTTGTGTGATCGACTGATGTTTGTTTTGTGTTTGAGTGTTATAGAGTATCATAAGTATGTATTTACTTGTATATAAGATGACATCATCCAAGTCGCAGGGAGCGAATGGATGAACCTGGGGAAAAGCAGGGATGAATATAATTACGTTTTAAAAACTAAAAAGAAACCGACTTCATTGAATGAAATTTGAGCCTATAATACATTTTTAGTGGAAAGTAGATGTATTTTGTATATTATAATATGGGTAGGCCAAATAAACGCAACGCTCCAATGAGACAGCGAGGTATGAAAATACATGAAAACATCATCGGTATATACAAGTTTTATATATTCGTTTATTTTTCAGCTCAACCAATTTTGATAAAATTTATATGGGACCACCTGTGAAGTATACCCTTTCAAACAAAAAAAGAATTTTCCAAATCGGTTCAGCCGTTTTTGAGTAATCGGTGAACATAAATAAAAAAAAAAAAAAAAAAAAGATTCCGACGAATAAATGAGAACTTCCTCCTTTTTGATAAAGTCGGTTAAAAAGAAGCAAGAAGAAACCTTCACCCAAGGAGGCCTTCCTTAATTGGCAACCAACCTAAGAACTTAAACAATTTATATATTCACAAAACGCGGGGGAGATAACTCTAACCCAACACTCTAAAGGATCTTCGCAAACTCCAGACATGAACGTAACCTTGCGGTCAAACAAGAATTTGCCTTCATTGGACTCCCAGGCGCCCAAACACCCTTTGCCTTCGTCAGGCCAGAAGGCTTCTAAAAAGACTTTGCCTCCCTCAGAACAGCAGGTCACCAACATGAACTTGCTTGTAGTGGAACCACAGGGGTCCAAAATGAATTTGCCTGCGCTTGACTTGCAGGCGCTTACGAGTGAAATAAGACTTCTGCGAGAGGAGGTTTCTACGTTTAAATCAAAACTCGACAACGTCTCATCTGCTATGTCTTCCTTACATGAGCAAATGAATCATCTTGTGGCAACCGTGGCTATATCGGATGAAAGAGTCCTGGAACTGGAGGAACGATTTGCTTCTGAGACAGTCCTTCTGAAGAGTCAAGTTCAAAAACTAGAGGATAAATTTAATATGCAAGCTCAAGCTTATATCCGTAACGAAGTCGAGATCATTGGTATACCAGAGTCGCAGAGTGAAAACTTGCACCATATAGCTCTTCTAGCAGCAAGAAAGTTGGGTATAGACCTTAAGGAAGAAGACATCGACTGGGTTCTTCGTGCCAGCTTTGAAAGGTCTCCAGCCTCTTCCACTTCCGATTCAACCTCTAACTTTTCGCGCCCAGTCGTTATGAGGCTTATCAGACGCTCGAAACGCGATGATTTTCTAAAGAGCGTAAAAACCCGCAAGTCTATTACGACGAAGGATTTCGGATTGGATGATACTTCAAGGAGAGTATTTTTCAATGAAAGACTAACGCGTGAAAATCGTCTGTTATTTCGAGAGAGTAGAAACCATGCAGTTGGCGCAGGTTACAAGTTCTGTTGGACCAATAACGGCAGCATCTACCTGCGTTGGCGTGAAGGTAGTCCAGCAATTCGTATCCGCAACGTGCTGGACCTGGAACAACGACTATCCTCTAGCACCGACACTCATCAGTCTCATGTTTAGCGATTTCAACTATAGCGACTATAGTCGCTATTTATCAATCGTCGATAGTTTAGCGACTATAGATTTCTTCTTAAATTATTTAACATTAGTTACTTTATTACATTATTCACATATAACACAACTTATAAATATCTTGTTATTAACTAAAGAACACGACACCTACATTAACTTACGTACATTAGTCACATTCATCTTACACACCACAATTACCCAACTTTCTTCCCATTTAAATTTAAAATTGTATATGTATATTCTAGACTTGTACTTCTATTGTGATGAATTAACTCATGCGACAACTAAAAACAATTCTGCACATATTATAGCCATGACAAACCATCAACTATGGCCTCCATAGAGCTAATTAATGATTTGGATGAAACTCTTAATGTTGATTGTCGCCTCTGTTATTCCCCGGAGTCATGTAAATACATCGTTAGTGAGCAACTAAACTTTAAAATGATTATATATAACATTAGAAGCCTACAAAAAAACTTCGATGAATTTCTTATACTACTGAAAAGACTTGCCATAAAACTTGATATCATTATTCCAACGGAATGTCACCTTGGGAGCTGCCCTCTAGTCAGATCTCTGGACGGCTTTTCGCATTACAGTACCTCTAAAATAAATAACCAAGCCGGAGGTGTAGTCATATACGTGCGCTCTGACTGGTCGGTGAAGATTAGTGAGCCAACGATATCTGAGTCTGATTCGCTATTAATTGAATTGCCTAACTCTCTTTACATACTCGGCCTCTATAGATCGCCTTCCTTTAATTGATTTACTAGATTTCTGAACTCTCTTGATTGTTTTCTTAAAGAAAATCGTTCTATTTTGAAAAATTGTGTTATAGCGGGTGATATTAACATAAATAGTATTTTTGATTCTCCCTCGCCCCACCCACAACTTGACGAATATTTATGTTTTGCTGCCGAACTGGGTCTCAAGAATATCATTAGTTTACCTACTAGAGGTGCATCCTGTTAGGACCACGTTTTAGTAAACATTAAGTCACAGGCATTGGGTATAGTGTGCAAGACTAGTATCACTGACCATGATCTGGTTCTGGCTGGTTTCAGTACAATTCCGAGTTCTACTCGTCAGCAATTTAAGATACTATTTGACCACGAAACTATATTTAAAGAATTAGCTGCTCTCAATTGGTCAGAAGTCATATCATCAACACATGCCTCCTGGGCCGCAAACAGGCTGTCTTCTATGTTGGAATCAATTGTTTAACAAAACTCTAGAAAGATAAACATAAGTCGCAGAAAACAAATTAATAAAAACTGGATTACCCCTGGGCTTATTAGGTCCATGAGACATCGAAATGCTCTCCATCCAGAGGCAAGGAGATATCCTGACAATAAAGAGCTTCAACTAAAATATAAGAAATACCGCAACTCTTTTAAACTACGAGTATTAACGAGGAACTTGAGAAAAGAGTATAACAAGGAACAATTTGCTATAAATAAGGATAACCCATCTAAACTATGGAAAAGTATTAAGAATGTGTGTGAGTTGAATGTTAAGGAAGATTGTACTTCTGACTTGCTTCGCATTAAAGAAACTCCCACTGACTCTTTGAACTCTTGTAACGAGTACTTCGTAAGTGTGGGCAAAAAGTTAGCTGACGACATTTTAATAAGTCTTGGCAAGAACCAGGAAGATCTAGCAGCAGATATCAAGTTAACCTTTAGCTCTCCACATTCATGTTTTATGTCTCCTACTGACTGCCTTGAAATTATGAGCCTCATCAAGTCCCTCAAAAGTAATAGCGCCCCTGGTAAAGATGGTTTAACCAACACATTACTGAAACAATACTGTCACCTATTCCTAGAACCTCTGACACATGTCATGAATCTGAGTTTATCCTCTAGTGTTTTTCCGGACTGCTGGAAGATAGCGTCAGTTACCCCAGTACACAAGGACGGCAGTAAGTCCATTATATCCAATTACCGACCAATTTCTTTACTCCCAGCATTCTCCAAAATTCTTGAAAAGCTAGTAAATAAAAGAATGATCCATTATTTGGAGCTCAACAAAATTTTATCTCCTTATCAGTTTGGCTTCAGACGAGGTAAGTCAACCGAAGATGCCGTGCACATGCTACTTGACGGTGCAGTTTCAGCACTTGACACCGGAAAAAAATGCATCGGTGTCTTCTTGGACCTTGCGAAGGCATTTGACACCGTATCTCCTATCATCATCCTAAAAAAGTTAGTGTTTGGGTATTAGAGGTGTCACCTTAAACTGGTTCCGCAGTTACTTGTTTAATAGAGGTCAGTGTGTCTCAATTGCTGGTCATTCGAGTAAAATCAGTGACGTTTCTTTCGGGGTTCCGCAAGGTAGCATATTGGGGCCAACCCTTTTCACGCTCTATATCAACGACATTATTTCTTTATTTGATGGAAATCAAAATAATTCGCAAATTTTATGCTATGCCGACGATACAACCATACTTTTTAAAGGTGACACGTGGGAACAGGCAGCTCAAAACGCTAATACAGGACTGTCTCGTGTAGCCTGGTGGCTTGATATGAATCTGTTGACTCTTAATGCCCAGAAAACCAAATACTTGTGTTTTCACAAAACAAAAGTATCCCGCCCTCCTTGTTCCTTATCCCTACGGATCCATAAATGTAATGGATCTGAGTTAAACTGTTCCTGTCCTGTTATAGAGCGATCGGAATGCTTTCGGTATTTGGGTGTTCTGCTAGATCAGAAATTATCTTTCAGAGCACATGTAAATGCTCTTGCTGGACGAGTCAGAAAGCTTATATACGTCATGAAGCTCCTCCGGGACGGTTCTGATGCAGACTGTCTCATGCCAGTTTACTCAGCTCTTTGCCAGTCCATTTTATGCTATTGCATCACTGCTTGGGGTGGAACTGCGAAAACCTTTATGATCACTCTCGAAAGAGCCCAGAGATCTGTGCTCAAGGTCATGTTCCAGAAACCCTTTCGTTATCCCACTGTATCCCTGTATGCATTTACTCAAACACTTAGTGTCCGGCAGCTCTACTTGCAGCGGGTAACATTGGCGTACCATAGGTCTTTCCGTTCGGGTTGCATTGCAGTTCTCTCTCCTCCACGATGTGTTCTTTTTATTGTGGTCTCTTAGTATTTTGATTTCTTCTTTTAGATTTTAGATATTTATTTTATTTCTCATGGATTGTCCTACTTGTGTCTTGCTTTGTTTAAGTGTTATCTGTTTTGTTTTATCTCTATGTAGTTTGTGGAAATCGCTCATCTTATGCCTCTGGCCTCCCGCAATACAGGCTTGCGCTAGTGCGGGACCATCAGTAAGTTTGTTAACACTGTATTTTTATTATCTAGGTAAATAAATGAATTTGTATTTGTATTTGTATTATATATTATGTTAGAAATAAGGAAATATACTTACGGCTTTCTTATTTGCTTTTATTATTATATATTTAGTATATAACTTATATAAGTATTCTATCAGTAATTTGGTTCCCAGCACGAGTTATGCTTGGGTCTAGATGATACTCTGAATTGTTCATTAATATTTATTTATTACTAGTAACACGCCCTGGCTTCTCATAGATTTATAAACCTAATTCAAGAGGAAGGTCAAAGTCAAAGTCTAAAGATATATTATTCAACACAATCACAAAAATCACTTTGGAACGTCTTACAAACCAGGTGAATTTAGGTGTCAATTCCTCTTAACCCAAGCCCGGGAATCTAAGTCAAGACTCCTTATGAATAATTCCGTCTATTGGTGAAAATCATTTGAAAATCCGTTACGTAGTTTTAGAGTTTATTACTAGTATACTAGTACTCTTAAACGGTGTAGAAAAACATTGTGAGGAAACCGGTATGTCGTAGAACCTAAAAGAGTGACAAAGTGCACGAAAAGAGTAACCAAGTGCACGAAAAGAGCCTCTGAGGCGCATTTCATTCCTTTCACCGCACTAGTTCTAAATGATGATGATTATGGTGAATTTCTTGACGTATTCGTCAACAGCGAACCTTATTAGCTCTAGACATGAGTGCGAAAATAGCTTGCAAAGCCAAATTTTGTCTTGAAGGTCCTGTCGCATAGGGAACAATATAACTGACCTAAAGTGTTGTAAGAATAGGTGTAAGTTCTTAGTAACTTGTGACAGAACAGAGATAAGAAGAAGAAGAAGTATGTATTTTACAAATATAGTTATAAAGCAGTCCATCAGTAATTTTACTTCTGTGTAAGTTTCGAACTAGAGGGTGTTGCGTGAATTGTCTTCCAAATTTTTAAAATAAAAAAAAAAAAAACCAAGTGGATTACTTATTTTATTTATTTTTTTATACAAAAACCTAGCTACTGAACTAATTTTTATGAAATTTATATGGGAAGGAAACAGGAAACATAAAAAAACAGTCTAATTAATAACCTCCTCCTTTTTTGAAGTCGGTTGAAAATTAATTTGTATTTCGTAATTTGTATACAATGAACACTAAAACAAACGACTGCTAGTGGTAACCTCATTTGGTACCCCATTATAATTCAATCAACCTCTAAAACTAAATGCTAAATAATAGGTACTCCTGCAACAATTTATTATAATTGTTATTAACAACGTCCAATTAATTATAACTACTTCACAAATTAGAGACCTTTGTAACATTATACAGGGTGATTCACAGAGCCTGGTTTATACGGTGTGATATTATTTAATATGAAATCATCTAATATAGATCTTTTTTACACCGCTGTATTTTTGTTTATGTCTATCCTGTCCATCCAAAGGTAGCCTGGAAGATATCGCTTTTAGCGATAAGGCCACCCTTCGTACAACATTATTGCAATTTTTTTTGTATGTTCTCTCTGTGTACAATAAGGCGTTAATCTATCTATGTTTCTGTGGAGCCTCTATTATTAGAGTATAAGTACTTCTACTAATGCTTTCGTATAAATCAGTCGCCAATTTATCTCTAGTGAGAGAGTAAATAGGCCTCACATAAGCTTCAGTCATAGCCTCATAACTTGGTACAAAGTGCGGTTGTCAAAATCAATTACAGAAGTAACATTTCCTACTCGTACCTATAAGATTATCAAACTGTATTTACTTTAAAAGTTTGAAAACATAAAGAACTACATAACCTTTGCTTTAATATATCCCGTCTATACAGAATGGCTGCGCCAATTTCAACAATTTGTTTAGTAACATTAACTAACCCGATTTTCACGTTTTGAAGTGAAAACTTCGGTCTACCGAGTCCAAAATAACAGTTATGAGCACGTTCTATAATAATAATAATAATAATATTAATACCGGACATTTCACACAGCATCATCAGGCATCATCTGGCCCTAAAGTAACTGTTATAGGTACCACATGACATGACTGATATACTACTCATATACAGTGTTTTGGAAATACATACATTTTAGACATAAAAACACTCATACCCAAGACAAATATTTGCAGATCATACAAACATTTGTCTCACGGCCGGAATTAAACCTGCGTCTCCGTCAATATATAAAAACTCTTGTTTTTATATATATTTTAAGGTTCCTTAAAACTAATGTCCTTATTTTCCAAACGCCTTTCACAATTCGTCACTATCTTACAAAAAGAGATGACACTATTTGAAACAGTGATTAACTTTTAACAGAAATTGAGAAACGTTTCTAAGTAGACGGTTATCTTTCATATGTATTATGGAACTCGTGGCAAATGCTGTTCTTGGCAAACTTGCGGTATTTACATCTCAGCGCTTCTATACTTAAAACCCTGAGATGTCTACCGAGTCGGGCGTTAATTGTAACTACATCAGTTTTTTATGAGAAAAATTACGAAGTTCAAAAAGTTGTAAAACAAAAGTTGTTCTCCTAAGGTACGTCTATAAATCCTTTCGATTTACAATACTACTTCTAAAAGGCCCTGTATAACATTTTATTACAAACCTTGAAATAGCCCTACAACGTAGGAGTCTAAGCACTAGACACTAGGCAGTAAGCTAGAACAGATTAGCTCAAACGGGCCGGTTGTGTAGGCTGCCATAATTATACCAATCACACTCATAAACCACTCGTTCAAGAACCTTGTCAAACTACCATTCTACTCTAGCTTTTGCGAAACACTTTGTAAACCCGTAAAAGGTACAATGACAGAATTCTATCGTGCAATATGACGATAACGCATCTATTATATGCTCCGTGGTTTTTGATAGAAAATTAATATGTGCTCTCAACCGGTAAGGATATACATCGTGAGAAAACTGGCATGTCTAAGAACTAACTACTTTTCCATACAAGAGATGAATGACAAGATTCCATACAAGAGATTATGACAAAGATGAATATCCGCAAGTTTGTGTTACGTCTGAATCAAAGTTCCACAGAAAATCACGAAAAAAATCGCCGCAAAATATTTCGCAGTGCGCGCTTGGCCAAAGAAATTGTTTCGTTATAGATGAAAACAGGAGCTACGTGCAAAATTCAACCCTGTGACATTTGGGTCATAGTGTAGAATGCTATTACAACACCAATACTCTTAAATCACTAAAACCTGTATCTCAGAAGACTAAAATTCAAATTGAAAACTATAAAAAACAAAAACACACCTTTTCTGATAGATATATCGCAATATAACAATAGTACCTGGTTGTAAGACTCAGCAATAGTCTGTCTCGGTGAGTACCAGCATAGTGCCAGATATTCTGCCTCCGCACAGTAGTGTGCAAGCATTACTGAGTGCCGGTTCGAAGGCACTGGAACAAGTGACATTACTGGTCAAACAACAGAACTTATGTCTAGAGCCGGCAACGTGTCATCATCTGGGCTGTACAATTGTTTCCAGGTTTAATTAAAATAAACGTATAAATAAATCATAAATAAATAAATAATCCCGGACATTTCACACAGCATCATCTGGCCCCAAAGTAAGCAGAGCTTGTGTTATGGGTACCACATGACTGATATACTACTTATATACTTTTTTTTTGTAAATACATACTTATTATACATAAAAACACCCAGACCCGAAACAAATACTTGCAGATCATACAAACATTTGTCCCGCGGCGGGAATCGAACCCGCAACCTTCTGCGTCTCGGCCGGGACTTAGCCCACTGCGCCACAGAGGTCGTCAAACGTATGCGTCTCGGGACGCCCGACAGAAGTTATAAATTAAACTAATCTAACTAGCGCTGTGGGTTAGAGTGAGAGAGGAGCCTGCCTACGGCTGCCGTATGCATAAGAGAAAGAGAAGCCAGGCAGACTGGCATCGTAACGCGTTACATAATGAAGGGGTTTACCCTCCCATTAGAAGTAATCACTTCAATAATTTTAAACAACCTATATTTTATGAAAAAGAGCTATTTCCAAGAGTCGTTCCTCAACTCGCACCGAAAAACTTTTACCACGTGGTACCAGTTGACGAATTAAGCACGTTCTTGATATTAATTATAATAATTTAATTAATATCAAGAACCGTTAATCTATACATATAAAAGAGCTTAACCTGACTGACTGATTCATCATCGCTGAGCCGGAACAGCTGAATCTAGAAAGCTGAAATTTGGAAAGTAGCTCTTAGCAACCCCTAAGAGGGTGTTTCAGTATTTTTTTAAATAACCCGAACAAAGGGGTAAAATGGGGTGTCAAAGTTTGTATGGGAACTTTTTAACGGGTGGTGTGATTTCTTAGAAACTTGGGTTGGATACTTAAAATGCAAAATAAATGGACACGTGTTTTAGGATTTTTCAAAATAACTCTCATAAAGGAGTAAAATGATGGTCAAATTATTGGTTTGAAACTTATCAATAAAAATTGGCTACAATTCCTTTAAAAAAATGCGGATGAAGTCGCGAGCAACAGCAAGTGTATAATAAACGACTTAGTTGTAAATAAAACAGTTCAATAAATTCATGTTGTGTAACACTTCACCACAACACAACACCATTTAATTAGCTCTGCTTACTTTGGGGCCAGATGATGCTGTGTGAAATGTCCAACATTATTTATTATTTATTATTATTAGCCCCAAACTAAGCATAGATTGTACTATTATGACTAGCTGGCTGATAGAATACGAGCATAATAATAAATAATACTAATATAAAATAATATAATATAATAATATATTCCCGGACATTTCACATAGCATCATCAGGCCCCAATGTAAGCAGAGCTTGTGTTATGGGTACCACATGACTTATATACTACTTATATATATATTTTTTGTAAATACATACATATTATACATAGAAACACCCAGACCCGAGACAAATACTTGCAGATCGTACAAACATTTGTCCTGCGGCGGAAATCGAACCTGCAACTTTCTGCGTCTCAACCGGGTCTTAGCCCACTGCGCCACAGAGAATGAAAATAATTAAGACAAAGCCGACCTACATGTACCTACCTACGAACCAATCCAGCTGCATTCTGATTCACTGATAATGAATCATCATCACACAAAGACACAACAGACCACAATGTAAGTAAATAACATTGTACATGATCATATCATATTTGTCATGCAATAGGTATTGATGAACAAAGGTATAGAAGTAGGTGTTTGAAAAGGTCCATGTATTATTTGTCACGGACAGACTAAGGCCGGCAGCAAACGAACGGTAATCGTGATACCCCGATAATTAACTAAAGTCCAACTATAAAAAAAAATGTTTGTCTGTAAAGTCGGTGTACGGACTATAGCTTAACGTGACAACGCTCTCGCTCCGATCGTAACGTTACAATGAGCTTAACGTTACAATCAGCATAACGAGACAATGAGTCATCCTTTTTCGTGCGTGCAGCTGGCGTTCATCGATTTATTAAACGTTGTCACGTCAAAAAAAATGGTGGACAATACACACAACACCATCGAGCCCCTAACTAAGCATAGCTCGTATTATGGTGACCTATGAATGTGTGTCCTGGGAGGGAATCGATCTCTCGAACTACAGCACAGAAGGCAGAGCTACTACCAGCTGTGCTGACGGACTACTCAAACACTTGATTACGTAACTTGCGACAACCAGCAATAAGCGTTATTAGTGCAATCACTGCTGTCAATTATACCTTTTATAAGATAATATCTTTGCTATAACTGTATTTTTGCAAAGTATTTAAGTATTCGTTTTTTTTATTTTCGTAATAGGAGTTTGTTTACGATTCGTGTATGATTGCAGTTGTTACTGCTATTTTAAGCAATAACCCAACGAGTGTCCCACTGTAATGACAGCACCTTTAAAATAAGTCGTGAGTTGTAGAAAAAACTTAATTCAAAGCTAGACTCTGCGTATTACTAGACAACTAGACTACCTCTTTGGCCAGTGGGCTTAGATCCGGCTGAGAGGTTTCGGGGTCGATTCCCGCCGCAGGACTAATGTTCGTATGATCTGCAAGTATTTGTCTCGGGTCTGGGTGTTTCTATGTATAATATGTATGTATTTCAAAAAAAAGTATATAAGTAGTATATCATTCATGTGGTACCCATGGCACAAGCTCTGCTTACTTTGGGGCCAGATGATGCTGTGTAAAATATCAGGCATTTTTTTTTTTAAATTTATTTATTACTCGCCCGTCGCTCACCTACAGGCGAAAATATGCTTATTACCGAGATAACAGCGAATAAAAAATTTGATAGTAGTGATCGCGCAATTCATGGCTGTTGTTAGTGCTCGCGAGCTACGTAATAGAGGTGTCAATTAAAATTCCACAGAAGTGTTTCTTTTGCAGTGTCAATGATGTGTAGAACTTAAAGGCTAAGAAAGAGTTAAGCTTACGCTAAGTTTATGTTTCTGTATGTTATAGTCCACAAACGAAAGTGTAAGATCGCGATTCTCCTCCTCCTTTATTTCTTTATTTAATTTTCTTGGCGACCTCTGTGGCGCAGTGGGCTTAGGTCCGGCTGAGACGTAAAAGGTTGCGGGTTCGATCCCGCCGCGGGACAGATGTTTGTATGATCTGCAAGTATTTGTCTCGGGTCTGGGTGTTTCTATGTATAATATGTATGTGTTTACAAAAAAAAAAAGTAGGTATATAAGTAGTATATCAGTCGTGTGGTACCCATAACACAAGCTCTGCTTACTTTGGGGCCAGATGATGCTGTGTGAAATGTCCGGTAATATTATAATTATTATTATTTTTATTATTATTATTTCTAAATATTAGCCTTAAGGTACCCTGAGCAAATGATTTTGATGCGATTTAACAAAGCTCAATTTGCGATTTTTTTTTCTGATAAAAATTACAAGAATTTATAAAAATTGACTTAATGTTTGACTTGAATTAATGTTTTACTTTGTCAATTCAATTATTGACTTGAATTTTTAAATCTTTAGAATTTAATTTGACCACCTGGAAAGTATACAAAACAAAAAATAATTTTCACGATTTGGAAAATTATCTGGCATCTTTGAGTAATCGATGAACATACATAAAAAAACCGACGAATTGAGAACCTCCTCCTTTTTTGAAGTCGGTTAAAATAGAGGATTAATCTCTGGATCACATAGCAACTTCTCGTGTATCAACTTCTCATTCAAAGTAATTGTGGCCATATTGCTTGTGCCTTCAATTTCCATCTTAATAACTTCAGTTGCACTAAATCGCTTATGAACTGTTAATTATTGCTCTGAACTGGGGTCAAATTAGTTAAGCCGTCTTTAAATAAACACTTTATTACCAAACGCGGGTCAAAATGATCAACGAAGTTGTAAGTACTTTTACATGGAAGCATGCAGTTTGTTGGTTATGGAGTTTACGATGCCCCCGCCTGTTTATTACTTTGAGTTTGTACTTGAGAGAGTATAGTTTACGTGCATTTCTGTTGTTTGACGACCTCTGTGGCGGCTAAGGTCCGGCTGAGACGCAGAAGGTTGCGGGTTCGATTCCCGCAGCGATACAAATATTTGTATGATCAATTCAATTCAATTCAATTCATTTATTCATCTTTAGACATAATACAATGTTCTTAGACATGCCTTACAATAGTTATAATATATAAGTGTTTCTAATTAAGTAATTATATGAGTATAATTTTCCATACATAATTATTTATCAGCAAAATCATCATGTATATATTAAGGTTCACTTATAAATACCTACCTAAACAAGTATCACATTGAAACACTGATAAAACTAGATATTCTAACCTAACCTTAACCTAGGTACACACAACAAAGGACAAGAATCATCTAATAAAAGTAAGCATTTTTTTATCCGCAAAAACTTCATCCATTTTATAGTAACTCTTATGTATTAATTGATTTTTTACATACTTTTTGAAGTGGGCGTCTGTCATATTCGAAATTTGTACTGGTATGTTATTGTATAATTTGATTGCGGTACAATAACACTTTTCGAAACTTTTGCAAGTCGTGTCATAGGTACAACCAGTTGATCCCTATACCTAGTATTAATATTGTGTATGTCCTTCTTAGTACTCTTATTGCCTAGGTTTTCTCTATCATTTAATAAATTTTGATAGATGTATTCATCAGTCATTGTCATTATGCCTAATTCTATAAATCGCTGTCAACATGAGTCCATTTGTTTTAAACCTAATATATATCTCACAGCTCGCTTTTGCAGAATGAATACTCTAGCAGCATCAGCCGCTGTACCCCAAAATAAGATTCCATATGACATAATAGAGTGGAAATATGCAAAGTACACGTCTTTAGTGGCTTTTACCCCTCCTAGTTCCTTAATTTTTTTAACGGCATACGTTGCAGAACACAATTTTTTTGCAACTTCATCTAAGTGATCTGCAAGTATTTGAAGTTCAAGAACTTCGAAGACATCAAGAACACAAAAGGAGGCTCTGAAGCATTTTGTTTTCATCACACTTGAAACCAGTGACAGAAGAAGTAGAACAGAATAAATATAAATATATAAACAATGCCGGACATTTCACACAGCATCATCTGGCCCCAAAGTAAGCAGAGCTTGTGTTATGGGTACCGCATGACTGATATACTACTAATATACTTTTTTTTTAAATACGTAAGTACATATTATTCATAGAAACCCCCAGACCCGGGACATATACTTGCAAGTCATACAATAATTTGACCCGTGGAAATCGAACCCGCATCTGCGTCTTAGCCAGGTCTTAGCCCACTGCGCCACATAGGTCGTCATGTAAAATATCGGCCTGTTTTTTTGAATTTCCATAGACAACATATACAAAATAATTTGTTTACAATTATTGAATAAACATGTTTTTAAACTACTTATGAGAAGGATGGAAAATAAAAAAAAAAACTCCCATAAAGATGTCCAAAATGGCGTCCACGTCCATCTACATTCTACAGTCCACGCAGTCACAAGAAACATTTATTAATAAACAACATTGTATACTTTGAGATATAAGCGCATTTACATAGAAAGCAGGTTCTTCATAACCATCATCATTATCATCCACGGTTTCACCCACTGCTGGGTATGAGCCTCCCTTCGTACGTGCCATTCATCTGGTCCTACTAATAAGTACATACATACTAGTACTAATAAGTACTAAAAACTAGAAAGTGTATTTTTTTCTTAGTCTTTTTTTTATGTTTTCGCAAGAAAACGGTTGAATGGATCTTGATGAAATTTTGTAAGTAGATAGATTGTAATTTGGTGAAGGACAAAGGCTACTTTTTAACCGACTTCAAAAAAGGAGGAGGTTCTCAATTCGTCGGAACCTTTTTTTTATATATTTGTTTTTTTTTTATTATTTATTATTATTATTATTTAAATTTTATCAATCGAATGTTTTTAAAATATGAATAAAAGTCTAAAAATGTTATACATCGATGATATTTTCGTTGCGTGCAGTGCAAAGCAATGCGTTTAGTTGGCCTATCCATAATATAAAGGTATAGGTAGGTATAAACAAAATACCTCTACTTTCCACTAATATTTCAAAATAAAATAATTTTATGCTAATTAACTGTATCCAATGAAGTCGGTTATCTTTTTAGTTTTAAAAACGTAATTATAATATAGGTACCACGCGTCCAAAGCCGCCTGCAGATGCTAGTTTAAAAAAAGGCAGTTTACGTATACACAAAATTACGCTTTTATCAATTTTACGTTCAAAAGCGCTTTTTCTACTTTTCAATTAATGGTATTTGTCTTAATTAGGATGTCAATGTTGTCAATGTCAAGTGTGAATATTGAAAGGTACGCCTATACGGGCAATTTTTTGAGCAATAACGACTAATTAATGACAATCTTATTTCTTTTCAACCAAGGTACAAATTAGAGTAACAGTTTTAAATTATACAACTTAAATTTGCTGCAAAACAATTCGTATGATTATTTTATATGAAAACCACTAGATGGGCTACTGAACAGATTTTTATGAAATTTGGGAATATGGGAACAATCGGGAAGTATATCCTATCACATGAAATCTGTTTGTTTCAAATCGATTCATAAATGATGGAGTTTTGAGGTAACAAACATAAAAAATACAATCGAATTCAGAACCTCCTCATTTTTTAAAAGCGGTTGAAAATAACAGATGACGAACGAAAACTAACGACTATGATTAATATATGATAAAATCATATATTATCAAATCAAATTTCTTGACATTGGTAAAATTGTCATCATTATGGCACAATATATCATTAACAAAGAAAAAAGACAGAACATCGTATCAAGATCTTTGGGTAGACCAGTAAGTATGCTGAAAGGCGGCGTTTTGTATAAAACTGATCGGTTGTGCGGATCAGGCAATGTGGGTATCTGGTTACGGCTACTGTTCGTGTGCAGCCGGCCTAAGTATATTTTTCGACCAGTTTATAAGCGCCTGCAACCTGCTTTCTATACAAACCGCCCCACATTTACATTCGACTTGTTACGCGGAACCAAACCAAAGAGAACATTTTTTACTTTTTAAATAAAGCATGGCCAAGTGTGATCTACAATGCTACCTCTATTCGTTCCCGCTAACTAAGTTTCTGAGATTTGCAGACCGATAGAGTAGTACGGCATGTTGTTAGTTAAATGTAGGGTTTGCAAAAAAAATAAATAATAATAATAATATAATAATATTTTAAATCTACGAATCAGGTAAGTTCAGAAATGTACAGATTATTATACAATTATAGATAAAAGACAGAATTCAGTTCACTGACCGCAGGTAAATAAATAAATAATGCAGGACATTTAACACAGCATTATCTAGCCCTAAGGTAAGCAGAGCTTGTGTTATGGGAACCACATTACTGATATACTACCTAAATGATGATACTGTGTGAAATGACCGGAATTATTTATTTATTATGTAAAATGCGTTACAGAAAAAAAGGAATTGCAAAATATTTATGGCAAATTCCAAAACGAATCGAAAACCTTCTACGCTCGTTGAGGGTTCGATTCCCTAACAGGACAAACATTTGCTTGAAGAACATTGGTGTTTGTTCTGTGTTGGGGTGTTATAAAAATATACAAATAGATAACTCTTTATTGACTACAATAACAATAACTTTACTATTTAAGGCAATACAATAGGCGTCCTTATCGCTAATAGCGATCTCCACCAGGCAACCTTTGGATGGACTGGACTATAAATAACCAGATGTGGGTGTGGTGTATATATATAATTACATACATATATGTATAAACTAAACAAACAACATTTGCATGTATTTAAATTCATATACTTTTGTGTTGTTTAAATTTGTTGCTATATTTATTCATTAACATATAAACAAAAGACCAAGAAAATGAATAAAGAGCATAATAAACGCTATACTACCTATTTATGTGATTATAAACAATATAACAATAGTTGTTTTTGCCAGCCGTACAGACAGCGAACGCCATCAAGATCCGCGCCCAATTGAGTTATGATCGTTCGCGAGCGCACCGGAATGCGGACGCTAGTGCGCCCTTAGCAGATAGCTGATCACAGATCGAAGTACCTCTTGAATGCCTGATGGACAACTTAGTACCTATCAGTAATAACTAGTGGTGCACTGTATGCTGGTCTAGTAGTAGTGGGTTCGAATCCGGTCGTGCACCAATGCACCTATTAAAATAGAAAACGTGTGCGTCTCGGGACGCCCGACAGAAGTGATAACTTAAACTAGTCTAACTAACGCTGTGGGTTAGAGTAAGAGAGGAGGAGCCTGCCAGGCCTGCGCCTGCCGCGCTTACGTAACGCGTTACGTAACGAAGCGATTTACTCTCCCACAAGAAGTTATATCTTCAAAATTTAAAGCATATTTATAGGTAGTATTTTCAAGCAAGCGTATTATAATATAAATGACTATATTATTGATAAGAATGCATGGCCTCATGTCGCTCTGCCCTCAGACAGTTATCCGACACATTTGAAATGTATAAACTCTCTTGTATTAGTTTTTGTAGTTAAGGTCGATCATGCAAAAAAGCGCTAGGAGTAGGACGAGTTTCTTGCCAGTTCTTCTCGGGCTTGGGTTAAGAGGAATTGGCACCTAAGTTCACCTAGTATGTCAGACGTTTCAAATTAATCCTTGTGATTGTAATAAATAAATAAAGCCGGACATTTCGAACAGCATCATCTGGCCCCAAAGTAAGCAGAGCTTGTTTAATGGGTACCACATGACTGACATACCTACTACTTATATAGGAACTTTTTTTTTGTAAAAACATACATATTATAAATAGAAACATTCAGACCCGAGACAAATACTTGCAGATCATATAAACATCTGATGATAAACATTAAACGAACCCACAACCTTCTGCGCCTTAGCCCATTGCGCCACAGAGGTCGTCAAATTAAATCAAATTGTATTGAATAAAGTATCTTTTGACTTTGACAATTAATTTTTTGTTCGAATTGTATACCAGCACTAAAATACTACAGGTACCAGTACTCCTACGGTTAAGAAAAACATCGTTAGGATACCTGCATGTCTTAGAACCTAAACAGTTCGAATACATGTGCCAAGTGCACGAAAAGAGCCTCTGAGGCGCACTTTAATCCTTTCACCACACTGGCTCGAAATAACTAGTCACACGGTAAGAGGAAGAAGACGTAATAACTACCCTCACATATTAAGGAACACAGGTTTTAAATAATGTATTATTTTGTCGATGAAGGCACCGATAGAGAAGGCTTAGGTACTCTCGAAATCGATAACACCAACCCCGAGGTTCAGTCTGTTAACCAGCGCTGCTTTCATACCTTGTATTGGAGTTGCATAAAGCTGAGACTGGACCTATTTGGGCACACACAGGTGACACAGGGACTGTTGATAGTCGGTGTATGTTAGTTGTAAGTAGGTAAGGTGTTTGGGTACCCATCTGCCTAGGGGGGTGCCTATACTTATAACATTTCAATTTTATTTAATTTTTACCGACTGTACTTTCTTTTTTTTTGTGTGTGAACCAAATAAATGTCTATTCTATTCTATTCCATAAACAATATATCGGTACAAGAAATTCTTTGGCGCCAAGTCGAGTTTACAAAGAAAATGTCATTGAAAATGTCGTAATCCTTCACAACAGACAATAACTTGAATTCGACGAACGATTTGTCAATTTTACTGAATATGACGTAAATATTAACTATTACCGATATAGCACTCTGCAGCTCGCAGAACTGATAACCGTTGGGGAATAAAAGTTCTCGAATAGCGACTAAGGACAGGAAAACGAAGCGTAGGACGACCCCCCACCCGATGGACTGACGACATTGTAAAGATCGCAGGAAGTCGGTGGATGGAGAGAGCTCAAAATCGTTCTTCCTGGAAATTTATTGGGGAGGCCTATGTTCAGCAGTGGAGCAAAGTAGACGCTCATGTCTTGCTAGCGTCATGGGCTATTTCCCCGATCATTTAACACAGCGTCTTCTTTTTCTAATCGTGTCACTAGTTATTTCTAACCAGTGTGGTGAAAGGATTAAAGTGCGCCTCAGAGGCTCCTTTCGTGCACTTAGGTAAGCCTTAATGTAAGCTCTCGACCTTGCCGACAGGATCCGCAGGAAAGATGAATCAGTACATGCGGTGTCGGTTCTGTTGCAGGTGCATTACGGCGGGCACCGAGCCGGGCTGGTTTCAGGTTTCTCTTCTCTATTGCTAGCTCTTCTGTTAGTCAACAGGAGGACTAATCCCCAATAATTTAAAGACTATCGAAGCGTTATCTAACCCCAAAGTGAGCAGAGCTTGTTATGTTTACCACATGACAACTTTTTTTTTGGCGTATACATACGAGAACATATTATAAATAAAAAAATACTTGCCGATCCTACAAACATTTTGTCCGCGGCGGGAATCCAAACCGCAACCCTTCTGCGTCTCAGGTAGGCCTCCGCTCACTGCGCTACAGAGGTCATCTTATACCTTTATACTTAAATAGAATTGTGTATTATTTAAAAGCTATTTTGGGGTTATCTGCTAGTTTATTAAAGGAATTATAGTTATAAATGAAACATTTATGTATTTTCAATGTTTTGCCTTTTGTTTAAGTTACGGTAAGTTTTATAATTTAACTAGTTGTACCCAGGATGCGTTGCAATGCCACAAATTTTCTCACCGTTTAAACCTTCCCTGGACTACGACAAACATATCAACTCAAAAATCAACTAAATAAGTCCAGCCGTTCTCGAGTTTTAGCGAGACTAACGAACAGCAATTAATTTTTATTATATAGATTATGAAATAGCTGTGCCCCGCGGTGTTACCCGCGGTAACAAACAAAAAAAAATATCCCGCAGTAAAACGTAGCCTATGTGTTAATCCAGGGTGTCAGCTAACTCCATACCAAATTTTATTAAAATCGCTCCAGCCGTTTAGACGTGAAGAAGTAAAAACATACACACTCACACAATCACAAACTTTCGCCTTTATAATATTATATATAATATAATAATAGTGTGATTCAATACGTCAAAACGTCGTCAAAAAAGAAAGATAAAAGAAGATTGCATGAGACGGATGTGAATGAACTATATTATTTTATCTAGTTAGAAACATTATCTGTTAACGCGAGTGAAACCACGTGCAGAATATAATATTCAATGAATTAAGACTATGCCCTCAGCAAATTACCTTTTGTATGGAAAAAAATGTCTTATATTATTTTTGCTATTTAGTGGCTCGTTAATTGAAGGAATGAACACAATGAAAAAATATAATAAGAATTTCAATATTTTTCCCCCAACGTTTCAAATAGTTTTAATACTTATTGTTAATTATGTAATATACTAATATAATTTAGTTATTTTATACTAAACTATTTCAACCTATGAACTTAATTTTCTAGCCGTAAATAAATTTTCTAGCGTGACCCCAGGTAAAGTGCCCAGAAGGCTGGCATCGTTACCTCGTTGAATAACCATACTAATCCTTTATCCGAGATAAGCACCTGTCCAATAATATAATTATGAAACTAAAATTTACGTTATTTCAACTTGCAGCTTACACGAATAATAGACGAATAAATTAACTACAAAATTATTATTTTTCTAAATTTGAAAAAAAATGCAATTTGAGCGCCCTCATGCGTTAAGGTCATTTGGTTAGAGTACCGCCTTAATAATTAGAACTTCATAGCATATAATCATTATCAGTTTTGAATATTCAACGCAGTAATCTTAGAGTAATTTGTTTATTTTATCTGTTAGATAATTCCGGTTTGTATTAATCAGGCGCAGATTAATATTAACTTGTGTGTCAAGTCAATACCTTGAAATTATACTTCAGTAAGAGACAGGCGCCATTAGTGGTCAGAGTATACTAACGTATAGCTTTAACAATATACAGGGTGTGCATATAATCTAAAAAACCTGCGAGACCAAGAGCATTACAGTAGTCGCATATAATGTGTAACATTTGACATCCCACCTTAATAAGCAATAAACAATTCTTTAATTAGTTTATATAACAGTACACTTTATACACAACACTGAAAGCGCACAGCTAATGCGTTCTCCTTCTCTATTTCCCTTTCTCTTTCTCGTCACACATTACCACACTGTGAGCTGACAGTACCAACCTCTCGGAAAATGGGTTGGTACCATTTGACGGCCAACTCTACTACCGCGCGAGCTTAATGATCTAATCAAATATCGCACGCATTCCCGGCTTCATGTTACATACTTCCGTCTCTTTTCACGAAATCACTACCGCACATTGCAGGAAAGCGCAAAAAAATATGTTACACATCAAATAGTAAAATATCTAAGTAATTACATAAATATTTAGTAGGCAAGCCCTTCTCATGAGAAAAAAATCCATGTAAAATGTAATTTCCGAAAATAACATGATATCCAAAGACAAGATATCCCTTGGTTCTCTGGCACTGAAACTTTTCAAATAATAATTAAAATTACGTATCCATATTCCATACAATAATACATTTAAATGTGTCAACACTGTTTGAATGTCTGTTACTTTTTCAGGGCTAAATGAATGTAAATTGAATTTGGTAAAAATATAGATTGTGTTTTGGTGAAGGACATAGGCTACTTTTTATGTAGGTACCACACATGCGAAGCCGCGGGGAGGAACTAGTATATTTACAAAAAAAACTTTGTATGCGATACCTAGTACTCGCTCTATTGAGTAAATAAAACGATATCAACCAAAGTATCATTAGTTAGTTGATAAATTTAAGTAAATCAACTGGTAAGTTACGAGCTCCCGAGTAATCCGGCTGTCACCTTAAAACCGGCTTATGTCGCCCCCTGGTGGGACCCACGACAAACTTGGCAAATAAAATGCTAATACCAATCTGTTTTGATTAAATTCCCAAGTTGCTTTAACATTCCGTAACGTGCGGCCTTAGACCAGTTCTGTTTTATGTAACATAGCTGATTAAGTGAATACAATTTTAGTATCGTAATTAATACACAAACGAATATCTACACATAAATATACGGGTTCTTATCTAAGCGGACAAAAGCGCTGCAAGCGTGTGGAGCATTCCGGAACTAACAACATCCCCTTTCTCCAAGTGCTGCCACCCTCAGGAGAAAGCTTTCACTTCGTAATTCTCAAAACTTCCTAAAAGTTCCGCTACTCGTCACCAGGCGGCGCAAACGCGATCTGAAGCAACCGATATCTGCATGTGTGCGTGCGTGACAGAGCGAGACCGCGAGTGAAATTAAAAAAGGAGTAAAATAGACAGCAACATGTGCGTGTACAAAGGCGTGGTTACGTGCATGCACGCGATTTTTTTTATCGCAAAAATGGCCGGTACTTTACACATTTGGCATTAGATCGTAAAGTCGCAAGTACTCCAGACGGATCATAGTTTAAATTCTAACACATGGTAATAAGGTTGAGAATAGATAATTCTGGTTTTTGATTTGCGTTTTGTAATACGAGTCACAGAAAAATAATCTGCGTCACAGGCGTCGCGGCGTCACTAGACAGAGAAAACGTTATGTCAAAAGCGTCACGATAGAGCAGTACTGTCCGATAACCGTTAGAGCAAGAGGTGGGGGACGGGGAGTTGGCAAATGTGGCCGTTAGAAAGAGATGTCGCGAAAAAAATATTCGAAAAAAGCTGTTTTAGAGAAGAACTTGCGCGGCGCGATAGAAATTAAACAAACATGGGCGCGGTTTGAAAAAAATACCAGGGGCGCCTGCGCCCTAAGTAAAAAGTCAGTGCGGAAGTAAAGGGGGAAAGAGACGTTGTATTGGGCAGTATGTGATGAGTTGCAGTGATGTGGCGTGCCGTGAGCGGTCGCCACCGGCGCCGGTCGACGATACAATAACCGATATTATTACGATAATAATCAGAAAACCGTTTGTGCAAAAAACTGGCCAGTGACGTCGAGGCATTCAAATTTCGAATGTGCAAGTGTAGTTTTTAAATACAGGATGATTTATAAAGACGTAACGTAACGTGTTTGTTCAATAGTTGTACTCGTAATAATCGTGATAGACTTTTCCCGCTAAAATAAATTCACCTTACTGGAAGTCTACTAGCGTTTCGTTATCGCTGTTTGCACTAAGAATTGGACGGTGAATGATGATGTTTACTAAGCTACTGTGAAAATTAACAGCAGCTCGACAAAAATTCGATTTTTTGTGTAAACTGTAAACACAGAAGAGAATAATGAACTTGCTCATGCAGATTGGTCAGTCAGAAGCGAAAAACATTTATAATTCAAAAAAAATACTGAAAGAACTTTAAGTAAAAAATACAATGTAAGTAATAAAAAATATAGTTAATAAAACAAAAAAAAATAAAAAAATATCTCTTGAAAGTCAACTGACATTCCAACTGTCAATAATGTTGTTAAAATCATATAAAACTCACATTTTATCATACACTTGAGCCGGCTATCTGAGCGCGGCAAGATAGTGTCAGGTGAGACGACGTTTATCAAGACTAAGTTTCTCGCTTGATAATATTTAAAACTTATCATTTTTCCTAGAGTTTTATTACATTGATAATATTTCTTAGAACATATCAAGTGGAACCATTAAGGTATTAAGTATTATACAGGTAATTTTTTTATTGGATGTTGACGAGATTCTGTTTAAATCACGAGGTATTTTAACCTTAAAAATGTATTTGTATCTCAATAATGCAGAAACAGAGATAAGCTACTATAAATTCACGCTACCAACTTGATAAATATGTGGCTGCTCAATGGTTTCCTGTTATAAATACGCAGGAAGTCATATCTAAATCCTAATCTGTAAACCCTAGACAGGTTGGAGCTAACTGAAGCAGCCATACTAGCAATATAATGTTAATAATAATGTTACTAGCAAAAGTAATGTTTGTAAAAACAAAACGGCAACTTTGGAATATAATCAACATAAAATTAATACACACTCAAACAAATTTGACATTTTAACGCTTCGTTGTAAAATCTAATTCAAACAGGCTGTTTTAATAGCCCTGTTTGGTCAACTTTCAAAAAACATCTACAGTAATTAAGTAAACTATTAAGAAACTATAGGTTCTGACCCGATCGAAGAGACCAATGACCAGATGTCTAACTAGCTATCGCGCGGTTTCACTCGACATAGCCTATATTAAATTATCTTGCATCTCTCAGTGAAAGAACTTTAAGTTTAGTAGCTCCAAGCACAAAAACAAAACTAAAAACTTTAACTCTTGAATATTAGTATAGAAGTATAGATTAGCTGTAACACGTACACCTGTGTATCTACACGCGATGTGTTACATAAATCATACTTACTTTGGACATAAAAAACCTCGTTTGGAGAACATAGTAAAGATAAAAACCAGTTGCATAATCAAACTGGATGTCTGTTGTGAGATGCCTTTGCTTCTGGCCAATAGAAATTTGTAAATTTTGAATTTCGAACGTGGGTTTGCGCGTGGGCGTTTAGTAGTTGAGCTTGCAGCGTCAACTGCTTAAACGATCTTTTCTCTTAATGCAATGAGATTCAAGTTTTATTCATAGCACTGATGTTCTTAACATGAATAAGGTCATTAAACTTTTGTTTTATTTTTTTGTCTGGAAAACGTTTTGTTCATGTTCTAACTCACTAGATATTATGAATGAGGATATCATTCTGCATCATTTATCAATATTTTTTTCAAATATTGAGCCACGTTCAATATTTATAAGCATTTATGATAGAAACATCGATGCTAAAACCAAACTGATTCAGTGAGCCGTGAAACGTTTATTGTCAATTAATATCTCAAGAGAAAACTCAACCCAACTGCTCGCCATATGTCGCGGTATGAAGTGTTCCATTAGGCTGAAACGAAAGTGAATGAAACAGAGCCTCTTTATTAAAATTACAAGATAGATACACTTCTCATCCGCTTACTTACAAAGTCTGACACTACACTACACCACTGCAGTGTCGAGTGTTTCAAGACACACATGCGTTTTATAATGCCTCTTTCTATTGCCATGCGCAGCTAGCCCCATCTTGAGGCACGCACGTATCGTCACATCCCTAGTAGAGATAGGAGCTAGATTGGCGTGTCGCGTATTCAAAATAGGAACGTTAGTTATGGATGGTACGGTATCCGTAGGGTGGATGTGTGCGTGTGCGTCCCTCCCCCCGCCGCCACCCCCGCCGCCGCCGACGCGACCGAGCGAGCGGCGCGCAACACAATCCGTCGGTTCGGAGCGCGGGCGATGCTCGCTTCGGCCACTTTGGCCACGCAGCGTCTTCTTGTGACGACAATCAACGCGCGAACACGTATCGTCATTTTTTTTTCTTGAAACTCGTACGAGTCTACAGCGTTAGCGGTTTCGGGACTTGTAAGAATCTGGTTTCCAATAAGATTGAACTTGGAAGACGGTGACGGAAATAAGTGACAACTTTTTGAAAAATCTGGATAGTTTAAATAAAAAAAAATATCGTAACATACATAAATATTTTAAAATATAAAAAATACTGTATGCAACTTGTATTAAAAAATAAGTGATGAAAAAGTAAATGAAAATCTCTGGATAATAGGCGTCTTCCTTCCTACCTAATTCAAAAACAATAGCAATTCAAGACTAAAATAAATAAAATTGAACATTCTGTACAAAACTAATTATTCGGAAATAGTCGAATGTGGCTTTGAAAGACCATAGTATAAAAATATTGCGTACAATTTAACTCTATGTGCCAGATATACTAAAAGTGACGTTGAGTGCAACTGTGAAAGAAAATGGAATAAAAGGCATAAAGTGCCAAAGAAACTAAGAATAAAATTGAACAAGAACTTCATTAACTTCAACTTCAAAATCCAATGGTATGTTTTTTATTTTTTATTTTTAAGGCCTTATATTATTTTTTTATATATATTACTTATTATTTATAATGAATCCATCGGAACACGTAACGTTAAAGTATTATGTACGCTATCTACATAAAATGCCAATTACTAATTATTTATTGTGTATATAAAATTATATAGAAAAATAATTATCAGACTTCAACAAAACTTCAAAAAACACTTCTTTCATATTTTTTGTAGCGCATTTTTTGAGTGAGTTTTTGCACCTTACAAAAACTCTTTGCTGTTTTTATAAGTAATATGACATGTGCCTTCAACAATGTTATTCATAGTTTGGTTTTTTATATATCAAAATTAGATATTTTCATTATATAGAAAAGATTATTTTGAAAAAAATATTTTAATTGAACAGATAAGTTATGTGTTTGTGTTATAAATGGTAATGTGAAAAAATATAAAAATTGTATTTTTAAATACATTTTTTTCCTATCTACATAAATGTTGGTCGAGTACATGCTATCAATCCGCTTGGCAACAGCAATGTTGATAACAAGTCACATGTTTTTATCACTCGAGCCCTTATCGCGAGGAACAAACTAAATAACACGAAAAACTTTATTTTCGTGACACATAAGCGACACTCTTTAAGACTCACCCTGTATAACAAAAACGCTTATGTAATAACAACATATTTATTTCTCTAAAATTTAACTGCTAAAAAGTTTTATCTTCATTATTCCCATCCAAAGGAACGAATGTCTTACTGATATTTTGTCCAGATTGCAACATATTATTATATTTGTTAAATTGTTTATTGTCTAGTTATGTGTTCTACAAAATATGTATTCGTCCATTCAAAATTTAAAACAAAAATGTCGTTATTAAGGCGACTTGATGATCAAAATTTGACGCTCATTTACGGCGCTCGAAACGCGATTTTTTTTTAAATAATGTTTAATAGGTAATTAAAATCCTGCAAGTTAATATGACGTCAAACTTTCCTTCCTAAATTTAATTATGAAAAAATATTCAATAATCATCATTATTTCATAATAAAAACATAGTTTATTTACAGAAATATTTACAGAAATGTACAAAATATTATACAATAATATAAAATACACGTGAAACAGTTGAGCTATCTAAGGACCGTTTAAAACGATCTATAGATAGCTCAACTGATCCAGATCACTGCCAGAGGGCAGCGTTCCCAAGATACTGGTGGCATTTCATAATATAATTATGAAATATACAATTATTTTAAAACAAATTTGAAACGATGAAGTCGGAGGCTACATATTGAACACACATATATCTTTTATTACTTTTATTTCTTCAATTATCGAGCAGATACCCAAAATAGTATTTTCCAATCTGATTTATAAGTGCAGTCGCTTATTTTGAACCCATTTCAGTATTTTTTGTTTTGAAATACCTACACCTTAAGTTATTTTCAAATAGCTAACCCACAACTTTGTCTGCGCGTTTATAAAATTTCCCATACAAACATTAACCACCTTTTTTGCCCTTTTTTAGGCACAAAAATGCCTCATCTTGTAACATAAAGATAAGACTAGTATAAAGTGAAAGTCTCATTAAATATGCTTCAGTAGTTTTTACGTAAAAAAAAAAGTTAAAATACAAAAAAAAAATCTAAATAAAAATAAAAATAAGT
Source organism: Lampropteryx suffumata (assembly GCA_948098915.1). NCBI lineage: Eukaryota > Metazoa > Arthropoda > Insecta > Lepidoptera > Geometridae > Lampropteryx > Lampropteryx suffumata. Next base: position 4,139,887 of record OX402560.1, read on the forward strand.
ATGCAATATTTTTGACCTGAACATTTATATAATAGGGATTAGGTATACAAAACTACAAAGTAAATAAATAAAAAAACAACAGTATCAGCTTTAATCGTTGCCCCCCAATATCGCTGACCTTTGCACTGCGCGCTGATGTGCTAAAATATACATTCTATAATCTATATGATAATAAATGCTAATTATGGTTTTGCTTAAAATACCTTGTTTTGCTATCGGTGTTGCTAAGGCGTACATATACCGAGATAAGTGTTAATTATGTTCAAGGTGTTAAAAAAATGTATACCTGTACTACCTTGTTAGGTAAGATACATAACTACCTTGGTCGGTATCTAACCTTAAGTACCTTGGTAGTAAAGAGGTACTATGCCTAAATAGAAGAAGTATGTGCTCCCGGCTGAGACGTAGAAGGTCGGGGTTTCGATTCCTGTCGCGAGATACATGTTCGTATGATCTGCAAATATTTGTATTTTATGTATGTCTACAAAAAAAATGTTTATAAGTGGTATATCAGTCATGTATACTTTGGGGCAAGATGATGCTGTGTGAAATGTCCAGCATTATTATGTATTTTTTTGAAAAATACATAATCCATTCGTTTGTAATATACCTGCATGCCGCGGCTTTGTCTTCACGTAGATAAAAAGTAGCCCATTTGCTATTCCAGACCACAGACTACATTATATACCAAGTTCTATCTAAATCTGTTCAGCCGTAATTAATCTACAATAAACATATAAATTTACAAATATCTATCGCATTTATTTTATCGACAGTGCGTTTATAATTAATGAATTTATTGACTATTATAAAAAGTTAGGGTTTTTGTTTTTTTCTGTGAATATAATCTTTGGAGTTACTGAACCGATTCAAAAAAATATTTTCACTAAAGATAATTTTATTGAGCAATATAGTTACCAACTGATATGCGAAAAAACTGCTGCACTATACTTACTAGCGTATAAACATAAAATATTAATATGCTAACCAAATCCCTACTAATATTATAAATGCGAAAGTAACTCTGTCTGTCTGTCTGTTTGTCACGTTTTCACGCCTAAACCGCTGAACCGATTTTGATGAATTTTGGTATAGAGATAGATGAGACCTTGGAGAAGGGCATAGGCTACTTTTTATGTAGGTACCACGTGTGCGAAGCCACGGGCATCAGCTAATTCTTACATAAATCCAACTAGACTATACTGTCAGCTCTGCCTTCTGCGCTGTAGGTAGGGAGTTCGATTCTCTCCCAGGACAAACATTTGTTGGATTAACATAGTGTCTAAGTGTTAAAAAGTATAATAAGTGTGTATTTCAAAATAAATAAGTATTCTAAGTATATCAGTCATTTTTAAGTTATCAGCGGTTTTTTTAATAAATAGAGTGATTCAAGAGGAAGGTTTATATGTATAATACATGCATATAGTAGAGAAACACTGATAATTTCAGAGGTTTCTAATGTGGTGTCGTAAATAAACTCATATTTTTGCGCTTACATTGCAAACGCTGTCTGAAACCTACGAGATTGATCAAAATAATGTACTACAGTATTGTGCACCCTCAAAAGGTCTACAAAAAGTCCGCGATGGTACCTATATGGCTATCTCTTAGGGATAACCATTCTGTAGTAGAATTAGTATCAACATTGCACCCATGCTAAACCGGGGCGGTTCGCTAGTACAGAATTAACAGTGAAACAGTTAAGCTATCTAAGGTTCGTTTAAAACGATTGATGGTATCAGATATATAAGTATTACTTTAAAAACTTGAGTGGAAGTCCTAAAATGACTACTGAAGAAATCTTAATTCTATAGGTATTATAGTTTCCCGGAAATCTTGTCTATAAAATCTCTTTTAAATCTGTCAATAAAGTACATGATGTATACCTGTTTAAATTAGGATAAATAAAATCATTACTTGTGCTTTTAATTATGTTTTCTCACTCTCACTATACGAATAGCAATATTGTGAGAAAGAGATGACTAAAACTGAAATGAAACTGCATATGAATACACTAAAGTTTCACGTTTACCTCCATCGACTTGTCCGATAGGAAGTCCTATATCTGGCCTGTCAGTCAGTTGGTAGTAGCTCTGCCTTCTGCGCTGTAGGTTGAGAGTTCAATTCGCTCCCAGGATAAATATTTGTGTGATGAACACAGGTGTTTGTTCTGTGTCCGGGTGTTATAAAGTATCATAAGTACCTATCTATTTAAAAACAAAAGTATTCTATCAATCATCTAGTCACCATAATACAAGCTATGCTTAGTTTGGGACTAGATGGTGTTGTGTGCATTGTCCAGCAATGTTTATTTATTATTATTTATTTATTTAGGTACTCCATTATTTTCTTTCTTGCCCCCTTTTGATGTTGACTGTACAATGCTCATCAGATCGCAACCAACTATTATGCACCCATTAACTAGTGCTGCGCCTTGGGCTTCGTTTACTCATAATTTGACTCATCAAGTTTTTGCCTTATACGTTTAACAATTTATTTTCCGTTTATCATCGACTTAGTTTCCTGTTGGCAATGATGCAATACTGTAACTATGTTACACTATTGGAGCTTTGTATTAACTACTGATACATCGACTAATATTTGCTGCTTTCTGTTGTTTTACACGTATGGTACCTACCTAAAAAGTAGCCTATGTTTTTTCTCAAGGTACAATCTATATCCTTAGCAAATTTCATTCAAATCCGTTCAGCCGTTTAGACGTGGGAAGGAATCAAACAGAGACTAGAGACGGATTTATAATGTACTAGCTTCTGCCAACGGCTTTGCATGTTTGATACTTACATAAAGAGTAGCCAATATATTCCGTAAGGTATAATCTCTAGTCTTATTAAATTTCGTGAAAATCCGTTCAGCCGTTTAGACATGAAAAGGTAAAACAAACAAAGAGAGACACTAAAGAATTTATAAAAATCAAAGTCAAAGTCAAAAATATTTTTGTACAATACAATCACAAGGATCACATTGAAACGTCTTACATACTAGGTGAATTTAGGTGCCAATTGCTCCTAACCCAAGTCCGCGAAGAACATGTCCTGATCCTAGCGCTTATTTGTTTCATATAACTAGTTTAATAAGGAAAAACAAATACAATGTAACAATACATTGTACATTGCAAATATGACAGTTAACCACTAGAGGGAAGCGCAACATGAGGCCATGAATTATTATTAACAATATTGTCATTTGTTTTATAATACGCTTTCAATAAAGCAAAGCTTTAAATTTCTTAAAAGGTAGTTTAGTTGCATTTTCAGGAAGCTTTTTAGAGAAGCGCACCGTGTTGCCCATAAAGGATCTATTTACTTTTCTAGTCGTAACCTAGGGACTTATAATTTGTTTATGTTACTGTTATTGATTCTATGAAGATCACTATTTAGCTGAAATCACTATCTATTTTTGTGAGTGTATAATACATTTATATATATATATCGTGAAGCTAATGTGAGAATATGAATTTCTTTGAATATTTCTCTCAAAAACTCTCGCGGTTTCAGTTTGTAAATTACACGTATTGCCCTTTTTTGAAGAACAAATATTACTTGAATATCAGCTGCTTTTCCCCAGAAAATGATGCTATATGATATATTACTATGGAAGTGGCTGAAATAAACTAGTCTAGCTGTAGCTTCATAAGATTTCATTTAAAGCTGGAATCCATACTTCGTTTTTGATTAAATGCTGTCCTAAGTAACCGCATTGTACTGCACATACAATTATGTAAGTATTTTCTCACTACATTAATTCAGTTTAATATCCAACTCATCACGCCGAACTCACTCTGCAAATAATTAATGTCCTCAGCTTGGCCCGACGCCATTTTGGATGTAATTAAATGTAACTCATCGTCACTTTACGAGCTGATGTGTATTATTAACTAGTTTCCCCTGACTTTGTACGCGTGGTACTTACATAAAAAGTAATCTATAAATTTCCCTAAGATACAGTTTATGTTCTAAACAAACTTAATCAATATCTGTTAAGCGTGAAAATGTTAAAACAGACAAAGAGTTTTTTTTTAATTTGTAAAAATAAAGTATTAATTAAGTAATTTAATATCGGAGGACAATTTACACAACAGCATCATACCCCAAAATAGCTTGAATTATGGTGACCAGATAATTGATATAGGTACTTATATATTTTAAAATACATACATTATGATACTTTATTAAGTATGGGTTTCTATGTATAATATGTATGTATTTAGAAAAAAAAGAATATAAGTAGTATATCAGTCATGTGGTACCCATAACACAAGTTCTGCTTACTTTGGGGCCAGGTGATGTTGTGTGAAATATACGGCATTATTTATTTAATATTTATTAATATATAAATAACACATATGTTCAACATGTGTATAAGAAATCGAGCCTGACGACCTCTTTGGTTTGGTGTGCCAAGGCCCGGCTGAAACGCAGAAAGTTTGTGGGTTTGATTCCCGCTGCGGGATAAATGTTTGAATGATCTGCAAGTATTTGGCTCTTGTCTATGTGTTTCTATGTATAATATGTATGTATTTACAAACAAAGAATATACGTGGTATATCAGTCATGTTGTACCCATATCACAAGATCTGCTTACTTTGGGGCCAAATGATGTGTGAAAAAAAACCTAATGCACGCATGTTGCCTGTTTTAGCATTTTAATGTTCTGTCTATTTGTAGGTGCCTTGCCTAATTAGCAACATGCCTACCTACCCACCTGGTACATAAAATAACTATATATTGACAGCAATTAATTTATAAACACATATAGAGAATGTCATTGATTGGCAGGCGTTGTTAAAACTAAATTGTCGGGTTTTATTGAAAATGCACCTTATGGCAGGTTATTACTAGATAAGTAAATAAATACTTTTATGAAATTACTGTTATTTTCAGTTATTACGTAAGTTATTTATATTCTCATCTGCAAAAAAGCGTGGGTGCAGAAAATAATGACTGTTACTTCATAGAACTGAAACTCGCATACGATCTTGTTTAACTAATCACGTAACTTATTCATATTAAATGCTTAGACTCTGATTTTTGGTACAGTTTTGTGGTTAAGTAAGGTAGGTATATACCTATTTATTTTTCAAGGGTTAGCAATGCGTTGAAAAAGACTAATATGGCGAATGTATTCGTTAATTGGATCATTGGAAATTCCATAAAAAAACCATCCGGCTTCAATCCGGGAATCAGATGACTGATTTATTTATATATAAATCTTGCGTTAGTGCTAATAGATAGTTGGTTGTATACATTTTAAAACCTTTATTAGGTTTGAGAAAGATGCTTATGACAGAACAAATACCTATGTTAAAATTACACAATGGTACTCTACAGTAACTGAGAAGTATCGCTTCCACTATGCCAGTTGTATTACTGCGTATAGCAACAAGATGACTCAGAGCACTGCATCAGCTCGACCTAGAAACAAATTGTTATGATTTCAAGGTCGGCTGCGCTTGGCATTTTAATAAGAGATCTAAGGAGTTTTTATTGCATTTTTGATTAAATCGTTTGTCTTGATTATCTGATTGGAATAGGCATCATTAAAATAGTGTAGGATTACAGCAATAAAAATTGTTAATTATTATAAAATTTCTTTATGAGCAGGTGCTGTCATGTTTCTAGAAACTAGACTGTGAAGAATATAAAATATATATGTATATCTGGATGCGAATATATATGTAATTTGTCCATAAAAACAGAATCAACTGGGCCAAAAAGCAAGCCGAGACAAAGGATATATTTACGGAAAAACGTTAAATTTGACGTCAAAACAGTTTTTCTACAAGGAAATTGTGATAACGTATGTCGCGGCTGTCAGGTTAGCCCGGCTGACTAAACAAAAATAATCTATTTCAACACTGTAAGTAAGTGAATTTTTCTTCGTTTGTAACAAGAAGTAACATAGGACTTCTAAATTAATAGCTTTTTCTCGTGCTATTGCATGATTTATTCAGTAATCTTAGCGGAATTTGAATCAATATCAATTCAATCAATTTTAATTGTAAGTGTACTAAGTTGCGATATGATTTGAACGTCGAGGAATTCCAAAAAAAGTTCTAGAGGGCCATTCCGCGATGAAGTTTTAATAGACAAATGACGATCGACTTTATAACCAAACAATCACTTGACAGAAAGACAGATACCATTATAGGAAGAAGAGAAGATGTAGAATACCTAAATCGTGTAGGTACCTCTCATATTATATTATAATTCTCATATACTATAAATTATAAGTACATCCCAACTATTATGCTTCATTCTATTATTTTCTCAATAGCCTCTAGCCAGTAGGTAGAAAGTAGCAATGAAAGTACCACATTACGTGGCAATCGACGACAACTGGCGGTAAATGACCACAAAATATCGGTTTGCGATCACTAATATCACTAATGGCATGGCACACAGCTGCAGTATTAGCAGTTTTAGTACCAGTATCGGTTCAACCAATTTTAAACCCTAAAGTCTTAGTTTTGAGTCGATAACTATTTGTTATCTGATACCTTAAGTGCAAACGCAGGATATTTTCTGATAATAGTTTAATTTAATCCCATCGAGGTCGAGGCAAGTGACATTGACAGATAAAAAAATGTACAGTTTACTTTGACTGATAAGAAGTTAATGCTCATAGATAGCACCTTGGTCTGTGTAGGTGTTTTTAGTAATAGTTGAATTTATTTAAATAAACATTTTCGTCAATTTGTGATTGTAGTAAAAATTTGATTGTTTGTTACGTTTTTACGGCTAAATGGCTCAACTTATCTTCATGTAATTTGGTAAGGAGATATAATTATATCTTAGGGAAGTACATAGGTTACTTTTATATAGGTATAGACAACAGATGGTACTAAATAAAAGATAAAGCGTAACCCCGACTTGCTTATTTTGTCAGACAATTAATATGCAGCTTCGTGAATTTAATTCACGAATAATGCTACTCTTTATCTGAAATTAATGACAAATTAAAAAAAACTAAGTTAACTGTTAACTGAAAATGAAAAAATATTTATTTTCAGTAAAAAAAAGTAATCCGAAAATAGAGGAAAAACTTGCATAACAGATTTCCAAATGTCTTCGTGATTACACTCAACAAAAAGGAAAATAAAACTACAAATCTAGTGTTCTAAAGCACCGTTCAAGTGCGTGTCATTTTATTCTATTCCTGGCTCTGACCGCAAATGACTCAGCCTAAACATGTGTATCGTGGCACAAGAGGCACAGAGAAGTGAAACTCAAAAACACATCAACTATAAATTTGACACCTTTGTTTGAATAGCGAGAATAGCGAACTAAAGAGTTTCACTTCTGTACGATTTTTTTCAATTTTCGAATCAATTTTCGAATCAACCTACTTAATGCTCTAAAGATACTAGAAGCTTACATAATATAACCAAGTAAATTGATTATAATAAAATATGGAGGAGGTAACTCACTTTGAAATTTTTGAAATTTTATTTGTTTGCATTCTTTGGTGAGTTTTGACACGAATTTGACATCTGTCATTTAACGTCTTTATTTCCGAGTATAACCTCTTTATAACTACTGCTAGTTTGAAATTGATTTCTAACTATTTTAACTATGCAACCTCAGAGTCCATTTTATAATGTCTCACTCTGTTTCACTCTGTCTCACTCTCACTCTCTCTCAATATGTTTTTAAAATCTATTGTCAACTATTCATTAACGCTAGAATAATAATTTAAAAAAATTATATTGCTGAATATTTCAACATCATCTAGCTCCAAGTTGAGCTTGTGCTATGGGAACATTATATTTTTGTAAATACATAACTGTATATACCTACATATAATACATAGAAAAACAAGGAAAACCATACTTTAACGCTACGAAGAACGAAAGAATAAAGTGTTTATTCTGAAGTATAGTGATCGATATGGTCCTCCGATTTTCTGTAATAGATTAAGTGGCTCCAATCAGTTTACATTGCGAATCAATGGTTAAATCTTAGCAATCAGTTTAGTTAATCAACTATAATTGGTCCTATCATACCTACCTATCAACAGTTCAGTTTCAACTCTATTCTAAAATTAATTTTTAATCAAGATCAAAATATTATCAAACCTCGAGTAAAAGTGATTTTACAAGTGAGTTTACCATTCAGCTTATTTCGGTGATAATGCTGTTTGCAAAAAAACAGTCATCGATGATGTCAATTATGAAGGCATCCCACGCACTAGCGAATTAATCCGCGTGATTTAAATCGCGCGATGAAGTTTGTGATATTCAAAGCGGTATTTTCCGCTAGCACCTACGTTATTTCATGTTCAGCAGAATAATGCGAAGAATACCGCTGCGGATGAATCCGCAATGCCTGCTTGGGCTAAGGTCAACATAATACACAAAGTTCTTACCAAAGATTTCGGACACGCCTTAACACAACTAACTTAAATGTCAAAATATTTCTTGTCCGCAAAGGTTAGACGTCAAAGTGTTTGACAGGCAATTAAACAAAGATGTATTTTAGGTCGAGTGCATTGTCGGAACAATATTTTTATTTATTGCTTTTGTTATAAAAAAAAATTTGAAGACTCCAAGGGTATGACACTTACAAATTATAGTTATAATTCCTTTATAATTTATAGTCACATAAATCAATATAAGTTTTTAATCATTTATTTAACTTATAAGATAATAAATCTATTCTTATAATTATACGGTTGCAGCGTAAAAAAAATGTAAGAAAACCGACTACTTAATTACTTCTTACTTATATTTGATCTTTAACATAAAACCTTGACTTATGTAAGATAATAATTATTTGGATCTTTAGATATTTATTTATATACAAACCAATACAAACTCCTACCGTATCATACTTTATAGGTACCTGGATATTAAAACACATGTAACATAGCTCAGAAAAAGTTATTTTATTACATAATATTTCAAAAAACTTCAATGAGAAAACTCTGAACTCAAAATCAATTATAATATTTTAGTTAAAATGGAATTTAATGATACTCAACTCACGGTATTCTGTGACTCAGGTAACTGTCAAAACATGTTTGACAGTATATAAAATGACGAGCAATTCATTACTGTCTCACTGACAATACAAACCATCCATAGCCCGCCTTAACAATAGAGAACAATCAGTTTAAGTGGAGGAACATCCATTCAAAAATCGAACGCTTATTGTAACTTAATTTTATTTCAATCAGATCGCGACTTCAAAGTGTTTTTTTTATTTTTTGTGGTTGCAATCTTTCTCATTCTACTCCTTTTTTTAATAAGTTTTTGTCGTAGTTTTCTTGAAGGAAGGTAAGGTGTAGTCAATATCGATTTACCAGCTATTCCAGCCACAATGCGGTCCTTTCTACGAAGTCAAGTGGGAACGTGATACTTATATTTTTTAAGGATACAATGTTGCGTTGTAAGTTCAAGGAGAGCTAGATTGAGTTACATACGCGTTCAGTGCATGGTAAATGTCGAAGTTGATGAAAATCGTGAAAAGGCGATTATGTTATTTTTATATCACTTTTGTTAAAATTTGATTTTAACTAGTTTTGACATTTTGATGAGATTAATGCTTGAAAAAGCCACTTTGGTTTTCATTAATCTTTTAAAATACTTCTGTTTGTGTTTTTTTAAAGTGAATACTTCTTTAGGCACGTTGAGCACTTTTTGCGTGAACAAAAATCATGGAAAATCTTTGAAAATAAAAACAGCAGGGTGAAAAAAAGCGTGAATTTCGCGTCATCGTCACCGCACGCTTTCCATGAGCTACAATATAACAATATTAGATTATTATTTTCAAATTGGTCATTAACACTTTTGTATAAACCAAAAATAATAATATACATAGTAGCTCGACGACACAATTTACAAGTAACATAGTTTTCACTTCTATCGGCCGTTCCCAAACACTGCCTCGCAATTTTTGTAATTATTTAACTAACATATTTTTATTATAAATACTTATTGCAAATTGTTAACAAATTATGCTGCATTTTCACAAAATAATAAACAGTTATAACAACATTATATATTTGAAAATTTATAATGAATTCCTACTGCATACGCATTTAACACGTTTGCCTACAGAGCTTTTGACAGCGCTACATTTTAACCCTTAAAAGTCGATGCAAATTTTGCGCATTTATAAATATGTATGGGGCCTCGTCGACACATTGATATCGCTAGCGATAAGTCGAGTTAGACAAAGATGGATGGTTAAGTAAGATTTGTTGACACCTTTGCGCGATAACATTTTTAATAAATCATCTGTCGTGCGCGGATTATTTTTGTTTTATTTAATTAGACGTTGGCATGCTGGCGGTGGCACCTATACCAATCGAAACAACTAAACTAACTACATTTTATGTTTTTATGCTTATTGTAACTTTATCAGGTTTATATAAACTACTTAAACTTAATAGTTAACGGGTATTTCTAACTTGGCTTGGACTTGGGTTAGGATGAATTGGCGCCCAAATTCACCTAGTATGTAAAACGTTTCAAAGTGATCCTTGTGATTGTATTGAATAATCTTTTGACTTTGATTTTGAATTTTTACTGGTGTAATATTTTACTATAACAACATAATAAACTTACGTTTCTATAATAAGGTCCCAAGCACCGTGTTAGATTTGTCGATTGGCAAATTTAAACACTTAATAAAACAGAAACTGTCTATTAAAGCATACTTAGATGACAAAATGGTTGGGATGAATCTGCTCCAACTCGACTCGGCATCCTTAGCAAAATTGGCAAGGTTTATGCAAGGTGTTAAGACCAGAGGAGTTTCTTGCCGGATTCTTCTTGAACTGGGGTTAGGAGGAGACGGGTAACTTGACTCACTAGCATGTAAGAAGACGATTCAAAGTGGTCCGTGTGATTTTATTGTATAAAGAATGTTTTGTTTGTCTGAAAATCCTGATGGAGAAAGCTTAAAAATAAGTAAATACCGTTTGAAAGTACTGTGGTGATACACTAGTACTTTTAACGATGACGGAGAACATCGTGTCATGTCGTAAAACCTAAAAAGTTTTAAAGCATGTGCAAAGTGAAAGACAAGCATCTGAGGCGCACTTTAATCCATTCATCTCACTGGTGAAATAACTAGTGACAGGATTAAAAGCCGAAACAATTCACTAAATAGTGTATTTTTTGTTATAGATAAATATCGCTGAGGACAAAACGGGTTGACACTGTCTTATTTAAGGTATGTTGAAATATTTAAGTATATATATTCCTCCATTATGATTCCTAGGACCGTCCAAAAAGCATGTATAAAAAACAAGTTGTAAAAAAAATTAATTAGTAAATTTACTTTTTATGTCATTTGATTAACTTATTTACTTTTTTATAAAATTTTACAGTACGTGATAGTAAATCTTATGAACCGGGGAATAACACATTATTTTAAGCATGACATCGTCTATCTTAGGTATCTAATCTATAATCTAGTATCTAGGTAGGTACTTTGAATATCAAATAGACCACTATCTCGAAATGACAGTAGAAAGTATTGATAAATTTGATTGATCCCAAGGTGTTATTGTGTTGACCGATAAGATAAGATAAAGATAAAAGAGTTTAACACCGAAATTTCTTCTCGACGTCAGTCTAGAAGTCTTGAGGCATGTCAGTGCAGTTAAAGATTACTTTGTGATATTTGAAAATGTAATATTGCTCTAAAATGCTTTGAAGTTTATTAATTTTATAAATACAAACCATCTATATGATTAATAACAATAATAATAATAACGCCGGACATTTCACACAACTTCATCTGGCCCCAAAGTAAACGGAGCTGGTGTTATGGGAACCAGATGACTGATATACTAAATTAATACTTTTTTTTGTTAATACATCCATATTATACATAGACCCAGACCCGAGACAAATACTTGCAGATCATAGAAACATTTCTCCCGTGGCGGGAATCGAACCCGCAACCTTCTGCGTCTCAGTCGGACCTTAGCCCACTGCGCCACAGAGGACGATTGTGATTCAAAAAGCCAAAAATATCTCTAGTGGCTTAAAGACACCACAAAATAAAAAAACCTTACATGATGTATCTTCGGTCATTAATTTAGGGAACAACATCCTATTCTCGACCAAAAATTACAGACCAGGGTTTAGCAATAATTCATTTTATAATACAATGTTTCACCCATTATCCACCTATTTCTTTGTGCAGCCGTTAACCCTTCTCTGGCATACGGTGTCTTGTATAACCCAAACTTTCACATCCTTCCTGTTTTAAATGTATTCATAACGCAGAAAAAAACCCTAATGCGTATCATTTGATGGTTTTTAGACAAAGCCCACTGTCTATTGTGGAGCTAAAGGTTTTTTTGTCGTCTTAAAATTGGGTCGATGCAACCGATAGTTTGCTTTTGATGTTTGAGTGGTATTACTTTCAGTTTTGATGGGCCTTTTAACTTTGTTTTTATGATAGAGCTGCGACAGATAAAAGTAAAGCATCTTACTGGTATCTAACCAAATATTTGTTTTTTGAAATCGTAGTTTACATTACTTTTAAAATTTCAAAAATATTTTACATAATTAGTAAATTTACTTTGAATTATATGCAGTAATAATCAAATTTCATCATTTTTTTTCTACGCCATTAAACAGAACAGCTTCACTTCACACTACCTCGTTCACTAAAAATATTTGAGTCTATTCAAGATGCATCTTACAAACCACCGTCATAAAGATCCATTGTACCTTACCCTTATCTTTTAACAATAGCTACCGTACATTAAAATCAACTACAGATATTCCAAGCTACTTTGTATACGCATCCCATTGTGATTATTATAAATATTATGCTAATGCGATAAAGGAAATTTTTGACTTTGGTCGCATGGACCAGGTGTCGATCCGAAGGGTTGAGATTCAAATGTCTTGCGACCCTATTTGAATTCGATCATTTATTAAGATTTAGGTCCTTTGTTTAGTTCGCTTCCCATACGTGTGTATGCATTGATAGTAATAAATGTGAGAAGCTTGTTATAATATTTTTTATTCTAATGTTTTCACGGTCGAATCGCAGTTTTTAAGACGCTTGACTGCTCATAAATTTTTGGATTATCGTCTAGTGAAACGTGTTTAACGACCTATGGTTCACGACTAAGATTATTGGCTATGAATGCTAATAAGGAGCTGAATGGATTGAATCCCGGTTTTTATAAATTAGTTAATACTTTGAAACGGTAAATTTACTGTCGAAACTCAAAGATTTTTTGTTATATTCTCTGGTACTGTGATGATGAAAATTCAAAGCATAAACACGTCAAAACAGGTAAATTAAAGTTTATTTAAAAAAAACATTTTTTTTGTTGTAATTCAGAAAAAAGCTTTTTACACTGGTGCAAAATAACAAGTAAGTATATCATTATCTAACTGGCTATGGAAGTTGTGGAAAATCATTGTAATATTATAGTGTTTATGTCAATAATTACATAACTGCTAGCCTTGATTATGTTTTTTAGATATTTCCTTAAATAAATTTATGTTAATAAATCGTGGTCAGTTATGACATTTTGATAGAGCGTTTGAGTCATTATTACTTGTTGTTTCTAACTGAATATTATTAAAAATATAAATAATAATAAATAAAATATATAAGTATTAGCTCAATGAAAAGTGTTGGTCATTATGATATAATTTATTATGCTCACTCATAAGTTGTACAATTTAAAAACGCGTTAAGAGTATAAAAATAAAAATATGATGTATTACTGTGTTATTTTCTATACTAGCGTCTGCCCACAGTTTTTCACTACATTAAAAGTAATATATATGCTATTCCAGGCCTCAGATTATACCAAATTTTATTCAAATCGGTTAGAAACTTTTGCATCTATACTACTTATAATATTATAAACTATAAGTCTATTATAGATATTTCAAAGTTCATAGTATGTTGCTGTGCATGCTGACAAAACACTTGCAAACAAGAGCCACACAGATGGCAGCACAGCTGTGCTGCTATTCTTATGCAAAGCGGTAATTCATTTGATTCAAAGTATTGTGATAATGGCGCCGTGTTGTTGAACGATAGTAAAAACGTGGTTAACCAAGATATATGAATGTGGTTTTATAAATAATTATATAAAAATCGATACGACGTATACAACTTAAGGAGCATACTTTTTAATAATTTTACACTTGAAATTATAAATTTTACGTGCTCTAATCTAACTTTAGATTATATTATTTTTTATTATTGGTCATGAACGAAAATCTTTTAGGATGAAATTGTGTAACATTAATCATCCATAAACACAAAATATTAGTACCAATTATAATATATCCAATAAATATTGAAAGAGTATTAATAATGTTAATTTATAGAAAATTGTGCTAAATAATTTGATGAATTTATCTATTAAATAAACATGTTAGAATGTATCGATTACATAACGATTATGGTTTTTATATAATAGAAAAATTTAGTTTTTTAATTTAAGAACTTGTATACAAAGAGTTTGTTAAAGTCACAGAGACTATAACGTTTCTAAAGCCGTTAAATGAAATTAAATTTAGTAATTTTCGTGTCGCAATGTGTGAAACAGTTGAACGGTTAACTTTAACAAATACTGTGAAGAAACGCCTCGTTTTATGACTGACATAAATAATATACGACTCACGATCATTATGTTAACGAACCGACTTCATTATGAAATGAATATGATTCGAATTAGAGAAATTATTATTAGTATTGGAAACAACTTGAATTTGGTGAACTATTTTAGTTAGAACTAACTCGTTTTTTCGTTAACGTATATTATTATAATTAAGGTTAAGAAAGTGCTTGGAAATGGCTCATTTTATTATAATCAAGTAGGATGTTAAAGAAAAATTTTTTTCTTAATTTTTTTTCTTAGATAAATGTTTTTTTCAGATCGCAGATTTATCTATATATATATACTTATATAAATAATATAATAAAAGATATCATGAAAAATTGCCGAAAACGATTATGAAAACAACACTTGATTACTTTATGTTGATATTTTATATTAGTTATCTATTTTTTAACTAAATTAAAGAGATACAAAATGTATCTAATGATATAATAAAAATAACTGCCACATTTTGTTATTAATACTGACAATAAATAAAATATATAAAAAATACTTAATCGTAGGTACAGTAGGTTTTGTCGTAGGTTATATTTGAATAAATAAAAAAAAGAACATGCTTCAATAAGAATCTACTTATAGACGACCTCTGTGGCTTAGAGAGTGAAGACCTGCCTGAGACTCAGAATGTTGGTGCAAATGTTGGTATGATCTCCAAGAATTTACAAAAAAGTATTTAAGTAGTATATCAGTCATGTGGTAACCATAACACAAGCTCTGCTTACTTTCGAGCTAGATGACGCTGTGTGAAATGTCCGCCAGTATTACATACTAATACCGTAGGTTTTGTCTTACAAGTATGTAGGTAATAAAACAGGTTTGACTTACACATATGTATTGTATATGAAAACTTGTCCTTTATCATGTCGCATAACATCAGGCAACAAATGCCACGTCCTCCGAACTCATCAAAAGTGCAATGATCCCTCGCGCTCCAAACATAATTCGAATTTCGAAATTATAAGCGCTAATACCTCATTGCGACCTCATTACACTCATAAAAGCGCACAAACACATGTTTTCTTGCATCAATAACATAAAAAACATCGTTTGTTCTGTCTGTCCTGTCACTTAATTTGGTTGCTTCCTCAATAAAATTTTATGGGCGATAATTAAAGGACTGAAGGAGCTCCAGCTCCGGGTAAATGGATCTTATCCTCAGTGTTAAAGAATACTGTACATTAAATTAGTCAGAAATAAATGAAGTACTTATCGAGTTGATATATATTTTTTTCTTTTTTAGTATTATGCAAACTATCTAATTCGAATAAGTTAGTTTGTAAGGTTATGGAAAAAATATCTTTTGTGATGAAATTGTGTAATAAAATAACACATTTTTTTTATTTTTAGTGTTTGATATTTTTGGAACGTAGTTCCTTATCTCACGGTATGGACTTGGCGGATGGGGGGGCTAGGCGAAAAAGTAAAAGATTATTAAAATGAAAATTATATATATTTATATATATATATATATATAGCTTATATATTGCGGCTTGTGTATAGGTACGAAAAAAAAGTGTGTAAACATATTTTTTATATATATGTATTAAAATTTAATTTAACCGTGAAACTCTTCAAAACGTGATGTTAGAACTGGTTGAACAGGCTACGATGAATAAATATAAAAAGAAATAAAAAGTAATAGGTTCGTCTTCCACGAATAACCAGCACTCTTATAGCCGCACTCAGAGTCTTGAATTTTTTTTCTTAAGTCACTCTTTAGTATAGATTTTCTTTGTCAAATCTTCAGCTGAAGCTACTTAAGTATACATTGAGTTGCTGCGGTTTCAGAAGAAATCAGAAGATGATTTCTTCTTAAGTTGCCTTAGTATACATATATTTTCCTTGTCCAGTTTAGACCCATTTAGATGAGCACTTTTTAGATTATTAATTGTAAATTTCGTTTAATTTATTTTTTCTCTATCTGATCATTATCATTATTATTATTTTAATTGACTGATTTTACAACTTGCTATTTCATTTATTGCGTTTTTTTTTCTTGAATATTATTATGTTTAATTAATGTAATTGGCGTTGTGCCGGGATAGTTAAATAAAAATAAAATTAAGTAAACATGAATTACTCTGAGTGTGCCTGATTCAGAGTAGTCTCAATGAAACTCGGCCACCGCGGTTTTAATTTGTATGAATTAAAATATCTCGTTCTCAATTACGGCAAAGTTTTAATTAAAGCTCGAACTCATTGCAAATATTAAATTAATTGTCGATCGGTATCTCCTGTGAATGTAGTCATTCATTTATATTAAATAACTGACGATTTATTATGTGTACCTAATTTCTTAGGTATTTAGTATACAGTTACCTTTCTACCTATTATGAGTAATTAATTCTGTAGTAGTTGAGTTCTTCTTCTTCTTATTGTGTAATTACGAATAATTAATTACTTAGTTATTACGAACCAGTAGGTATGGTGAAAGTTGAGTACTAAGGTAGGAAATTATAATTTAAACTTTACGACTTTAATTGAACTAAATTAAACATTAAAAAAACACAACATAAAAAATTAAAAATATTTTTTGGGAAAAGAAGGTATTGTTATTAATTATAGTAATATTTATTAAATATAGTGCTATATAATACTACGTTGTTACATTTTGTAGTTTATTTATTGAGATATAGGTACCTAAATTGTTATGCAAATGAACACAAGTATTTCCTAATTAATTAGGGTCCAATAACACCCCTTGAAAACTGGTATAAAACTGGCCCAATTTTATTTATCACCTGTCATCAGCAGCAACGTAGGCACTCCATTAAACCATGGTAGATACTGTCGTTCCAATTATTTAACATTATCCAATTAAATTAATTGTTTTATACTTATTATTAATAGCTAGGTACTTTATTCTACTATAATTTTTAAATTTAATAAAAGTTTTTTTTTAATTTTAGTAAATTTTTAAACAAAGTTTTTTAAACTTACGCGATCAGAACACATTATTATAAATACTTACGGGTATTTATCGCGTTTATTTACCTATTTTTTTCCCGACGTTTCGACAGGTTTACACTCTGTCGTGGTCACGGGATGACTCTATCCCGTGACCACGACAGAGTGTAAACCTGTCGAAACGTCGGGAAAAAAATAGGTAAATAAACGCGATAAATACCCGTAAGTATTTATAATAAAATTTTTAAACGTCGTAAGTAATTTCTTAAACTACACTTAAATATGATTTTGTGAAGGTATAAGTTCATTTTTATTATTAGATTATTTTTATTTTTTAGAAGTAAAATTTACCTACTTTTTCTTCTTTAACATTTTTTTTTTGCAGTTTTGTGTTCATATTTTTCTGTAATGTGAAAAATAGGTGTAAATAAACTGAATTGAAATGCAGTGAACTAAAAGATACTCAGAAAATATAAAAAAACCTGATAAGTATATACATTTAATTTGATACATAATTACTTAGTACAAGCTTCTGTCCGTTACTTCGCACGCATTGTACTAATATAAAATATAGCCGATGTCCTTCCACAGGATACAATGCATCTTTAACAACATAATCACTTTAAACGAAAAAAAAAATTCGAATAACTTAGTAGGTATACTTTAGTATGAAAGTGATTGGCTATTTATATGTTTTGGTAAAATTTTATAACCTGGTTTATTGCAAAGAGTAGGTACATTTAAAATAATGAATAATACACGTATTTAACAGAGTCACGGCACAGTGGCGCCCTCCCCCACCCTCGGCATGCATATTGCAGGCGTGGTCTGGTCAGCTAATAGTTCCCCCGCTATCGAGTCGCCATCTTGAATTTTTATAACACAAACGCGTTGAAATTACAAAAATATTTTTAGATGTAAGTGATTAAGTTTATTTAATTCTACTGTGGAAACTGTATTACTGTGAAAATTATATAACATTTTCTATGAATTATCATTATTAATAAGGTAGGTATGTATTCCATGTATATATGAGTGTCAAATGTTAATGATTTTAATTGTTTTCAATATAGATTGAAAATTGCTTTCAAACTGGTATTAACATTTAAATAAGGTACTTTAAATTATTAAATTACTTACTGACCATTAATATCGTAATTAATTACCAACCATAAATACTACAAATTTATTTCAAGTATTGTATATACAGAATAACATATAAAATACATATAAAACAGTTGGCTATCTAAAAACATCTGAAAACGATCTATAGATAGCTCAATTGATCCAGATCACTATAAATACAACTTTTTTATAATAGCTCCGTTTTTATTGTTTGTAATTGATCCCTAAAATTACTTAACCCTCGCGCGACGAGGTTCAAAACTGGTCTACTTTCATCGTAAGTCGGCTTTCTAGAAGTCGGTTTCGTTTCGTTGTTTTTTTGTTTTTTTTGTTATTTATCATGATATGCGATAAAGGCAGGTAAATGGAGAACGTGCATGACCGTATCTGTGTCGGCATCGTTACTTTGTTACTTTTCCCAGGAAAGTATAAAATAATATGAAAATAATGTTCTGTTACACAGTGTAGATACAAGGTCGAAACTTTAAGTACTCTAGAGTTTTTACTTAATATTATAATGGTATTAATTGTACTTACTTAGGTTAAGTATTTTTTTAAATTAACTATACATTATGGATTTAAAAACTTTCTTGTAAATGTTTATTAAAAGTAAAATACGAGTAGGTATTATTAATATTTCATTAATAATACCTACACGTGTGTGCACGTACTGTGTAAAATATCAGCGTATTAGCATTGCTATTCAACGTGGCAGTGTCTTTGGAACGCCGCCCTCTGTCAGTGATCTGGATCAGTTGAGCTATTTATAGATCGTTTTAAACGGTCCTTAGATAGCTCAACTGTTTCACATGTATTTTATATTATTGTGTATTATTCTGTAAATATATAATACAATTTATCTATTGAGTAGGTACCTATGTTATGTATGTATTTAAATCAGTATTTGTTTAGTTTATATAGATATGTAATTATATATATACACCATACTAACATGCTCCTCTATTTTTTATAGTCCAGTCCATCCAAAAGTTGCCTGGTAGAGATCACTATTAGCGATAAGGCCACCCATTGTATTGCCACACAGGATATTACAATAATAATAAAACTATTAAAGGATAAACAATCGGCGGCCTTATCGCTTATAGCAAAGTAATCAATATCTTATGTACATAAGTAGGTAAATTTAAATAAAAATTGAGGTATTACGTTGTAAAAATATGTAAGTTTATTTACAATAGGATTTATGTATCAGTTAACTAATCTGTGTTTAAAATATTTAAAAAGTGTTACACGTGGCTCATGTCTGTTGGATACTCGTACATAGTATGTATTGTTTTTAGTATACTTGTCAGTGTTGCCACAAATTGGACTTTAAGTATGTTTATTAGTTATTTAAGAGAGGGCTGTAGATACCTTGTTTTTGTATCATGTTTACTACCTTGAACTGCACTTATCTATGCTGATGCCTGTTTTGCTGTCTGTTCCTATGAAGCGTGGGCAAACAAAGCGTTGTGTGTTCTACGAAATGTCTTAGACAAATATTTTTACTCATCAATTTAGAGATCTGACTATGGAGACAGTGTTTGTTATAACGATGTTTAGAAAAATAAGACATTACAGAGATGCGTTGTTATTTAAATATAGAAAGAAATAAAAATGATTTATTTGCAACATTATACAAGGAACCGGACACACAGACATCACAAATGATTGTCTGTAAAGTCGGTTTACGGACGATAATTTTACGTGATAACGTCCTAAGAAAACATTTATTAAAAATTGCATACTTTTTAACCTATTAAGATGCGTCACAAGCCGAACGCTTAGGTCGATCGTGCCTCTCTATCTTTTGTTCCGCGCTCTCGCTTGCACGCTTGGGTCAGGCGGAACGTGACAATTTTTCATGCGTGCAGCCGGCGTTCATTTATATATAAAATGTTATCACGTCAAACACAAGAAATACATATAAAAATATAATAAAAGCAGCTTAGAGTTCTGTTGTCTCTCAATCCATGGGATGACGTCACAATATCGTGTCCGACTCTTAGGTTTTTTAAATATTACCTAAATAGGTAGGTAATAATTAATAAATACAGCAGTATTTTTTAAATTTAGTTGCTAATTATATCACTTTGACTACTTTTACTCTGAAACGGTGATGGCAAACATTGTGAGGAAACCGGAATGTTGTTGAACCTAAAAAGTTCGAAGACATGTGCCAAGTGCATGAAAGGAGCCACTGACGCACTTTAACCCTTTCACCACACTGGTTTGACATAACTAATGACACTGTAAGAAGAACTAACTCTCTCAGTAGGTTATCATGTAAATAAAATGAACCCCATCAAAAACCTTTAAAACTTTAATACAACCAAACCTGTCCCTAATAATATATTAAACCTTCTTACATTACAGATCTACGTCAGAAATTTAAGAAAAAAAACTAAATACCTGTTGCTGTTCCGAGACATTTGGTGAGCGCTCCAAATTTATTCGTTACCCTTTTTTTACTACTTTTTAAGTAAAAAATGTAAATAATACGATCCTTTGAAAACGTTAAGATACGAGTGGTATAAGGTCGGGGGCACGGTGAGCTCGCTGGGTGATTATGTTCGTACTAAGTTTCATTAGTTACATTTATTAGTTACTTCACTTACGAATCAAACAATGGTTAATTAAAAAATAACATAGGTTAAGTAAAGAGCGCGAAACAAATGTTTCAAATTGTGATTTGTTTAATTATTTATTAAAATTGAAGTCCCTTTCCATTTTATTTTAGGGTAATATAAAAAAACATCATCAATTTTATTTAGTTTTCGTTTAAAAATGCAACAGAATCAACTACCATTATTAAGTACGTAAGCCTAAATTAAATAACTTGATTGTTTTTAGTTAATTAAATTACAATTATATTGTCTTAACAATAATTGGTACTAAAACAACAATGAAATCACAACTAGTTAAGTTAAAACCTAAAATATTTAAATTAAAAGTTTTAAAATATCAATGCTTGGTGCTGAAAGAACCAATGGTCTAGTGGTAGTGGCCCTGTCAGTGGGTTCGAATCCAGTCGTACACCAATAGATTTTACTAATCGAGAATATGTACCAAAACTCTCCGAGAAGAAAATATCGTGAAGAAACCGGCGTATGAACCTAAAAAGTCCTTTCACCACACTGGTATGAAATAACTAGTGACACAATAAGAAGTGCTCATTGTGCCTCCAACTTTAGTCAGTATCTCGCTTGTCGACTGACGGGACCACTCCGCTCAAGTTTAAGTGCAGGTATCGTCCGTTGCTTGCATTCTTTTTTTTCTTTATCGACCCCGCTCGGAAATAGGTTTTAACCTATTTATTCGACTCTAAATAAAATTGGGGATAGGATTAAAAATGATAGCAGGCGTCGTGAGAAGGGTTAACAAATTAATTTCAACGATACAACTAGTTTTTTTTTGGAGAAATATTTCTTGTCGGATTATTATTTATAAGTAATCAAAAATCTAATTTAGTTTCGTACCTAATATGTACTGTTAAATTGATTTACCGATAAAAACATATATTTAACCTGTTTATTTAAATACAAACTCGAAGGGACAGTTTCAAGAATATAAAGGTGTTTTTGTATCACCCAAAAGTAATAAAAAACAAACCATGAAAAACCATTTGATAATTCAACCGTAATTGTTTAAGCAATAAAAACAAATGGCTTCGTCGAGTTTGCCACAATTATTGATCATTTAATTCCTTTTTGTCACAAACAATCACAGACTTGATACGTTTTAAATTATACTACATTTATTTTGTATCACATTTATAGCTATGGTTACCTTTATCCGTTGTACTTAAATGAAAATGAGACCTATTTTTTATCGGTTTGAGCTCATATTCCTTTGTGCAATAACGATAAGTGTTTCAAAGAAACAATGTGAATGGTCTACCTGCTATCACTGGATGTGGATGGTGCAATACAAAACGTAGTCACTCAATAATTAGTTTAAAAACAATATGGATACGTAACTTGTTTTTTATTAATTAAATTATCAAGTACTATAATCATATATATAGGTTTTTTTTTAATGTATAAGTATTACATTATCATCTTCAAAACTCTTATTCTTCTCCTCATAGAAAAAAGATTAGATTTTTTGTTTGTTTGTCTTCTTCTTCTTGTTCAGTCACTTGTTATTTTCAACTAGTGTTGTGGAAGGATTAAAGTACGACTCTCAGGCTCCATTCGTACACTTGGCACATGTATTGTAACTTTTTACAATAACGACTTAAACGTTTAAAAAAAACACTTATAGATAACTACATTATCAGAAAGTGGCATAGTCGGTATTTTATTTTCAAAAAAATATAGAGATCCTAACGAAAGCTATAATAATGTAACCCATGCATTCGTGCGGAGCCCGAGCGGATCGATATTCAAAAAATGGTTCCTCACTTCTCATAAAATGTTATTTATAAACGTTTAAAAATAAATACATGTCGTTCCACGCTTTTCTTTTGAAACGATAATATGTATCTATCATTACTTTCATAGCTACATATGGCATGACACCGCATCGCAGCACCTGCTCTCACTAGACCGGTCCAGAGAAAAAAAACCGTTTAATCTTTTCCATTTTCAAAACAGCATTTTTTTAAAGACCGTGGGATCCTACTTTGTTTATAATATAGAGAACTCACGCGTTCGCGGTTGTTTACGTTGAGTTGACAACATGTATCAACAACTCGGTTTTGTATAACTTTAAATTCGTTGAGAAATATCTTGGACTGAATTCTTAGACCTTTTATTCCAGGGTTTTTTATGTTATTAGAACAGGTAAGTTTTTAAAATATGAATATGAATTTTTAGAGCATTCTTGTTTTTCTTCGACGAATAGCATGCGTCATAAAGTCATAATGATGATAATGTTGCCATTGTTAAGTGATTTTTTATTTAATTAATTTAATCTTGTTTCTTCATTATTGTTGATCAACTCACAAAGAAACACAAAATTTGTATTCCAATTATGTACACCTGAGAGCTCCGTAAATAAAAACAAATAAAATCCGAAATAACTTTATTTTAAATAGTTTGAAGTTGAAAATCAACTCAATATCTAATTGCATTCCACATTCAAACCAATATTTCAAATGTTCGTTGTTTCGTGCCGACAATAACCTCTAATTCCTGTTCCTAATTCAAAATAATTTAACCCTAAAACCTTAGAGCCACAGTCATGATGACTCACGTTTTTATTTGTGTAATTTTAACACCGTTGCTAAACGTTTTAATCAAAGGATTTATAATTATATTCATCCGGTTATCATCGAGTTTTATACTCTGCGCCAAACTGAAGTCTTTTATTATTGCTCTGTGGCGGAGTGCTTGTTATTTCCTTTACTTTTGTACGAATCAACCGCTGATTCATCATAACTAATTAATTTCAAAAGACTTGTTTGTGGTTACAATGCTGTATTATTATTAATGTACCTACTAATAATAAGTAAGTACAGTTTATTGTTGAAAATTATAAGCACTAGAAAATAGCATATCATTTCATTATTTTAACTCAATTATTGGTTGTTTACTTCTGGGCGAAGGCCCGCCTGAGATGCAGAAGTTTGCGGGTTCGATTCCCAATGAGACAAATGTTTGTATGATATGCAAATATTTGTCACAGATCTGGGTGTTTTTCTATATATAATATGTTTACTTATATATAAACAAAAAAACATCAAAAACTAAAATTAGGATAAAACAACACAATTGGGCTTTACCTATATAGCTAATTATACCGACAAGTTGTCTGTATTTAATTATTTCTTAAGTGCCTTTTCTATTACTTTATCTTCAGTGCACCTTTCTGAGGTTCCATTAGCGTGTTCCAGATAAAAACTCTATTTGGAAAATTCCTCCTTTGTCACAATCATAAACAAGTACCTAGGTAAGTATTTAGTAAAATAATAGTTTATTTTTAGAACAGTCAACATGTTTCCTCGTTTTAACCGTAGTCTGTTTTTTTACTGCAACCGGTTTATTGGAAACGACCACCCGTTCCATTTTCGAAATTCTGTTTGTTTTTTATTTCACTGCGCCTGGCCACATTTTTTTTCATCGGCTCAGATTTCTATAATCGTTTAAAAGGCATCGCTCATCGCTCCTTATAATTGCCTAATCTTTTTACAACATTTTATACTTGAGATTGGTTTTGTGATTGTTGCACCAATAAATAACCTATCTAGTAGATACCTACCTGCACGTGTTTTAGTAAAAAACGACGAACTCAACAAAGAGCTAGGGCATGCAGGTCATGGCGGACGTCTATTGAAAAAATATAGCAATATCATTGACTGTACAAAAACAGATTGTGAGTCATTTGTAATATACCTTTAAAAAGATGAAAGTTGTCGACAATCATTAACAAGCACAGCTTGAAATACAATGATTAGCCGTCATTTGTCACTTGGCGTGTCTCGTATGACGACCGCGCATTGTATGTGTCACAGAGGATATTAACGTCAACTGAAAATTAAATAAATTGTGGTAATTTGCACCTTTGTGCAAATTGTTTGCGGTGAGTGATGCGATGCATACAATGTCCTCCCCAAGTTTCCTTTTGGTTCTGACCTTGATAAGGTACATTTTTATAAAAAATGCGCACAATAATGCTAATGTTTTCTCAGTTTATTGGCCTCTGCAGCATTGTTTTGCGTTTTTAAATAAGTTTTGGCAACATTACATTCGTTAGCTATGCAAATTTGCACGGCCATTTTACGATTTGGCGAAAAAAAGTGTGGCAAAAAGTATCATTTGGCTAGGATAAGCCGTCACGAGTTGACCGAGGCAAGGTCGCGGGTATTTTGAACTGCGAACAAAAAACATTCCTTGTTGCATTGGCGTCTGATTGATGGGATCTCTTTTCAAGCACGCGATTGATTTGTTTTTTTATGCTCCATTCACGCTGCATTCTACCAACGTTTGCGGCCAGTGTTTTTGTACTCGAGTTTTTATATTCATACTGCAATCTTTGTTGCATGTCTTGGCCGAATGTTATATTCTAGACGTAACTCAGTTTTATATTGCCAGTTTGTTTGCATACAAAGAGATAAAGTTAAAGTATTTTAGTATATTTTACGCCCTCGATACCCGTTATGCATATCAGCCTTATACGGGCACTAGAAAAGTACCGGCTCGGCCGTCGCATTGTCTTTCTGTCTGTCATGTGTGACTCACGCTATTGTTGCGTTACACAATAGAATGTCTTTGTGCATTGTGCCCCGGGGACCCTGGTGTTACGTATTTTGTAATTATTACTAGACTTTCATCGTTCTTACCATAATACGACTTGAAGATGATCGAGAACTGGTACGTCGTTACTAGATTACAAGTTTTTATATCAGTAATATCTCACGGCACGCGCTAGGGGATAACCCTCAAACGCTCGCTTGAACTACAAAGGGCAAAAAAAATCCCGAGAAGGGGTCCGGCATAATAGATATGCGAAAACTCAATCGCTCTCGTCTAACAATAAAACCGAATGAGGTCTGTTTCGAATTTGCATCGGTCAATCGAATTTGGCCCTTTTGCTGTTCGAAATACGAATGTGCGATTTGCTTTTTATGGAATTAGATTCCAAATCCCCTTTGGACTTGGAACGCACTACTAGTAGGCGGGAAAAGTGGTCGTTCGTTTCGAAATGTCAAAACAAATTAGTGGTATACTATACGTATATGTGCGTACGGGACGGGCACTATTTCATCAGGTATCGATCCGTGGGCGCGAAGAGTACAGCCATATTTATGAGTATTTGTAATTCATTGCCTCGTTTCCATTTACGGCAGATCGATCGTGGTTAACAAATATAAAACTATTAGAACTTACACGGTGAAATAACTAGTTTGACACTAGCAGAGAACCAAAACATATCTTCAAAGATCGTTAAGACTTTGTGGAAAAGACCCGTTGACGACCAAGCCAAGGACATCAAACAACATCACGATAGGTCACGTCAGGAAATTGTGTCTTTTGGAACAACATCTCAAATGTGTCTCTGGCTCTGGGGTCCAAAAGAACCTTAAAGTTCATGGTGAAGCATACATAGGTAACAAAGCTACTAGTTACCCCAACAAACGATTATAATCGATATATTCATTGACTGGCGACTATTACCATCATGATAATAATTTTGCCTTATCAGCTCCATCGAAACAATCCAAATTCAAAAATACCATCGATAATAACAAACCGCATAGCTGGCTGCTTTGACCGCAAACTTGGAATAAAACATTCGAATTTCAAATACAAATTACGAAATTGGTTATAAGTAATTCAAATATTTCGATGAGTCGAGTGGGTGGCAACGGTGGTGATGGGGTAAAAATTACCCCCAAGGGTAATTCGTGGGGTACAACCCCGAATATGTGAGGGTGTGTGTGTTTATGTGTGATCGAGGGTATGATAATGGCGTATTTCCGTCGTTGAGTGCATCCCTACTAGATAGGTAAATGTGAAGTTTTTCGCTCGGGACCACTTGAAATTGAAACGTAAAATCAGTTTTGACGATTATCTTTTTATAACAAGAAGGGAACTAAATAACGCTTCAGCAGAACCACACCGGCTGGGCTCTGGTTCAGAAATTTATAAATGATTTATTGTTATTATTTATTTGATTTATTCTACATTATAATAAGGCTAGAGTTTGCAGGTAGCTACATAAAGTCATAGAGATGATGTAACATGCATTTGTTTTCATCAAATTGATGATAAAAAAAAATGCACTTAATTTAATGTGTTTGAATTTTTCTTATGCATTACCATCATAAATAAACTAAAATTATTTCCGTCGGCAGAGCCCGGTACATTTCACATTTTATTACACCATAAACGTAACATGGCAGTTAAAATGTTGCCATTTAACGCCTGCTTTAAATAAATGGCTGTTTATAAACTGTTTGGCTTTGCAACATAATAGTTGATCAAATGATCAACTAAGTATTTACCAAAGTCTATATTTGCGAATTGGTAATATTTTCGTTGTATTATTTAACATAAAGGTTTGTATACCTAGTTCCACGAAAAATATAATTAACTTTAGTTTTAGGTTCCTAGGCTTGTATGGTGCGTAAGTAGGTTTTTTCTTATTATATACCTAGTCGTATTTAAATACCTATTAAGTGTTTTTCCTCCATACTTATCTATGTTTTGCTCAATCACTATTCATAATAACATATATTTCTTTAATAGGTAATTAAAAAATACACATAAGAGCTCAAGTTAATTAGTTAATACTTGAGTAATTTTTTAACTTAACAGCAATTCAAAATGTATAATGCTGCTAAGTAGAAACATGTGAGAAGAAGCCCACGTCGTCTGTTCATTTTTTAATTGCGGCAATAAAATTTGAATATGGAACGCGCGGGAAATGTCGCGCCATAAACGCACGCATGCTTGCCTCCACTTTTTGGCAACTGCCTTTTTCCTGTTAATCTAATGGCTTCTTAAAAGAAAATATATAGAAAAATAAACGCAAGTGCTTAATATCTACTTACTTATTCAATTTACTGTGAATGTAATTGCATATTAGTCCAACATATTTAGGCCTAGCGCGCGAATTTTTGCCATTTTCTGTGGATTAAGAAACCAGACGTAGCCGCACGCACTAGCAAAATGAGCCGCATTGATAATAATATACTCAGAATAGACTTCAGTTAGAATAATGCGGTTTAAATCGCCAGAATTGATTTCTGGCGATTCAGAATTAAATTCTCGAATTAATTTAATTAACTTCTTTCTTCTAGATCTTAGAGATAGGGAATCCTGTTTTCATGTATACTTTTGTCTTTGGGTACTACTGTACTAGGTACATTTGTCTAATACTATTAGCTGTCCCGTTAAATCCAAAAAACCGTTACCCAAGCTAAAGAAGTTGGTCACGGATTAAAATAGGGTGACCAAGATGGTACAAGTTAACCGGAGAGATCAAGTTACCGTAGACGTGGCACGCCACGCACAATAAGACGTGTTTATCGACCATTCGCAGCACTGCGTTGGTATTGATCTAAACAGCTCGCTAACACGCGAGCGGTACCTAGGTAACATAGTGATGGGATCATTATTATCGATAATTATCGACCTTTAGTGAGCTAAATACCTGTGGATACTAAAAGGTTTTAAGGTATGTGGTGTGGTAGGTTACCTATAACTTATAAGGTACACAAGTATTCTTAAAAGTAGCAAGACTTATTATAAAACAATGGAACCTTTTTGCCTAAATAAGGATTGAATATCCCGTAAAAGAGTTGTGAAACAAAAAAAAATTTACACTTAAAACGGGATATTTTACCATGATATGTGAGTTTTTCTGCTTCCCGATATTTCGGCACAGTTGCATGCACCATGATCACGAGATAAACTGAACTGATAACGAATTTATCTCGAGGTCATGGCGCACTGTGCCAAAATATCAGGAAGTAGAAAAACTCAATATCATGGTAAATATCCCGTTTTACGTGTAAATTACGTTTAAAAAAATGATAGTTTTAGAAAAAAAAATTTGCTTCCGATTTTGGATTCCTTTGTCTATGGTACGTAGCCAATAATCATACTAATATTATAAATGTGAATGTAAGTTTGTTTGTTACGCTTTCACGTGAAAACTACTTAACCAATCATCATGAAACTTTGTACACATATTTTTGGATATATTAGAAGTAACATTGGATACTTTTTATGAAAAAAAAAATACGAAAGATATTTATATGGCAAAACAACGTTTGCCATGTCAGCTAGTAAGATAGATTAATGATTTTTAATGTCTAAATTTACTATACTCACCAATAATTTAGAGAAAAGTACATTACCCCACTAAAGGTAGATTACCGTGCGATGTCGTGTATAAGAGCACTTATTAAGT
Organism: Lampropteryx suffumata; assembly: GCA_948098915.1. Taxonomy (NCBI): domain Eukaryota; kingdom Metazoa; phylum Arthropoda; class Insecta; order Lepidoptera; family Geometridae; genus Lampropteryx; species Lampropteryx suffumata. The sequence goes on from OX402560.1 coordinate 4,169,419, forward strand.
TGCGTGGCGTCTCAATCGCGCTGTTCATACATATTTAGGAACAATCTTAGGATAAAACAAAAACTTTCACAGCCTTTCGTAAACATGAACGTGTTAATTGATACAGTCACGTACGTTTTTAATTCTCTGTAATCTAAGGTAAAAACGGAAATTACCAATAGAAAATTCTTAGTGTGATTATTAGAAAGAATTTGGGTTTTGTGAAGCGATATTACTTTATAAGGAGGTATATTTCTACAAAGTATAAATGTCAAAAAAAAAACAAAAAAAACAAGTAGTGTTTTATTTAAATTATATATTAGTCTCTCCTTACCTAGGTATGGTAGATGGTAGACAGACACTGAAATCTCTTGTAACTTATTCTTAATCCATTTTAATAAGTATTTCGTGAAATTTTTACTCGACCTTAATCTTAAGATATACTACCTACGTAAATTTTAAAGTTAATTTACATATAAAAACCTGATCCAAAAAACCAACTTTCTAATATAAAAACTATAAAAATATTAATAAACATTATGCAACGGAGAATCATAAAACATTTTTTCACATCTCTAAAAATAGCTTTTATAAGTACAGTCTACACAAAAAACACATCGTAAAAAACAATAAGATAGCAAGAAAACTCGTATTTATCCTACATCTGTAACGGGGGAGGTAATCCTGAGATTTGCAAACTAATTTCAACTGGAATCCTTTGAATGAGAGGGATTTACGCAGTGCGGGGCATCTGTACACACCTATATTTATAACAAGGTTACGCCCGCGGCTTCGCACGCGTGTCACCTGCATATAAAATTGGCATACGGTTTTCCAAATAATAGACTTCATCTATACGAAGTATCACGCCAAATCAGGAGTGATTAAGACAAACAAACGAACATCCGAACATCCACACAGTCAAGATGGCGACACATGTAAAGTTAAAACGCGATATCAATGCATTTATTTGTATAAATACTATGTATGTATTTACAAAAAAAAATGTGTCTATGTGTATCAGTATGTGTATATCAGTAATGTGGTAGCCATAACATAAGCTCTGCTTTCTTTGGGGCCAGATGATGCTGTGTAAAAATGTCCCGATATTATTTATTTATTTATTTATTATTATTGTATAATATATTATTATTTAGGAATTTTCTATAAACATTTTATGATTATTTACTAAATCTACGTATATAATATTAGTAAGAAAACGTCTGAAGCTACTGCCAAACCGACGCGAGTCATCGATATCGTAAACTTTCATCGCATTTACTCAGAAAGTAATATTATATATTCGGCAACATTTACGGTTGACAATCAAGTATAGCTCTAACAACTACAATAATTAGTTAAGATTAAACTAGTCGATTATCTTTTTATACAAATGTCGAAGCATGATCACTCCACCGTCTGATGTTGAACAACCAACACTAAGAGTGAAATCAGTTTCGCCATAATCTATGCTAGTTTCGTACCAGAAAATGTAGGTTTGATAGATCCAAACCTCTGTTTGTAATCTAATAACGCCCAATTAAGCGCAAAATTGGCCGTTAATAAAATGCAAACGGAGGCCAACTTCAAAATGATTACAATACAATTCTTTTACAATACAAGTCTGTTCTTGTTTTTTACTGTTTGTGTCGGTTTTTATAGAAATCATAGTCTGATTAATAATCATAATCATATCATCTCCTTTCTGGTCATCACTATCCTTTATGCACGTTTATTCTTTTCTCACTCTATGCATTTTAATAGCGCCCACTGATGAGTTTGTGCCGCTGACTAGGGTATCCTTAATAAAGATTTTAGTAAAAATATATTTAACACACCACTATAAAACAATAATCTTAATAATCAAGACAACTGATATCGTCTATTAATATCTCTTGGGACCAATGAATAGAATTTCCATGATATAAATTCATGACCTAATATATAGAGTTCAAATTACGTTATACTTGAAATCCACCACCCGTTGTCCAACTAATTATAAAGAGGGTGCAGACTTGCGTTCTGGCTCATTAAAATTTAACTTTCGCGGCATATGTACTCTACCTTAAAGTACGTGTGTAGGCTTTTAGTGTTGTTTAAGCCATGTGGCCAGATGGCTTGTATTAACTAGCTTTTAAATTTGTGTAAATTTTATGTTAGAAAATTGAAAAATTATTTATAAATTTTTCGTTATTATATGCAGTTGCAATTGTCTTATCTACGAGTATGTAAACTGAATCATTATTTATTGCAACCTTTTTAGATTTTGAGCTGATTGCTTTATTTAAAATTGAAATTGTTTACAAACCAAAAAATATCTATCATTCCTTTGTGACGCTGCTCTCTGGCAGTGATCTGGATCAGCTTAGCTATCGCTTTAAACGGTTCTTAGATACCTCAACAATTGCACAACATATTATATATTATACTGTAGGTGTATTTCTGTAAATCATTCTTTATTTATTGAAAAAAAATATTGAGTCTATTGATTTTAATAAAGAAAAATTTAAATATGAGATTATAGTTTTTGCTATAAACAAAATTTCACAGTACTTCTAATGCAAATTTTAGAACCCTTGACAATGTCACCGTATTCACGAAATCTTCCCATAATTTCCATAAAACTATCCCATCCTTCAATAACCCACCGCCGAATTCCCAAGAGCCAAATTATCAAATAAGTCCTACAAAAAACGGCTACTGTTTGCAAAGACGTGAATTTCTCATGCAAATTTGGAGTTCCCACAAAAATTAGCATAGCCGAAGGGATTTGGCTTTTGCATACCTAAAAACATGCAAAGGGTTAAATGCTTAAGCACCTAAAGGGTTAAGTATTTAAATCACTTCCGTGGATAAAATATGTAAATTTTTTGTAAGAAAATTTATCGTGAACATTATTCAAATGCAAATATTTTGAGGAATGTAATCAAATACTATTGCTAACTTCTAAGAATTATTCTATAATAATAATAGCTCACAAACGAATGTGTTCTCTAAAAGTTCTTGCCAGCTTTGTTCATTGCTATTAAATGATAAGTATATTTTTACTTTAATAATAATAATGTTTTCACATTTCACACAATATCACCTGGCTCCAAAGTAAGCAGAGCTTGTGTTCTGGGTACCACATGACTGATATACATATACATTTTTTTGTAAATACATTGATATATATTATACATCGAAAACATCCAGACCCAAAACAAATACTAGCGGATCATACAAACATTTGTCGCGTGGGGATAATCGAACCTATTGACGAGAATTGCCTGGAAGATATCGCTCCCTTAGCGATTAGACCGCCCGCTGTACATATATTTTTGGGTATTATTATTTGTCGAATTGTTTGTGCTAGTTTTAAGTGTACAATATTTTTTTTTCATTCCTTCATTAAATGAAACATAGTTAAACATAAATTAGATATGTAAAAGTATGTGTAGATGTTCCGTTGTTTGTTTGTAATTTTGTAATTAAGCTCAATTTAGATAAAACTATAATCGTAAATATGGACTTTGATTAATAAATATAAGGACCACTTTTTGATTGCGTACAACGTGGGCAAAACAGCGGGCTGGAGCTAGTTACGGATTTATTTAGCAGCAGAAGATAACGGACTGAAAAGTTTTTAAATTATATAAGAAGTCTTAAGATTTATAAAGAAGATAACAGAAGAGTGAAGAAGATAACAGAAGATATAAGATTGTACCAGTGAATGCCACTAGCGAGGTATAGAGTTCCTACGTGCTATTAAATAGTAGGAACTTCATACCGTGCTCTTGGGTTCACTTTACTTCAACGGAAGGACTTATAGAAGAAAGAAGAAACATTGCAATATAAGAATTAACATTACTTTCATAAGCTTAAGAGTATACTAGTCGATTATAGTAAATAGTTATCTTTATAGAATTAATACTGGGAACAGAAACAAATTATACATCTATAAATATCAACCAGATAAAGTAAATAAGTCCTTTATGGGGAACACGGTGCGCTTCTATAATAAGCTTCCTGAAAATGCGACTAAACTACCTATTAATAAATTTCAAGCTTACATAAAGAGTGGTCTTTTGAAGAAAGCTTATTATATATAAATGACTATATTATTGATAAGAATGCATGGCCTCATGTCGCTCTGCCATCAGACAGTTAACTGACAGATTTGCAATGATTAAACTACTGTAATTTTGTATTAGTCTTTCGTAGTTAAGCTAGCTGTAAGATGGATCATACAAAAAAGCGCTAGGACCAGGACAAGTTTCTTGTCAGTTTTTACGGACTTGGGTAGGAGGAATTGGCACCTAAATTCACCTAGTATGTAAGACGTTTCAAAGTGATTGTAATTGCATAAAAATATTGGAATTTGAATTATCTTTCCATACAAACGTCGAAGGAATTTCTCCATTGTCTGATGTTTAACAACCAAAACTAATATCATATTATCTCGTCATAATCTATGCTTGTATCGCAACAGAATTGAATAAGAGTATGGATTTGAAAGTTAAATGACTGATTATAACGCAACTATGGGCGTTGAAAAATAACACATGGAAAACGCTAACTACAAAATAATTCCAATAAAAGCATAGTTTATTTATTTAAGAGCTTAATTAACCTTTTTTTAAATATATAAACTTAGTAGTTTTTTCATGAAAAGTCTTGAGCCAAAAGTCTGTTATGATTTACATGCGGTCGTTTAATGTAGAAATCAGTCTCATCTACTCATATGACTATAAATCCTAATCATACCATCTCCTTTCTGTTCATCACTATCCTAGGGCACGTCTATCCTTTTCTCAGACTATGATAGGTGAAATAATATGCATTTTTATTGTGCCTATTGTCGTTGACTAGTGTATTCTGCTGCTGCTTCCAGGTCTTCACGACACAGACTTCCCTAGTGTGAAAACTGCTTAATAGTTTATAAGCATTAAGTAAATGTGATGTATCGTTTAGAGCTAAAACATCCAAGCATCCTACATAAAAATACTTATATAAAACTAGCTGGTGCCCGCGACTTCGTCTGCGCAGGATTAGTACTTCGAGTAGCTTATTTTCTTCTCCAAGGTCTTATTTATCTATCTATCTATATATCTATTACCTCGCCCGCAATGCGTCCGACCGCCCGCCCCATTCGCCCGCCGGACCGCACCATAGTATCGCGCATTCGGTTCGATATCGTTGTAACTATTCAAATATTTGTCCAAATGATGTAGTGTGAAAGACAAAATTTATCTACTTTAAATACCAGAAGCGATAAAAGTATTTATTTTGATACCTATAGGATCAATTTGTTACTACCAAATGTGCATTAGAAATTAATTCTCAATTTTTATTGTAATTATGGTTGGACTTGTACCTATATACCGAGGTGGTACATATATAAACAGAGAAGGAGCATGTGAGTGTGGTGTATTTATATAATTACATATGAAATGAAATGAAATTATTTATTTGCGTGAAATGTGGTACACAGAGAACTTAAATACATACAATTAGATTCACACATTTCGCTAGGAAACCCAGCATGCAAAAATTAGGAAGGTACATATGATAATAAAATTAAAGACTACATTTTTAAACAAATTAAATGAACTTACATACATCTATAAACTAAACAAATACTCATATATATACATACATACATATATATACCTTATACGTAAAGCTAAGCAAATTCGTTTTTGGGATATTACTGTTACCAGTTTTAAGAAACCAGTACTCAACGGTTGGTCGTAAATTTTACTTAAGTATTTACATATATTTGAGGTCAATAACTTCTATAGGTACAATTTTAATAAAAATTGATGAGCATTTGTTTTTTTATACATCTGAGCAATACGGCCCACCTGATATTACTGTAACCTATGACGCATGCAATACCAGGAGATATCACACGCTGCCGGCTCTAGACATAAGTTCTTTTGTCTGACCAGTAATGTCACTTGCTCCAGTGCCTTCGAACCGGCACTCAGTAATGCTTGCACACTACTGTGCGGAGGCTAAATATCTGACACTGTGCTGGTACCCACCGAGACGGACTCTTGTGAAGTTCTGCCACCAGATGGCGTATTACACAAAGTGAGACAAATATAAATAATTGATAAGGTTATAAATAATTTGTGGATCTTTCCAGCAGTGAACATTTATTATTATTTGCTATCATGACAGATGCAAATTTATTAATTAAATGTGTAATTGATGTAAATGGGTCAGTTAATAATACATCTATTATTTTGTACAATTACATCAGTTAGAGTACCGAGCATTTATTGGAGTAATAATAGAGCAGTATAGAGCTAAGTATGAACACGGTTTTGTTGTATAATAAGGCGCTTCCAGTACCTAAAATAAAGACAGAAACGGCCGAGAAAGTTGACAAAATTACGCCGTAGGTGGCGTTGCCTGGCGAGCCAGTGCCGCTCGTCGCCGTCGCAGAGCGTCCTTATTCTGTGCGTGTACTTATTCTGAGATTTCATTTGTAAAAACATAACCCTAGAAATGTAACAGACACGGCCGGTAAAATAAAACAAAGTAGCTCGGTAAGTTGTGAGTTGATAACTATTTAGTTACTTACCTACTTACTATATTTTTGACTGACTTTGATAAGTTATGCTTATAATAAGTATTTTTGCATTTTAAAATTAAATATACCTACTGATTATACGAGTGGATATTGTAGACATCAATCTAAAGTAATTCTGGACCTGAATTGGTTGAGGGTACAAAAAAAATCTGTTTGTCACGTAATAAACTTTATTTAAACTTTTTTATAATCAAACAAAATTACAAACAAATGATGGCGAGGCAATTTATACATAATTTCATACAAAATTAAGGATAGTTTACAAGTGGCAAACCTTTCCTGAATTTTGTATGAAAAGAGTATTATAATTGTTTTTATAACTACGTTTACACCAGCAACCGTCCGCAATGACATCCATGATTGGAATGCCATTATTATTGACCCTGTCCTTAGAAATCGCAAATAGTCTTCGTTTTCTGCAGCCTCTTTCATTGCATCAACAGAAACATCCTCCCATTTCTGACTGACAATGCCATGGTTTTTTGCATATAATTCAGATTTAACAGGCAAGTTAAGAGCCGAAAAAAATTCTACCAATTGAGATTGACCCCCGCCAATTGCCATTGCACTGGCAACGGCGCATGTATTAATGGGCAAATAATTGTCACTAAAGTTATCACCTGCTATAACAATTTTTTTTTTGCAGAGACGAAATTTAAATTTAAATTTCGATTGCAGACCATTTTGTGTTTCTGAAATCAAAATGAATTCAGTGATTGTTGCGGCTGGAGAGCTGGTTCGGCTGATTGAAACAATGCTGGCAGACTACTAGACTTGTTTTATTTACTTATTTTTAAAAGAGCTGAATATAAACTGAACTGAACATAAATTACGCAAATTTCACACAATACTTATATCATTTTGAGTCCCTCCATACGCACTATAGGCAGGCAGCGCGTTTTCAATACATTAGAGCCAGAGGGAGAGAGACGTATTTTCTTTCTTTGTCTCTTTATTCGACTATTACGCAAGCTATGAGTCTATACAATTACAACTATTTTTAAACCTTATTATGTTATACTATTATCACTGTCGGCGCAGTTAACAGTGATGCTGCATCCGAGCGGCCCATGAGTAGATATGCGTTTAAGCTCTGATAAAAAAATAGCTGACGTCGATTATCCCTCTTCTACTCGTCACTGTCTTGTTTTCTGTTTCATTCTCGTATGAAATTTGTAACTGCAAAAAAAATATATAAAACTAAGTTATCTGAACCAAATTGGAAACTCAAGCCATTATATAAGTTATTGTATACAAGCCTAATCTCGACCTCGAGTTTGCCTTATAAATTATAATACCCACCTCTTCATAATCGTCACAGGATTCGTTGTTACTTGTTTCGATGACTCGTGAAGGTGATCCTGAGCGCTCTTCAATCATCCTGAAAAAATATACATTTATCATGAATTGAATAGGCAAGAAATATTTTGAAGTGAAAACTTCTATAGCATCGTTGTGATTTGTAAGTCGATGAAACGAAAAAGCGACAGTAAAAAGAGACAGACACATAAATTCATAAGATTTAACGTGGGAGAAAATTAGATAAGAAGCATTATACGTGTTTATTATTACGTTTTTGTGCGCGCATGCGTAGTACAAAGCTTGAGAAAAGTCATCACAACAACCGTGGTGTTATGTATACGTGTACGTATTATACGTTTGTTTTTTGAAGGTTTCATTTCTACGAACGTGTGAATTGCACACATGTATTTTTTTTAAGTATAATTTCTTTAGCATCGTTGTGATTGCGTAAGTAACAAACAAACAAACAAACGTCTAAATATCATAGTTTATAAGAAGGATCATTTTATAAAAAATCAAATGTGCGTAGGTACATTATTTTTTTTATTAAAATGTACTTCCTTAGATTTTGAAATGGATGCCATTTTTTTTATCTACATGAAAAATTTCATAATTTATACCAACATCGTTTTGTTAAAAAAAACACCCTGTATAATATAGCATAAAACGTAGTATTATTATATATATATAATCTACTTACTCATTATTCATTATTACGCTTTCCTATCCTGCAAAAAAAACTTTTTATTATTAATTATTTAGGCAGGTAAATATTCTAATAGAGTCGACTAATAAAATAAAGCATGTACCTAATCATGTAAAATAGTTCTGCAATCAGAAAATATTACACGGCAACCTAAACCCTTGCGTACGTGTAGTGTCGTGTCTGTATTTTTTATGCTCTACACTACATTGCAATTTTAGATACCAAAGCAGGCGTTTAGGTGTTTCCATTATGATCCACACCCAAGCGAGATACAGTTCATTTTACTTCGCACACCGATGACGAAGTATCTACCTACTCGCAGCGATGATTCGATTATTGATCAAACAAAACATTGTAGATTTATTTTGATTAGTTGTTTGATTTACCTACCTAGGTACCTACTATTTATCTAACACGTGATTTTTTTCTTGATAAATTTGCTAATTACCGACAGATTATCAAAATAACAAGTTTATATTTAGGTACTAAGGTAGACAGGCAGGTAGGTAGGTACCTACCATTGAAATTGAAGTATCTACTTACCGTAAGTATTATGGTAGGTATAGTAAATATATAGGTACCTATTTATTCTGAAGTAGGTACTTATTCGTTTTCACCCACATTCAATTGGGATGTTGTATTGTTATTTTGTCCGTTATTAGAGCATGTTCCAAATAATTCTTCTTTTCGCGTTCGTCTACAACAAATAATTATAGTTTATTCAGCTACTTACCTGTGTTTATTGTGTACTTAGGTACTTGTAAGTAACTACTGTGGTATTTACCTACATTGTAAGTAAATGATCAGGTTATTAGATATACCAAGTAGTAAGTCTGTAGTAGGTAGGTCCTACCTAATCGTAACTTAGTAAACAATCAGGTAAACAGACAAACAGAGACACATTTGAATTTATAATATTAGTAAGTACCTACCTATGGATAATATGTATGATATAGTTTGGCAGTATGGATGATGAAAATAGAAATAATTAGGTAGATAGGTATGTACTTACATAAATTTATTCAATCTTGCTGCGTTTTGACGCCTTTGTCGTTTCACTTGTTTGAACTTCGGCATTTTTTAGGCACGTAGGTATATAAAAAACACGAAAGTAGATCACTAGGTACCGACTCTAATCTAGGCAATCGAAGCGTCTTTTCTCAGTTGGTAATTCAGAGAAATGTTTCACAAATCACAATCAATACTAGTATAACCAAGTCTTCTACAAACTAAAGGTAATATAACTTAAGAGGTAGGGTAGGTATCTTGATAAACACAAAGCCTCTATTCACAATAAACAAAAACAAAATAACACAACTAATTACTTTTAGAAGAAACCACGAGATTGTGCATCGGCAGCCGGCCGGCCGGTGCGGATGCGGGCGACACGGGTTCCACGTCCGAGAGTTGGGGGCGCACTGACGTCCGCGCCCGCGCATTACCAGCCACACCAAAACTCGCTCAAATTTCTCGAAATTGTATTGGGAAAAATTACAAGTAGGCAATTTGAAAAGTATTTAACGAGGAATTATTTACCTATTAAAATATCTATTTAATAGTGCAAACCGCAAATTTAAGTGATGCTAACTTTAGGAGAAGATGATAAATTATTACCAATTTTTGTGTTGAATACAAAATTAAATTACAGAATTAACAACAACTTTAGAAACAATTTTAAACGAGGAACTTGAAGACAAAATATTCAGCATACAGAACATATTTTTAAAATGTCGTTTATTCTTACAATTAACGAGTTAATAGCCACTTAATAGTGACCGAAAGTGTTAAGTTTTGTATCTGTCTCCAGGAAGCGGAAGTGTAAAAGTTAAATGAATTACATGATTAAGGCTTGCAAACAATTTCTTAATAGTACCTAGAGTACCTGCTCGTATTTATACAGGTATATTTTAGATTTTTGTAGCAATGGCCTCAATTCTGTTGGCACCAACCTAACTAATTTTAGCTAAAATTAGGTTTTGAACTGTCAAATTAACCTTTGGTATTCTGCTGCTACCAACTTATCCTTATTTAATTTTATCTAATTTAATTAAGCGTTCCTAATTTAGTTAAATTGTACCAGTCGAATAGTACCAGTTTTTCAAATGCTATGACTAACAAAATATATTTTAGACAATTCCTAATTTTAGAAATGAATCGGTTGGTTCTTTTATCATTAAGTATTCATTTATTTAATATCTCTGTAAATAAGACTTTTTAGGAATGGTTTCGGATGGACAGACAATTATTATTATTCATTTATTTCAGATATGAATCCATAAAACATTATTTAAAACCTAAACATTTAAAATCAACACACAGTATTATTTTAATTATTATTAATCAGTAGGAATCAAAATTAATATCAGAAAATACATATCATAAAAAAAAAAAAAGTTTTAATTTCGCCACTTCTATTTGTTTACTTAAACAGTACACAAATAGAAATGGCGGTAGTCTGTTCGTGCAATAATCATCAGTAGGATGCTGTTGCTACTGCTTCGTGCACGCTGGAAGCGACTTTCTTTCCCAAGCCCAAGTATTTTTTCGTCCATAGAATCAATTTGAAGAGTACCCAAAGGAGATAGTAAATATAATTGGCTTGGCACCAAAACATATTAGGCAAAGAACAATTTAAAATCAGGATTATTACAATTTTTAATGAAGTATGTAGATCTGTTAAAAAACTTATTAAAGATCCGAAGGGTGGACGTGATCTAGAACGTAAGTCAAATACTATTTTTTTTGTAATAAAAGATACAAATATAGATAAAAAACATTAATTCAGTCCACAACTCAAGACTAAAAAAAGAAAATAAAATAGTTAACAAAAAAAAAACTGACCATAAATTTCATAATAATAGAATCTAGATACAAAGAAATGCCTAGGCATGGTTCAAAATAACAAGTGACGATAAGAAGATGAAGATTGTATCTAAAGAGACGTCATGTGTCAAGTCATGGTTATAGTTGTTATACTGATTTTTTTACTACATTTTTTAGCTTTGAGTTTAGCTGCAAATATATTTACGCGTGCACTGTTTTATTATTACTCTACTTGATATGTAAATTTGCGGTAATAATACACTATTTTATCACTAGCAAGCAGTAAAATGTAATTATCGTAACTTCGTGTAGGTACATAACATAAGTATCGATGACGTAAAAAACTAATAAATCATAGATTTTCCTGACAAAAAGACGATACATTGTATCGAGGCGTGTTTATTTAAGCCTCTCTATATAAGATGAGATTAATATTAAATCTATACCTAAAAGGTATTTTATGACTACAATTTACAATTTAAGTAAATAAATATTATAAACTAATAGCTGTTGCCCGCGACTTCGTCTGCGCAGGATTAGTACTTCGTGTAATTCTAACGGTTTTTGCAGCGCACGCTAGTATAGCTTGCTCCAGATTTTTTCCCACTTACATGACACTTATCGTTATATTTTGGACAATTCACACAATATCTTTATAAATAATAGCCTGTGTGTTATTCTGATATATAAGTTATGGTATTGTAAAGTTTCATTAAAATCTATTCGGTAGTTTTTGCGTGAAAGAGTAACAAACATACATACAAACTTTCGCGTTTATAATGTTATTATAGTAAGGAAGGGATGATACATTCGTTACAGGAAACTGCAATAAATGTTGAGGTTTGGATAAAATAATTAAATTAAATTATATTAAACTCATTTCTTACGTCAGACAAAATTATAGGTCCATTATTTTTTGTTAGTGAGTTGTCTTAAAAACTATGTTAATTTACAATGAAGTACACATTCAAAACACACACAAAATTAAAAAAAAGAAGAAATAAAAAATAAGCTTTAAAGGCCCTTACTCGTGCCCCGATCAAGCTGTCTCAGGCGTGACTTTCTACTTGATCAGGACCCGAATAAAGGCCTTCATTACTGGCAGGTCGTAGCGATCTGGTATGACCTGCAGGATGCTGTTGGCACTTCCTCGCACTCTGCTGAGCAATGAGGCAGTATGAGCAATGAGTTTTTCTTACGGGTGATGGCGTGAAAACCATCGACCCGAGCCTCTGCAAACATAGTAGATGCACTGCAGAAGCGCGGCAGTCCCATCAGCATCCTAAAACTGTTTTTATATTGGACGCGAGCATTAAGCGATTTCTGAGTACAGCTAAACCACAGGCTGCTCGTATAGAAAGATTGGCAGTAGGCTTAGAAGAGAGTTATTTTCACTTGCCTACTGCAACGAGCAAACCTGCGTGCTAGCATATTACATCTGACCGCCAACGCTCTGCGCTCCCTCTCTATGTTCTCCTGGTCATCAAGGTCATCGGTAACGTAATGCCCTAAGTATTTAAACATGTAGACGCGTGTAAGTTCCGCCCCGTCAAGCCTAATAACTGGCACATAATCAGGTACTTTACCGGAGGCTCTGAAGACCATGTACTCACTATATAGTAATACGTTTTTTTGGTAATTAGGTAAACACCTAGTTTATACATATTTTTAACCGACTTCAAAAAAGGAGGAGGTTCTCAATTTATCGTTGTTTTTATGTATGTTCACTGATTTCTCTAAGAGTCCTAAACCGATTTGGAAAATTATTTTTATTTCAAAGGGTATATATATACTTCTCAGGTGGTTCAATTTAAATTTTATCGATATCAGTCAAGCGGTTTTTAGAAAATCAACAAAAATTTTAAAATTGTATACATCGATGATATTTTCGTTTACTCCGAAGCCTCGCTGTCCCATTGGAGCATTGCGTTTAGTTGGCCTACCTATATTATTAAATAAACAAAATACATCCACTTTCCACTAAAAAAAATATTCAATGAAGTCGGTTTTCTTTTTAGAACGTAATTATGTTGTGTATAGTAAAATTTTGTTTTAATATTTAACAGTATTCAACCTAAGACTGAAGAAACTAGAAGGGTTAAATTTGGATAAAAAAATTACAATATTACTTCATCGACTTTTGATGGTGACTGTACATATTATATTTTTTATTTTTAAATAAAAACACTCAAGTTTCTGAATACACATTAGCATAAATTTTATATAAACTTAGTGAATGATATTTAGTTTTGGACGATTATTAAGATGTTTTTGACATTTTCAACTGTATTTAACAAACATTAGGTCGATGACATTTTGGATTTCAAGTATACACTGCCTTTTTAACCAACTTCTTTAAAAGGAGGAGGTTCCCAATTCGTCGGAATCTTTTTTTTTTCATATCCACGATACAAGAATTAGGCATAACGCAAATTTTCTCGTTCTTATGAAACCAGACGTAGGAAAACGCACTAAATTTCTATGAATCCCCTCTGAAAGTTTTGCAAGCGGCAGAAACAGCATCGCACGGTGGAAAAAGAACCAAGAACCATGAACCAATAGTTTGCTAGCTGTGAAAATTTTCCACAGGTTAAAAGGTATTCTAAAAGGTCTTCATTCGATTCGTTGCTTTGAAGAGAACTTGTGGTCTTGTGGTACTGCCCTAGCCTTCCGGCCTCAAGGGTTCGAATTCGATCGTGCAATGCCTTCTTCTGGTCAAACTTGTACTAAACATGTAGGTACTCTAACGCAAAATCGCGAAGAAACCGGTACGTCGCTTTGAGAACCTAATAATTACGTTTTAAATACTAAAAAGAAACCGACTTCATTGAATGAAATTTGAGCCTATAATACATTTTTAGTGGAAAGTAGATGTATTTTGTATATATATAATATGGGTAGGCCAAATAAACGCACCGCTCCAATGAGACAGCGAGGTATTGAAGTACACGAAAAAATCATCGATGTTTACAATTTTTAGATTTTCGTTAATTTCTCAGCTCGACCGATTTTGATAAAATTTATATGAGACCACCTGTGAATACCCTTTCAAACAAAAAATGATTTTCCAAATCGGTTCAGCCGTTTTCGAGTAATCGGTGAACATACATAAAAAAAAAGATTCCGACGAATTGAGAACGTCCTCCTTTTTGATAAAGTCGGTTAAAAACATAGAGGACATGGTGACGAGTACACGAAAGGAGGCGCCGTTCCTATTTGAAATAACTAGTGGCACGAAAATTGTTCTACCCTGGTGGTGCAGAAATATATTTTTTTCGGCAAATTTACACTTTCAATTCGGCGTGGATTATAAATTTTCTATTATCTTCTACCCGTGGCTTTACCTGCATGGTACGTGGATTAAATATTATAACAATATATATATATGGTATAGTATATTAACAAGTCTTATAGACGCCACCTCAGCCTGCTGCAGTGGATCCATGAACGAAAGTTTTCAATTACAAATAACTGCTCTGTAAATTGACTGAAGCCACCTAAATCATCTTCAACAGATGAACTAAGGCCAATGATGATAATTATATCCAAATCGGCTCAGCCGTCATGTGCAATTGAGTAATAAACTAACATCCACAAAATATCTCCTTTTTTTTCTTCTTGTTCTTATCGTACCGCTAGTTATTTCGATCGACTAAAACCTTTTATTTAGGTACTCATTTTACTTCCACTAAATAGAAAACAAAACCACATTCGTGATAAAAATCGGTTAAATTTCGCAGAAAAAGTCCGTTCGAAGTGTCACTCAGTTTCAAGTGATTTCATTAGCAAGAAAGTTTTCTCGGCTCGTTGCTGCACTATTTATTGTATTTAGTCACGACACTCGTTTTGCTTTTCTAAAAAACGGTCACCGTCATAGAACTCTCGTAAAAACCTTAGAAGTTTGAAAACATGCGCTAACTGCACTATAGAAGCACTTTGATCCATGCACCACACTTGTTCGATATAACTAGAGACAATAATGAGAAGTAAAATGTATTATACTAGAATTCTAGTATAGCCGCTACACACATTTTCTTTATTCTTTATTGTACACAAAAAAAAACATAATCTAAACCTAATTAATAATGGCATGTACACAGGCGAGCTTAACCCTAAAAAGAGTTCTCTTCCAGCAAACCTTGGGAATTCGAGATATTAAAAACGAATGGGTGGGTAAGAAGTGTACAAAAGGAGGAAAAGAGAAAGATTAAATTCATAAAACTAATATAAATATGAACTAACTAATACAGACACACAGATTTAATGTATAAACTAAATATAATTACCTAAACATTATTGCTAAATATATTATATAATATATAATTATTATATATGTATATACATATGTATATATATCTACCTAAATATATTAAAATTACATAAAATAATACACAAATAAATATACCAATATTTTCAATAGGTACTAAGAAGTACGAAGCATTTATTTTATTTTATCTTATTACTAGCTGCTGGCCGCGGTTTCGCACGCGTGGTATCTACATTAAAATTTAGCCTTTGTCCTTCCTCTATATATATAATTATCTCTATACCAAAATTAATCAAACTCGGTTCAGCGGATTAGGCAAGCAAACGTAACAAGCAGACAGACAGAGTTACATTCACGATTATAATATTAGTATAGATTAATAAGGGGATAGTGATAAGACGACCTAAGTGGGGCAGTAAGACAAGACCCAGGACGCAGAAAGTTGCTGCTTTGATTTCAGCCGCGGGATAAATGCTTGTATGATCTGCAAGTATTTGTCTCGAATCAAGGTGTTTCTATGAAAAAAAAAATGTACTTGTAAACGTGTTGTTTATTAGTTTAATATAAATTAATTAAACAGATGTCTATTATTAATAAATATGAAACTAATAAATAAATGATGCGTGAGATTTTCTGCATTTTTTTATTTACGTAGTTATAGTTACGGCATTGATATAGCGGTCTCTGTTTTTCAGAAAATAGTTAACATAAGGAATGCTAGTGCAAACGATGCTCGGTCAGGCAATGCTAGTTATAATCTTTACTGATATTATTTATAGCTTTGACTTAGAAAGTCTTTCACGTGACCAGTGGCACCTAAAAAAACCCCCATCTAGAATATGAAAGGGGTTTTTTAAAATAACTTAAATACATCCCCAAGAGAAGTCAAAGTCAAAGTCAAACAATATTAAATGGCAATGCCGCCATTGTCTTGGGAACGCTGCCCTCTGGCAGTGATCTGGATCAGTTGAGCTGTCTATAGATCATTTTAAACGGTAATTAGCTCAACTGTTTCACATATATTTTATATTATTTTGCACATTTCTGTAATTATTATGTAAATAAATGTAATTACGTTTGTGGTTATACTTAAATTAATGTTTATAAATATTGTTTAGGTTTATATTATATACTTAATGTTTAAGCAGATGTATTTTATTTATGTTTATGTATAATTTTGTAGGTTTATATTTAGTAATTACAATATTTGTTTATTGTACGCTGTGCCGTCTATTCTAATTCATACATTCCTTTCCACCAAAAGATGTCAGGAAGAGATCGCTCTATAGCGATATGGCCGTTCAGGGTTCGATTCGCGGGACAAATGTTTGTATGATCTGCAAGTATTTGTTGCGGGTCTGGGTGTTTCTATGATTTCAGATGATGCTGTGTGAAATATCCAGAATTATTATTATTTTTGTACCATTCAAATATTTTTACCATGTTTATTTTTAATCTTATTTTGTATTTAGTTCCTAAGGTGTATAATAAAGTTATATTCTATTCTAATCTATTGCAAACATTTGTTAGTAAAACCATTAGTACGTTTTTGAATGAGAATGGAAATTCTCCGTTTTAATTTTCGTAAAGAAATAAACTGACGTGTACCAATGTATGTTTTTATTTTATTGCACCTGTTTTTGACTTCTCATGAACCTAGCAGATGAAGAATAAATAATTTTTACTATAAATAGGATATTTACCATGACATAATGAGTTTTTACGCTTCCGAATATTTTGGCACTTCATGTGCAATGATCACGAGATAAAACGAGTTTTATTAAACTCATCATCATCATCGAATCAGCCTTTATGAAGTCCACTGCTGGACATAGGCCTCCCCAATAGATTTCCAGGAAGAACGATTTTGAGCCCTCTCCATCCACCGACTTCCTGCGATCATTACAATGTCGTCAGTCCATCGGGTCGTTGGGATTGGTAGCAAGACCTCTACCGGAGATTCTTCGCACCCCTTGTTCCGCCGTTACCGTAGCCGCCACCTATGCCAGGAATAGCGGCAGTTCCGCTAATTCCTAAATTAACATCATATATCTTGGTAAATATCCCGTTTTGAGTGAAAATTATGTTCAAAACCATAATAGTTTTAGAAAAAGAAATAATTTCACCACACTGGTTGGTAAACAAGTGAGCAGGTAGGAATATTAATAAATATTGGTGGACCATCCACACAACACATCTAGCTCCAACCTAAGCATAGCTTGTATTATGGGAACCAAATGACTGATAAAGTAACTTACACTCGTATATTATTAAATACATACTTATTTTTCATTTTTTTACGCTAATTAACGGCACAGAACCAGTTAAATTAATGAAAGCCACGATAAGAATAATAATATCATATTTACTTATGATTATTTATAAAACGAATACGAATTAACATTTATGTTAACCACACGTTT
Source organism: Lampropteryx suffumata (assembly GCA_948098915.1). NCBI lineage: Eukaryota > Metazoa > Arthropoda > Insecta > Lepidoptera > Geometridae > Lampropteryx > Lampropteryx suffumata. The sequence continues at coordinate 4,187,502 of OX402560.1, forward strand.
GTGCTAGTAACGTATCGAACCAGCAACCTACAGCGTAAAAGGCAGAGCAGAGCAAAGACCCAAGTTAGAAGAGATCTGAGGAGATTTTTTCCAAGCCTGGAACACTTATTTTTATTCTTCGGACTTTTTCTTGCTGATTGGTACCTCAATTCAGCTGGTAGTAAGTCCGAAGAATAAAAATAAGTGTTCCAGGCTTGGAAAAAATCTCCTCAGATCTCTTCTAACTTGGGTCTTTGGAGATGTTTTAGTGTACCTCTGACTACAGAAGCACGAAAAAACATTATATTTAATATGCCCGCATTTTGCACACTACCAGACCATGCGTATTAGTGCACCAATTCTGTGGGGAAAATTTGTAGAGAAGTGTACAGATGAGATAGAGTTACGAGATAGATAGAGAAAGCACTACGTAGGTATACATAATGTTAGACTTTTATTGCGTCGTAGTATGTCGTTATTTTGAAAATGTGGCAGAAACTGTACTACTGGTCGAAATTCGACCATAATTAATGTATTTTTTATGCATTTAAAATAAAAACAGCATTCCACACTCCTTCTCTATTTAAACTAAAAGTGTGCGAAATTTCATACTCCTCCGTCCGCGCAATTTTCGTAAAAAGGAGAGCAAAGTGTTTGCTTCACGTATATGGATTCTATGACAACTGGTCTGTTACTAAATACTAAGGTATGTAGTTAACCTCTTTCTTGGTCAGCTTGGGTTAGTAGCTAAACTGAGTGACCAATAATGAACCAGTAAGATACCAAAATCACCCAAACGCTGGCCATACCGTTTTGAAACGTACCCACGCATCTCCAATCTCCATAATTGGAGTCTTCAGAACCAGTTCAAACTACGCACCCGAAGCGGTCTTTGTTTTGGTAAAGGTAACTTAAGTAGGTAGAAGGTACCTATACCTATATACCTATACCTTTATTATCATTCTAGACTTTCTAATAAATAAATCACAGTCATATAAATAACATGTCAGAATTTAAAAATTCACTTAAGAGGCCTGACACCTAAAACCGTCTCGACGACGGCGGACGCCATTTTGTAATTTATACATACATAATTACATTTATCTAAAGTTTTATAATTGATTAATTAAAATAAAAAGAATTAAATTTATGTTTAATTAACAAACGTTTATCCTCGAATAAATATAACTTTATAATATGAATGTAGTAAGGAGAAATTTATAGCTAATTCTGAACGGTTTTAGTAGTTTTTTGTAGATATCTAATACATATTACATATAAATTCCGAAGCAGCTTTAAATTCAACCACTATTTATGATATTATTATATATTTTTCATATAATTTGCGTAGTCCAGAACTTCAATACACGAGCATAAAAAATGGCGTCGCGCAATTTATCAAAAACTTATTTCGGAATTTCTGCTTTATATAAAAAGAATAAAGACAAAATTGCATAAAGCGAGGCCGCTATGAACTATACTTATTAATATTCTCCATAATATATAAAAGTTAAATTGTCGAAGAGTTTCATTTTCTCTGAATAGGAACGACAAAGATGGCTGTTGAATTAAACAAACACGGTCATAATGTAGTAGGAATTATACATATTTATGTAAACGTTTTACATATTATACTAGTAATTATATTAACAGACTGATTTCCATTTATAGGTAGTATTGGTTTTCTCTTATTTATTTTAGACCGCATTTTTTTAAACTAATTGTATTGGAATGTGTATGAGGAATGTGATTAAAGTGAATAAAGCAAATTAAATATGTCAGAGTCATAATAAGTATATATCGTAGATTCGGGGTTGGTTATAGGCGTGAATTTATGTATATACATATGTAGGTAATGTAATGAGTACTGAATCAAATAAATTTGAATATACCAAATTTAAAAAAAACTATAAGTGCTCAAACATTTTAAGCTTATATTTATATATTTTACCTATTGTTATTTTTAAGTTATTTTGAAAAGCCGTTCATAAAATTAATGTTTTCAGTTTAAAATTTATATATTTAGCTGGTATGATCATTTATTATTCAGTAAGCAATAGTAGTGACATGGGAACAAATAATTATCGAACCTGTATTTGATATTTTTTATGACTTTTTATTAGCTTCCGTCGTAAAGTTTTAGAGTATTTTTATGAATTCCTAAAAGTGACATAAAACTTAAAACACAAAATTAGCTCTTATTTAATTAATTTTAATGTACTCATGTTAGTATAATTAGAAAATTTCAAACTCCACAATTTTTAGTTTATGGATAACCACGGAACCCTGAACTAGTTGGGTTCAACGGTCTCCACTCATTAGTTTTTGATCGGGTTACGAAATCACACCAAACTTCCACGTAAACGAATTCAGACTTTCTCTCGTTGAGATATGAGTTGTTTTAGTTTCGGTGTTTCTCTTGTACAGGTAGTCACACAACTGGTTTTGTACATTTGGACGGTTTATTTATATGATAAAATTCCTAAGACGTAAAGATTAGGAAATTCTGAACTATTGGTTAAAAAATTTATAGGGACCGCTGCAGGCCGGTTTCTAGTTATTACTGGATAATAATTTTGGTTGAATTTTAAGTAGGCTGTTGTTGCCTGCAAGCCAACAGGCTTGCGTTGATTTTATAGATAGTAGAGTTAATTTAATTCTTCTTCTTATTAGCCGTGTAAAGGTAAGAAACAGTCCGACAAACAAAATTTTTACATACAACAACATACATTGAGGATTTTTGAAAGAATGTATTTATATACACAGAAATTAATCACAGATATGTACAGAATATTATAAAATAGATGCAAAACAGTTGAGCTATCTAAGGACTGCTTAAAACGATCTATAGATAACTCAACTGATCCAGATCACTGCAAGAGGGCAGAGTCTTCAAGACGCTGACGGCGTTACAACGTTTATACCAGAGTGAGCCAGATAGGATCCAGCTCTTGGGTTTCACGATTTTTTTAAAGAATTATTTTAATTGTTTTTTTATTTACTTACTAGAAAAAAATCAAACAAATTTTGTTACACACTCAAAATTTTTGTGAGTATTTTTTTTGATAAAATAGGTTGTACCCATTTTGTCGCTGGAGGCATCGACACTGTTTCGATTCGTCTATACTTATCTAGAAAATAATATGTGAGTAAAACCCGTGTTTATCAAAATGTAACTACTTACGTATTTTGCTAGTGATCCCAAATCTAAATAGTAGTAGGTATTTTGGCTGTAACCCACAAATGTTCAATATGTGTTCCACGACTCCACCTCGTGAGAGAATGTGACATTTGCATTGAATGGACTGAAATTAGATATTCTACACTCGAAGACGATTTGGTAATTTTGGTATTTTCTTTTTTGATTTTCGGTCCTTTACATGCCGATGGGATGAATCATCAATGTGATTGATTACATTGATGATTCTTCATTTGACATTTCATTAAGTAACATAGCTCAATAAAGTCTACAATAATTATTCTGTGAGATTTATATTCATTTATATATACATTTAATAATATTTTCTAAAAGATCACAAAATTTAATTAATAAATTTACACCATGGTTCGATTTTTCGTTTGTCATTTCATGAAGTAACTTAGCACTTTTAAATTATATTTTCTTGTATTATTGCATGTTTTATTCAGTAATCTTAGCGGAATTTCAATCAATAAATTGTGACTTTATAGCACAAGTATGGACAATTGAATTTTAAGTGTGGTGTAATGGTGCAATGTGATTTGAACGACGACGAATCCCGAGAAAGTTCTAGACGGCCATTCCGCGATGACGTTTAGAATAGACAAGTAAATAAATAATAAATTAATCCTTACTAATATTATAAATGCGAAAGTTTGTATGTATGTTTGTTACTCTTTCACGCAAAAACTACTGGATTTTAATGAAACTTTACAGTAATATAGCTTATACATCAGAATAACACATAGGCTATAATTTATAAAGGTATTGTGTAAATTGACCAAAATATAACGATACTAGCTGTCCGGCGCAGCTTCACCCGCGTTGAAGTAGAAAAACATTCTGCTATCTGCGAGCTATTCTGGCGTGCGCTGCAAAAACCGTTAGAATTACACGAAGTACTAATCCTACGCAGACGAAGTCGCGGGCACCAGCTAGTAATATATAATGCCGAACATTTGACACAGCATTATCTGGCTCCAAAGTAAGCAGAGCTTGTGTTATAGGTACCACGTGACTGATATATTACTGATCTTCTCGTCACAGATACCGCAGAGCCTCACGACGAAAGTCTTTAACCAGTGCGTGTTGCCAGTGATGACATGCCAATAGTTAACGACAACTGAGACTTGGTGGCTAACTATTTGTTACTAGTACTAGTTAGCCACCAAGTCTCAGTTGTCAAAAACAAGCTTAGAGTCGCACAACGAGCTATGGAGAGAGCTATGATGGTTGTTTCACTAAGTGATAAAATCCGCAACGAGAAAATCCGTAGAAGAACCAAAGTCACCGACATAGCACTCAAAATTTGCAAGTGAAAGTGGCAATGGGCAGGCCATATAGCTCGCAGAACCGATAACCGTTCTCGAATGGCGACCAAGGACAGGAAAAAGAAGGACGATCCCACCCGATGGACTGACGACATTGTAAAGATCGCAGGAAGTCGGTGGATGGAGAGGGCTCAATATCGTTCTTCCTGGAAATCTATTGGGGAGGCCTATGTTCAGCAGTGGACTTCTAGAGGTTGATGTGATGATGATGATGATGATGATACATATTATACATAGAATCACCCAGACCCGAGATAAATACTTGCAAATTATACAAACATTTGTCCCGCGGCGGGAATCGAACCCGTAACCATTTGCGTTTCAGCCGGACCTTGGCCCACTGCGCCACATAGGTCGTCATAAATGATCATAAATAAATAATGATCGGCATTCGACTAAGACATTATGATCCAACAATCACTTGATATGACACATGCCATTAAAGAAGGAGACCATGGTTAGACGTTGGTTGTCAACTGAATAAAGAAGCAGAGATACCTACAGTATTAGAATAAAAATAGATTCTTCGTCTGTCATTTCATGGAGTAATAATAAACCTCTGCTAATTTAATATTTTTTACCCGTTTTATGGCATGTTTCATTCAGTACCTAATCTTGGCGGAATTTTAATGAATAAATTGTGACTACCGGACGGGTATGGATAATGGAATTATATGTGTATTGTGGTGCAATGTGATTTGAACGACGAGGAATCCCAAGAAAATTCTAGACGCCATTCCGCGTGACGTCTAGAATTGACAATTGACCATCGACTAAGACTCTAATAACAAACAAACTGACCATAAACTAAAAACACTTGACACTGGCAAACACTTGACATTAGTATGTCACAGGCCATTAACAAAGAAGAAAGAAGAATAAATAGGGATTATTTTGTCCGTTTTGTGGAGTAAACATAGTTCTCCTATATTTATTTTTATAAATTTTGTAATTTAAAAAAAATTATAAATGAGTTATTTCGGATTTTATTTGTAATTTTGGTGATTTTATTCAAATAAAGTTACAGTTATTGACTCGGTGAATAATTGGAATGAAAGTTTTGTGTTTCTTTGTGATTCGAGCAACAATAATCCGTATAATTATTTTATAAAGAGTCACCAATAACAATAACAAACGACGAACGAGAACATACGACATTTTGTTTTTGTGACACTTGAAATTGGCAACATTGTCATCATACACCTATGACACAAGCCATTAAAGAATACGAAGAAGAAGAGAATAAGAATCAGAATATTTTATATAAAAAAAAACTTAAACAGTATTTTTTGAGCTCATAATTAACATGGATGTGTATTTATAATATTTATTATAGCCTAGATACTAATAAAGGCCTCAAAACTTGAACACAGTCTAAACACTGCTTATGATTCGCCCTGTCACCATTTGTCACTTTGTGTGTTTGTAATTAAACTCCTCCTAAACGGCTGGACCGATTTTGATGAAATTTTTTACGTGTGTTCAAGTGGATTCGAGAATAGTTTAGATTTACAATTAGGTAGATATATTTGTTTTTTTTTATATAATTTTAAAACGCGCGGCATATTATTATTCTGTACATTTCTGTAATTATGTGTAATTATCTGTAATTATCTGTAATTATTTCTGTAAATGAATCTGTATTATACTGTTAGTACATACACATTTATAACATTAAAGGTATAATGGATCACTTGTTCCATGGCAATCTCTATACCAAAGGTAAGATACTAATTAACGTCTGGTTGTCAATTAGTACGACACTAATTACATTACACATCTTAAAATAGCGGTTCTCACTGTGTTTTCTACACATCAGTACAGTCAACGTCAAAATTTACACAAATAATTACAGAAATACAGATATATAAACAATAATATAAAATACATGTAAAACATGTGAACTTTCAAAGGATTGGTTAAAATGATCTATAGATAGCTCAACTGATCCAGATCGCCAGGGCAGCGTCCCCAAGACACGGCATTGCCACGTTGAATGTCAATGCTGTCAATGCGTACCAGAGTGAAATATATTAAATAAATAAATAATCCCGGACATTTCACAGCATCATCTGGCCCCAAAGTAAGCAGAGCTTGTGTTATGGGTACCAACATGACTGATGTACTACTTATTAAATATATATTTTTTTTAAATACATACATATTATACATAGAAACACCCAGATCCAAGACAAATACTTGCAGATGATAAAAACATTTGTCCCGCGGCGGGAATCGAACCCGCAACCTTCTGCGTCTCACCCGGACCTAAGCCCACTGCGCTACAGTGGTCGTCATATTGAAAACAAGGTGGGCTCCTGTTTTTTATGGGGCCAGGGTCTCGACTCCAAAAGGCTCAAATATGTAGGCCTTATAATATATGTAGATCCTCGGTAGATTCAGCCGCTGCACCAGCTCTAACAGAAGTCCCCGACGAATGGGATGCAGCCAGGGTGTCTCTGCAAGTAGCATCCCATACCTATCAATCTCCCTAGGGACAAGAGTATACCATCAGGCTTCTTACCATCATCACACAGAAGGCCCTAAGGTCCCTAAAAGTACTTCCACGCGAATATGTAATGAACACAATGACATTAATGCAAGAAACCCTGTTTTCGGCGACACTCTGCGTACCTTTTACATTAAAATATTGAACCAACTTGGTTCAACCCCAATTACCATTGTATATAGTTTAGATATAGGTACATATATTTTTAAAATCCTTAAGTTTAGTATCCGTTTTTCATAGAGTCCATTATGGCACATAGTAATTTTCAAGCATATCAGATAAGTATTGATTAAAACCGGCTTATAAAAAGGAGGAGGTTCGGTTTTTTTTTTATAACCTCATAACTCCGTCATTTATGAACTGATTCAAAAAATATTTTTTTTTTGTGAAAGGATATACTTTCCGATTGGTCCTAAAGAAATTGCAAAACAAAATCAAATCAAATATATTTAGGCAAAGTCAAGTCAAAGTCAAAAGATATTTTATTCAATACAATCACAAAGGATCACTTTGAATGTGTTACATACCTTGTGTGAATTTAGGTTTATATAAATTAAGCCAGATTTCTTTTTCGTTTTTAAAACAAAATTAAGTTTTATAATGTTAATATGATATTTGTGTGCGTTTATAAATAAATCAATATTGTTTAGGTAAAATGCGTCATAATTGCAAAGTTGAACTTATCTGCAAGTACAAAAACTCGTTTTGACTGACTACGACTTTATTGTTAGCACCGACAGTTTCACACTTTGCTTACACTTCGTTTACACTTTTTACACATTTTTACACTCTGTTTACACTTTTGTCCGGTGTAGGTGATTCCAAGGAATTTTGATGTGTTTGTTTACGTTTAAAAAAATTTATAATTTTGTTTTTTAAAGTCTGGTGGCATTATTTTTCATACTTATTGTTGCTTCATGACTATAGTCTAGGAGGCAATTGTATTTAAATTATTTATATGATGGTATACCCATAGGTATGTTATGAGCAAGTTACTATTTACTAATATTATTCTGAAATCTACACTAATACATTTCACAGATACGAGACTAATTACTACTTTTGAAAGTACATTTCTACTATTTACAAAGTGACACCAAACAATAATAGTTTCACCATTAAATAAAAGCAAACCCTACCACTTAATAAGTGGATAAATAAATAATGCCAGATATTTCACGCATCATCTGGCCTCAAAGTAAGCAGAGCTTTTGTTATGGGTACCACAATAACTAATACACTACATAATATACTTTTTAATTTATATACATAATTAACATAGAAACACCTAGCTCCGAGACAAATACTTGCAGATCATGCAAACATTTATCCTTCGACGGGAATCGAACCCGCAACCTTCTGCGTCTCAGCGATAAGTTTGCTTTTATTCAGATAATATATTAATTCGAGCTCTACAAACTAGAAACAAAGTGCATCAATAGAACTTGACTCCTAGACTATACGACACGAATTTGGGTATTGAGATGAGACAGAAACCATATCTTTGGCAGACTTTCGGAAGCAAGCTGGAATCATTTCACATAACGGTTGATGAATGCACTGAGGTATGGCTCCATAAGGCAAGTAGCTTTCATACGCAACCCTATCCAGGCACTTCGGTATCATCATGCACGGTGGAACATGACGACATACTCGAAGCGAGTTTGGCTTCTGTTCCGGGACCTGTGTCCCGAAACTTTCTCTTGCAGTCAGCAGTCTTGTGTAGTTTGCTGAGCATAGCGGGATATCTGGGCATCTGGGCCTGTGTTCACAAAACGTTTGCTTTCCAGCGTTTGTCCCAATCAAGCATTCGGGTACTTTCGGACACATGGGAACGTGGACGCACGAGGTATGGAGTCCAGGGTCGAATTTTGGCTTGCAGCAACCTCTCACGACCTCGCAAGGCGGTTTGTGGGGACAGATGCTCTGCACGTTCTTCTCTGCTTTAATTTCAGGAGTCTGGCATTGACGTACTTCAACATACGGGATGTGGTATTGACAAGCCCGCTCCCATTTTTGAACACTGTTTTTCAAAGCTTTCTTCTTGCTGTTGAAGCTAAATGCTTTCACAGATTTTTCTGCTACTGGCCAATAACTCAATGGCTTATTTACATCCTTTGGTGGAAGGAAGCTGAGGCATCCGTTGATGAGAACGCAAGGAGGGTTATGAATGCAAAGGACCTCTCCGTTGTACTGTTTAGCCAAGTCTGACGTAATACTGTCGTGGTCTTCTTGGCATGAGTTCCTGGTTGCGTCTAGTGGTTGCAGCATTATTTCATCAGTTATAGTGGAGGAAGCTTTAGAAAGCCTAGCTTCTTCTAAAGATGATTTAGGAGATTCGGTCGACTTTTCTGCTTTATTGCAACATTTGTATTGGGCTTTACTCTCTCTCTCTTTATTCATTGGTTTAACCTCCCTGAAGGTTTTGGGGTTTTGGGGTGAGTTTTTAGGGATAGAAGCACCAGGTTCTAGCTTCAGCTTCAGTCCAGGCAAGTTTTCTATTGAATCGTTTTTCTGACAGCATCTGTTCATCGTTGGCTTAGAGGATGAGGACGAGCTTTCTATGGGAAAGCTATTTCCTATAGATTTTTCTTGGTTACCTTTAGGAAAGCTGTGCTTCTGCTTTAAGTTATTGTTTTTACATTTACATGCAGAACTCGGTAATTGCTTAGTGATTTTTTTACAGTAACACGCCGTGGGCATGTCCACTTTATCAAATTGGTATTTCTTGTAAACTTTATCAAAGAGGTATACCCAGAAACCAGACGTTGAAGGTGGCAATTCTGATGCATAAGTACTGTGAGATGGTGAGAGATTTTCTCTCGATTGCTTATACTGCGACGAAAATACTTCGCATGGAGACGCCTTGTGGTCATTTGACAGGTACTGATGTTGTTGGTTTTTAAAATGTCTTTTCAGCTGATACTTCCAATGCTCCTTCGTTATTTCCGCCTTGAATTTATTCCTCATTTGCATCGTCTTTTCTTTCGTATTCTCGGATAGCTGCGTCTCGCTTCCAGATGAGGAAAATTTACAGCTTGAAAACTGGTTTCTAAACTTTTTACGGTTATATTTTGACGGTTCTGAAACTGTCATGGGTAGTTCATTGTGTACGTTACCTGGGATGGCGTGAACTGGTTGGACAGCAAAGTTTTGACTTTTATAAAACTGTTTAATTTTTCGCTGGTCGCAATTACAACAGTGGTAGTTGTGATATGTACTCATATGCGCAGCTTCTTCGGCTATGTTTTCGTCTATGAGAGTCATGTCGTGCTTTGTGCGAGACCGTCTGAATATACCTGAGAGACGTGGTACAACTCTATGACGGAAAATTGATAACTTTGACATAACTGGTGCTGGCTCATCATCACTGTGGAGTTTCATAGATTTCCTTTGTTTTGAATTGATACATGTAGCGCTTACTTGTACACCTTTGGTCAGATATAATAACTTAGTACGTTTTTTCTTCAATTTGACAGGGTATTCATCGAAATTGTAAGGGTCTTCATACTCAGGATTCTTTAAAGTTCGTTTTTGATTCTTTTTGTTTAACTTTTTTGGTATATCAGATTGTTCATAGTCAAAGTCTGAACTGTCGCTGTGGGCTTCTGTTAAAAGAGGGTCATAATTCTTCAGATGGTCTCCAAATACACCATTCATTTCATGTTTCTCTTTCAACTTTTTCATGCCGCACAACATATTTTTTAAAGTTTTTGAATTTTTTTGGTTACATTTTTATTTAAAGAAATTTGATATCTTTCATAGCCAGTCGTGACTTTTTTACATACATCTAAATGACAGTAAAGAAGAAATCGGTTGAATTGAAAGAGGTTCCATTAAAACTTTGAATATTTGTAAGTAGTATTTATGAGGCTTTTTGGTTTCATCTTCAAAGTTAATAAACGTTGTTGTCGTTGGCAACGACAACACCATCTAGCTTCAAACTAACCATAGCTTGTATTATGCTTGATAGATATATAAATATATTTTTAAATTCATACTTATGATACTTTATAACACCCGGACACAGAAAACTATGTTCATCAGAGGTCCAGAGGTAAACTCGCCAAACTGCCTTTTTGGCGTTTTTAACTTTTTGATGGGCATAGTAATGGTTAGGCCAAAAGCACATTGTGGAAAAATATCATATCTGTAGCATTCGAAATGACCAATCTATGACCAGTTTCTTTTTCAGCTATCTGCATAGAATTGACTTGTTGCAATTGCCAACTGTTCTATGTGCCCGATTGCTCAGTTTACCATGGCAGAATCCTATTAAAACACATTTAACCACATAAGTCAATTAGTTAATGTGGCAGTTTGGCTAATCTACCTTGGTCAAGTTTTATGCTAAAATAGTGGTTTGGCTGATTTAAGGTGCATTAAATAGCATTGACTCTCCAAAATAGTCGTTTTGATTAGTTTATCATGATCTAATAGGAAGATAGTTAATATGATCGATATGACAAAATCAAATTAATTTCATTGAAATTAATTGAGGAAGATTTATTATTACAGCGATCACCTTACAACAAGAAGACGACAACAATACAATCTCACTTCCTTCTGAAAATATTGAAGATCAGTCAATGAGGGAAGAAAATAATAATAAAAAAAGAAACATTGAAAAATAAATAAGTATTTATGAACAAAAACGCCTCAAAGGAGAGTCTTTCTAAACAAAGAAGGGCAAATCAATGCCAGCCTAAACAGCTTGATTTGGATTAATTTTGGCTGGTTCAGAACATTTCGCCGGTTTCAATGGTTTACCATTGTTTACGAAAAGTATGCGGCAACATAAACGTATAGCATTTGTTCTAAAGATTAAAAATCAACAAACTAGTTCGTAGGTAACTTACCAAATCTGCATAAGCAACAGCTGTTTGTGGTATGTCACAAAAAAAGATTGAGATACCTATAACTCAAGGGCAAACCAGTCAAGTCATTTACTGTATCACCAAAAATAAAAATAGTGTGTTGACACCAAAATTGTCTGTGTGCGTCAGGTTTAGACACCCTGAATATAACTGGTGATTTTGTAAAGGATGCCCTGATAAAAAATAATCATGAAGGCATTTTTCGTCAGAGAAAAGAGGAAAAAATCCTCCTTACAAGCTATAAAAGTAGGTTGTTTTTTTAAAGGATCACTTTTCCAGCAGTTGATTTCCACAATTGAAAATGCAGAAGCTCACGAAAAGCATTTGTTACGCCATGATACACGAATATGCAGAAATAATGATAATATAGTAATAAGAAATGAGGACAATGTAGTAGCAGAACAAGACAGGGATGACTTTATGGATTTTGGATCCAAACAACAATATCAGGCCCATGTTGTAGTTGATGGAGCTACGATTTATTAATGCTGTCTGTGTTCAATACAGAAAATATGCTCTAGACACCATTTTTGTAAAAAATAGTTATAACACAAAAATAGTTGTTTTAGAGGTGAAAAAAAGAGGTAAAGGAAATCGATAAATAACCCTATTACAAAAGTCTACACAGAAAGGATAAGTATTTCAAAACAAAAAAAAACAAGATCTTTTAAAACTCTACAGATTTAAAAATATCGTAAACTATACCACGCGTTTTACGATGAGCATCCTCGTTCGGAAGCTGTTCGTGATGCTCTTCTAGAGCCGGATGTTGGAGAGGAGATTTGAAATGAGTAGACAGTTTCTTGATTTTTAACACCACATTTTCTTTAAGCTACCTATTAAAATTAATACATTACAACCAATAAAAATAGGCAGGTTTTCTAAAAATGGTGGCAATTCGGTTGGTTCATTTCGAAAATATATTTAGTTAGACATATCATTTGTAAAACCTATTAGGTTGATACCAACTAACTAAATTAGGAACGCTTAATTAAATTAGATAAAATTAAATTAGGATAAGTTGGTAACAGCAGAATACCAAAGTTTCATTTGACACTTTTAAACCTAATTTTAGCTCTAATTAGTTAGATTGGTGCCAACAGAATTGAGGCCAATATCTAAAAATCTTTATTCCAAAAAATGTTGGCTGGTGAGAACCCCAATTTTATAACATAAACTAACTTGGAACTAAATAATAAATAACATAAACGAAAGTAACCTGCTGTTGATTTTATTACGTAAGTTTAGGTTTTAGAAAATACAAGTGAAGAAAAATTGATGATGTAAGAAAAATTACGTGTTTTTTATTTAATTATCTTATCCCTATCAATAAGTTCCTTTAGCTTAAATTAGCAAAAGATGACAGTAATTTTTTTGTACCTTCTACATTTTGGCCAGTTTACTATTAATTAATGCATTTTCTTGATGTGTTACACCACAGTATACTCGTCTAATTACCACATTGGATATTTTACCTCAGTACATCGATATATTTCCTATTAAAACTAACCATGATAAGCTCGCCAATCTGCGATAACTTCGATATTAATCATATTCTAGCAATTTGATAAATACTATCCTAAAGACATCGACCTAAAGCTATTAAATTATCACGATTTGAAAACCTATCTATAAATCCTGATATACAGCAGCGATTTGAACTTTGTTCTTGCTATCCTGAAAAGTCTTAAATTTTCAGTTTGGCGAGTTGAGTATTGGACCGACGATATCGTTTCACTAGTTATTTCGAATCAGTGTGGATTAAAGTGTGCATTAAAAGCTCCTTTTACATGTTGGCACATGTTTTTGAATATATTTGGTTCTACAACACGCTGGTTTCAGTGTTTTTCCTCGAGAGAGGCACATACATTTTTAATCCATTATTGCACGACTGGGTTTTAACCCATGACTATAGGATCGAATAGCGGGTCACTCACTATCTCTAGTTCACCAGTGCTCTTCTATTTCTAGCAGCTTCCAACAGCTTTTTTTATGACCTATGGTTTAGGGAGGCTGTGCATTAATAGTCAGTCAGTTATCTAACAAGATAAATAAGTTATAGTATGCTTTGGAATAAGCTTAAATTCCTCGTAATTTTACCTCACAACATTCACATACGAAATTAGCCTATTTTGGTACCATATTAAAAAATTCTTCCCGAGACCAAACAACCCGGCCAGACGTCTGACAAAATAAATATGTTAGCAACCGTATTCACAAACAATCACGAAGTTAGCCAATCTTTTCCAAGGTTTCTTTGTGGAGTTCCGAGGTCCATAACGATGCCTTATAGTTTAGTTTTTTTCGTCTGTCTGTCTGTCCGCCTCCACTTAGAATACGTATAAGTGGTTATTTCTATAAGAAATAAATGCTTGAAAATATATGCTTTGAAAAATGATTTTTAGTAGTTTTTTTAACCCATCGTGTGACAAATTGTTAGATGGTTTTCCAAGATGCTACAAGTGTTCTTAAATTCAGGACCTCCGCTCCAGTATTGTGGGCCACTGGATGATGATGCTGAAACCGGTGTCATCGCTGGTGGCTCAGTAGTCTGTCTAAGGCAGACCAGTAATAGTTTTTTTTTAATTTAAATTTTCATTTTGTAGTTGTATATTATCGTAAAAATTGTATTGTGTTCTATGGACTATGTTCTATGGGTCTGAAATAAATGATTTATTATTATATTACATAGTTTTTAGATACAGATATTTGTTTGAATAATCTTTGAAGTTGTAATTTTCGATGGAGTATTACATTTATGGAAACTTATAATCTGGATTTTTTAAACTTACGCGATCAGAACACATAATTATAAATACTTACAGGTATTTATCGCGTTTATTTACCTATTTTTCCCGACGTTTCGACAGATTTACACTCTGTCGTGGTCACGGGATGACTCAGTCATCCCGATAAATACCCGTAAGTATTTATAATAATTATAATCTGAGTCACAGTACAGTGCTGAGATAATTTTTTTATGACTAGTTTCATCATTTAATTTAAAATAACTAAATGTGAAGGATAACATCGCGTTTAAGAACATCTAGGGTTATCGAATGGATAATACATTGGCAAAAATTGCTAGGCCATTGTGAAGGCCCCTCGGGCGGCTTATTTACTCCATTACCAGATTTGGCCGCTGACATGTATAGAAGTAAATAGATAATAGAGTCAATCAAATCAAATCAACTCAAATAAAAATCAATTTTTCTCAATAAAATCACAAGGATCACTTTATATCGTCTAGAAACATGCTAGTGAATCTAGGTCCCGGTTCCTCCAAATCCCAGTTCAAGATGATTCCGGCAAGAAACTTGTCTAGTCTTCACAGTTTTTGTATGATCCTTACAACTTCAAACTTGGACTTATATAATGGAAAATAAGACTCAGAGATCAAAAACTACACATAGCCTTTTAAACTTGCTCATTTCATGCTCTCGTAATTTCACATTTAAATTCGTTGTATTGTCTTAGGTATGTGCATTTGTGAATAGAGTCGTAATTATAAAAATTCATATCGCTTCAAAGGAATTCCCTCTACATTGTTTTATACGAACAAAGTATGAACAAAACGATTTTTAGAACAACGGCCGCGTAGGGTTACTCTGAAACAATGAGCCCTGAGTGTGTCCAGATATTATAAGAATTAAACGGTGAATTAGTATGCGAAGGTGATACGTCATGCAAGCATTGCTTCGAAGGGGGTTGTAGTGGGATAATTAGTCTTGATCGTTTGACTAGGTATCTTTTATACTATAAGAATATAGAAAAATCTATATGGTTATCGTTATCTATGACGACCTCTGTGGCGCAGTGAGCCAAGGCTCGGCTGACACGTAGAAGGTTGCTGGTTCGATTCTCGGGTCTGGATGTTTTTTGTATAATATGTATGTATACACAAAGAAAGTCGTTGGTATCAGTCATGTGGTACCCATAACACAAGCTCTGCTTACTTTGGGGCCAGATGATGTGTCATCTGTCAGAACTATAAGCGGTTGGATTGAAATTGAAATTGTCATTTACTAACTGTGCGACTGTGTGCTTGTGCCAATTATGTTTGTTAGTCTCCAACTACCCCCATAAGACATCCTCAAAGGCTTAAGTAACCAGAGATTCAAGATGTCTAATAAGAATGGGATTACATAAATAATAAATAAATATTGCTGTACAATGCACACAATATCATCTATCCCCAAACTAAGTATAGCTAATATATTTTTAGATACATACTTATGATAAAGATCACACCCAGACACAGAACAAACACCTATGTTTATCACACAAATATTTATGGGAGGGAATCGAACCCTCAACCTGCAGAAGGCAGAGCTACTACTAACTGAGCTGACATGCCGGTCAGGACAGTCCAGTGTGGGCTCAGTCTTGGGAGAGACTTACGTATAGCAGTAGACTACTGTAAATAGATGATGGTAATATATATACATATATATATATTATTCCAATCGCAATTGCATTAGGGCCAAGACATATTGCACTCACTATAAAAATTTAACCGACGTCACACAGTAAAATAATAGGAATAGAATAAAAAACTAACCAAAGGTGGATGCCAGAGCACGTAGGTAGGTACTTTTTATTTAGACTGCATTTACACTGAACACATATTTCATATTTACCGGCCGAGACCGATTAAAATTAAAATCACAGTCAATATGCAGAATGACCTACTTACCTATCGTGATCATATAAAATAGTCATTAAATACATAAGTGTCTGACTTTTTCCCCAATCCGCTGGACTTACAAGTAGGCTAGTCTCAGTCAACTTTTTAGTTGGACAGAACGAATATTAGGCGGGGAACAATTTTACTACAAATGTTATCAATCGCTTATTGAATTAATTTAGCGTATGGTAAACTTAAATTAAATAATGTCAAAATGTTGGCATTTTCTAATGTTTTTTGACGTAATAACGTCTTATAAATCGAAAAACGCGCCTGCGCAAAGCGTGCAAGCGAGAGCGTGGAACAAGCGATAGAGAGGCATGATCGGCCTAAGCGTTCGGCTTGTGACGCATCTTAATAGGTTAAGAGTATGCAATTTGCATCAATGTTTTCTTATGACGTTATCACGTAAAGTTGTCGTCCGTAAACCGAGTTTACAGACAAGAGTAATTATACGTAGGTATTTTAATATATCAGCGATGATTTTACAGCCGGTAAGCGAATACCAGCTCTAGGTGTAAATGTAGCCTAGTTATAATGAATCGGCCGAAAGGGTTGCATATTAATGTAAGGGGTGCGACCCTCCGTAATAGGTGATCTGCTATTCTCTAGTTTTAGTTTTCGAAATTAAAATAAGGATAAAACTAAATGCCGGGTCAGTTGGTTCCTTTTTATGGGATACCATGTGTAGTCTATTATTATTGAATCCCATATATGTTTATACTAGCTGGTGCCCGCGACTTTGTCTGCGCAGGCTTAGTACTTGGTGTAATTCTAACGGTTTTTGCAGCGCACGCCAGAATAGCTCGCAGATGACAGATTTTTTTCCTACTTATTTGACACTTATCGTTACATTTTGGACAATTCATACAATATCTTTATAAATTATAGCCTTTGTGTTATTCTGATGTATAAGCTTTATTATTGTAAAGTTTCATTAAAATCCATTCAGTAGTTTTTGCGTGAAAGAATTGTTGAACTTTTGTATGTATGCTACCAAACATACATACAAACTTTCGCGTTTAAAATATTAGTAGGATAAAATATTAGTTGCTGCCTGAGGCTTCGCTCGTGTGGTACCTACAAAAAGTAGCCTTTATCCTTCAAGATACAGTCAATCTCCTTACCAAATCATCATGATTCGCTCAGCCGCTTAACAGTAAACACGTAACAAATAATTACGTTTTAAGAACTAAAAAGACATCCGACTGCTGACTTTTTTTATGATTTTGATATTTTGCTTAATTATACATATCATGTATAATAAAGCCATATATCAAAATTTCATATCATCCAAACGGTTAACATATTTTTGGATTTAATAACCTAACTACTGAGCCTATTTTTAAGAAATTTATATGAGACCAATCGGAAGTATATCCTTCACATGAAATCAGATTTTTTCAAATCGGTTCATAAATGACGGAGTTAATGAGGTAGCAAATAAAAAAAAACAGTCGAATTGAGAACTTCCTCCTTTTTTGAAGTCGGTTTATCAAACAGACAGACAGAGGCCCTTTTTAATTAATAATATTAGTATGGACGTAGTCTTTCCCGCGGTTTCACCCGCATAACATAGCACTCGGAGATGATCTAACTCACTGATAGATTTGTTTGAAAAATGAATGTTATACAAGTACTCTCACACGGTGAAGAAAATGGTCGTGAGAAAAGCGGCAAGTTGCAGAACCTAAAAAAGTTCATTGACATGACATCCTCTGAGGCTCACTTTCATTCTTTCACCACACTGGGTCAAAATAACTAGAGACAAAATAAAAATAAGACCAAGAAGTAAAAATAATTTTTAGAATTGTTTCAGTAGGTACTCTAGGTGTTTCTATGCATAATATGTATGTATTTACAAAAAAAAAGTATATAAGTGGTTTATCAGTCTTGTAGTGTCCATAACACAAGCTCTGCTTACTTTGGGGCCAGGTGACGCTGTGTGAAATGTCCGGCATTATTTATTTGTGTGGTGAAATAGGTGTCTGTTCTGGGTCTGAGTGTTATAAAGTACCATAAGTAGGTATGTATTTAAAAGTATATAAATATTTTAACATTCATCTGGCTATGCTTAGTTTGCGGCCAGATTTTGTGTGCATTGTCCATCAATATTTATATAAAAAATATTTAGCAACTTCCGAGAGATCTCTAATCTTAATTCCAAACGATATAAGGTTTATTTTACTCTGCAAGATGCTTAAAAGTGACACAGACAATGTTTACAGAGTTGGATTAGACCGTTTTGGTCCACGTGTTCAAAGAGCCCGTACAAAAACATTGAACCAGATTTGAGACAATACTAGTTTTTGTGTTGACAACCCCCGCGACGACGGTCGCATTGAAAACAAACAGGATATTTCCAGACTAATTTGAACTCTTTGAATTTGGAAATAAGGCTTCACCAACTTTCTAAATATAATTGCAAGCTAAAATAAACTTTATTGTTTAGATGTAAGTCGCGTTCGTTGAGCTTCTAAGGGATAAAGGAGTAAGAGATTAAAAGGGCACGTTTTAACCCTTAAATAACCACGAGGTTAAAATAAACTGGTGATTGAATGATTTCGCTTAAGAAATGTTTTGGTCATTCGTCCAGTCAACAAGTAAGTACCTACTTACCTAATTGCTTACAATACACCTACGTCCATTTTAATACCAAAAAGAGTACTTTTATACAACTGAATCAGCAAACAAGCATTCGGCCCACGTGATGGTAAGTGGTTGTCGTAATCTAAGACGCTTGTAATACCAGGAGATATCACACGCTGCCAGCTCTAGACATAAGTTCTGTTGTCTGACCAGTAATGTCACTTGCTCCGGTGCCTTCGAACCGGCACTCAGTAATACTTGCACACTACAGTACGGAGGCAGAATATCTAGCACTGTGCTGGTACCCACCGAGACGGACATATCCTGTAGTTTGGGTTTTAAAGAAAGAATGAAAAGTTTATTTCGAGTCTTATGATATCATATAGGTACTTATGAACGAACAAGTAAGTAAATTGACA
The DNA here is from genome assembly GCA_948098915.1 of Lampropteryx suffumata. Classification (NCBI taxonomy): domain Eukaryota; kingdom Metazoa; phylum Arthropoda; class Insecta; order Lepidoptera; family Geometridae; genus Lampropteryx; species Lampropteryx suffumata. Next base: position 4,207,092 of record OX402560.1, read on the forward strand.
GCAAAATTGGTTGTCACTCAGTATGTGTTATAAATAGCGTATAGAACTCGAATAACGCTGGTGTTTCTAAGAATAACATAAATAACTAGCTTCTTAAAAAGTAGCCTATGTCCGTTCTTAAAATACCTACAATCTATATCAATACCAAATTTGATTGATGCACAAAAAAAAGTTCTGTTAATCCGATCGTTTAAAATTTCACAGGATCACCCGCTAGGACAATCTGGAGATTTCCTAAAATTTCATCGAAATGCCGTTTCGTAGTCTATAGGGAACATACATACATACACACATCGCCTTTTAAAGATATTAAAATACCTATAAACTGCATCAAAGCATCAAGATTTTTTAAACTAAGCCAGAGAGCAATTCTCAATTCAAATCGATGAACGTCAATCGCGAAATTTAATTTGATTGGTTCGAATCCCAACGGGATGTGTCGTAGATCGCGGAATGGCGGGAAATCGAGGAAAATAAAGAATTTATTGCATCATGCGTGTAGACAGTCCGCTATAACCAGACCTCTCTCACCCTTCCTCTACTTTACACCTTGTTCTACCGTGTGTGGTCACAGAGTTCAGCTTACAATGGTTGTTCGTAGGTTTAGGGTAACCAATCATGAGTCAATGTTGTGATTGATCGGTAAAGGGCGATTTGGCGGGTACGTAGGTACTGTGGGGGCGAAATTGCGAATTATATTTTTTTTGCTTCTTATTTGGTAAGTGGGTATGTGACATGTGGGTGGGACACGTAAGTAAATACAGGAAGACGAGGTATTGTTAGATGCTGTGATGCTTGAAATGTAGGTAATGTAGACACTCATATTTTGTGAATTTCACATATTTTTTATTTAATTCCCCGTACAGGTACAAATTGTTGAAGATTAAGTTTGAAGTTTTGGTCTTCTTCTTCTTTGTTAATCGCATGTGAAATATTAATGTCAATGTTGGCAATGTCAAGTGTTTATATATGTTTATAGTCAATGTGTTTGTTAATAATGTCAGTCGATGGTAAATTGTCAATTCTAAACGTCATCGCGGAATGGCCGTCTAGAATTTTCTTGAGATTCCTCGTCGTTCAAATCACATTACACCATAATACACATATAATTCAATTGTCCATATTTGTCCTATGTAGTCACAATTTATTCATTAAAATTCCGCTAAGATAACTGAATAAAACATGCAATAAAACGACTAAAAAATATTAAATTAGCAGAGCTATGTTACTTCATGAAATGACAAACGAAGACTACCGAAGTTTAGTCTTCGCCGTAGTTGAGTTTTTAAGACGTTACTAACTAGCATGAAAGTATGGGTAAGAACGTATATATATATATTTTACATTACAGTCAAAGTCAAGTCAAAAAAATACTTTATTCAACACAAGGATCACTTTGAAACGTCTTGCATACTAGGTGAATTTAGGTGCCAATTCATCGTAACCCAAGCCTGAGAAGAACTGGCAAGAAACTCGTCTTGGTCCTAGCGCTTTTTTACATGATCTATTTTATAACTACCTTAACTACAAAATACTAATACAAGAGAGTTTATAAACTTTCTTCAAAAGACTACCTTTTATGTATGCTTTAAATTTATGTATCTTAAATTTCTTACATCTATTAGGTTTTATTGAAATTGTACAGTCAACATAAGCAAAACCGCACTAGAGTGACTAATAAAATTCCCAGTCTACGTGATAGTTAGACTGCCACTTTCCTCAGTTATTCATTTATTTATGACAGTATATTTCGGATAATTAACATGACTAAACCAAAGAAAAATGGTTGTAGGTAAATGCAATGCATGTAAGGATTGAAACATTCAGAATGATAATTACATATTTATTTTTCATTTTTATGTGGCATAAAATCTTACATCAAGGAGCAAAACCGAGGACGAAATCTAGTATAGTAGCTACTTAGGCTCAAGTTTGAACAGCTTTTAGTAAACTAGCATGCTATCAGTTTTATTACGCCATTAGGCTACATTTACAATGAGACATCTTACATTTATTGCAAAATAAAGTTCAATAAACAAACGCCACGATATTACCAACAGCGCTACTGTCAACTTTTCTTACAGTCGCAAATTTACATTAACATAATACTCAATACTGTTGCTCCATTACAAAACATAGCTCCTTGAGAACGGGTTCCCTACAAGGTACCTATTTACTACCGTGGTGAGAATATTTGGAATAAATTTTTATATGAATACTGAATTTACATAAATATACGCGTAATCAATCGGTACAAATGGATTGCTATAAGTACAGTTGCCTTGAACGTTGCCGGGAAAAAGTGGAGAGTTCCCACGAGATGGCGAATGCTAATGCTGAGCTGAGATGCGTGTGGTGTGAACGTGGACGGAAGCTCGCGTATTCAAATTAGGAACACATATTTTATTATTTTTTTAAAATGAGCTGTCGTTCTTTTTTCAAATTCTCAAGACATAGAAAGCGCTAATGTTTGAAAAACGGAAGCTTCCGGAAGCTGAGGTATTGAATAAAGGAACACATATATAATGAGCTGTCGTTCTTTTTTCAAATTCTCAGAACAAGAGCGTGTTTTTTTAGAATATGAATCGAAGTGGCAATGAAAGATGTACCTCAATTCTATTTAATTATTTGTAATAAATTATGATTGTAATTAATTGAGATTACTTACTTAAATTATGATTGTAATTAATTGAGATACCTACTTACATTCTTAGCCTCACTTGCAAAACTTATCTGTAGTATCTTAAATTAATCACTGATTTCAATTTATGTAGAGTCCATAATTTTACCAATTTAATTGATAGTAATAAAACTGGTAATAAAGTAATTTTTTCTACTAGAAGTAATACAACTTTATTAAAAAAAGAAGATGAAGAAAAATAAAACAGATTTAAATATATTATTTTCATTCCATAAATAATAGGTTCTTCTTGTAGGTAGGGACATGATCCCATTGCTATAGAAATTTTGGGACTTCTGATCAAAATACCGCGACAAGTGGTTTTGGCAGTCCTCTCGTGATGTTAACCTGACACTGCCTAAAGAATTCTGAAGAGACCGAAACAGGTGGAAATCTGAAGGTGCAAGGTCAGGACGAGTCTTGGAGGTGTTAATGCATACGGCGGATGCATTAACACCTCCAAGCCAAACTCTCTTAATTTTTGCTGAGTGGCTAAAGATTTGTGAGGTCTAGTGTTATCATGATGAAAAACCACACCCCTTCTGCTGATTAATTCCGGCCGCTTTCTCTCAACTTCTTGCTTTAATCTCATCAGTTGTGCGCAGTAGAGTTCAGAATCGATGGTCCTGCCTGGTGGTAACAGCTCATAATGAATAATACCCTTCCAATCCACACACACAGCATCACCTTGTTGCGAGTTAACCTGGGTTTCGCCACAGTCTGTGAAGCCTGACCGGCCTTTGACCACGACCTTTTTCGCACGTTCTTGTCGTACGTGATCCACTTTTCATCACTAGTTATCAGCTTCTTCAAAAATGGTTCGGTTTCATTACGTCGTAATTAGTCCATTAAAATGTTACATTTTTTAGGCCTTAGTGTGCATTTGTCAGAGGACGCAATTTTATTTTTTTAATGTGTAGGGGGGGTCAGTAGAAGCTTAAGTTCAAGTTTGTGGGGTCGGCACCCTTGTCCCCCGGCCGCCATCTTGGAAAAGGGGGTGCAAAGGGTTTTCGCGCTGTATCTCGTAAACTAGTTACCTTACAGAAAATTTAATCAAACATAAAATGTAGCAAATTAAATTTCCTACAATTTTATTTCTATTACTTTTTATCGTCAAGTGACCAACAAAAAAGTTATAAACAAAAATAAATGAAAATTTTGTTTGTTTGTTCTAGGTTTTACAGCGCTCCAAACTTAAACGGATTCTCGAATGCTCATAGGGATGCAATAAAAACTAAAAATTAGGCTTACTTTTCTATCTATATTTTTTTTATTCATACAATTTATTATGATCTTAACATTCCTATGCTATTATTGAACTATGTTTGACCCTTTTACCCACCACCTATGAGGTATAACATGGGCAAAGTCAAATTTATAAAAATTTAATGCATTTTTTAATGCATTTTTTGTCACTGTCTTAGCAAATCGTTTGTATCGCAGAGTGTCTAGAGTATCGTCTTTATTTCCGCCATATAAAAAGACGAAAAAACGTTCGCCAACAACACTGAGTAACGATGACTCGACTTTCTCACTCATAAATAATTTAGTTCCACTTGCTAACTCTGGATGCTTCTGCAAAATTTTTATAAATTTGACTTTGCCCATGTTATACCTCATAGGTGGTGGGTAAAAGGGTCAAACATAGTTCAATAATAGCATAGGAATGTTAAGATCATAATAAATTGTATGAATAAAAAAAATATAGATAGAAAAGTAAGCCTAATTTTTAGTTTTTATTGCATCCCTATGAGCATTCGAGAATCCGTTTAAGTTTGGAGCGCTGTAAAACCTAGAACAAACAAACAAAATTTTCATTTATTTTTGTTTATAACTTTTTTGTTGGTCACTTGACGATAAAAAGTAATAGAAATAAAATTGTAGGAAATTTAATTTGCTACATTTTATGTTTGATTAAATTTTCTGTAAGGTAACTAGTTTACGAGATACAGCGCGAAAACCCTTTGCACCCCCTTTTCCAAGATGGCGGCCGGGGGACAAGGGTGCCGACCCCACAAACTTGAACTTAAGCTTCTACTGACCCCCCCTACACATTAAAAAAATAAAATTGCGTCCTCTGACAAATGCATACCCAAATGTAACTTTTCAATGGACTAAATAAAGAATCACAAATGAGTACACGGTGAACCGTGAGCGGTGAACCGAAACCGTTAGGTTTCTTTTAGTGAGCTCGTGAGGTACCCAAATATCGAGCTTTTTTGTGTACCCAGTTTTTTTCAAATGCGCCAAAACTGTTTTGTAATCAATTCCCAGTTCTTTAGCTACGTCGTAACTACTGATATGCCGATCTTGCTCCACTTTTTCAAAAATGGCATCCATTTTATCCGTAATAGAGCGACCAGAGCGACGTGCATCTTTGACATCAAAATTTCCGGATTGAAAACGCTTAAACTAAATTTGTGCTACTTTCACAGACACTGCACTAGGTCCATAAACATCGCAATTTTTTTTCGAGGCTTGCGTTGCATTGTTACCTTTTTTGTAGTTAAAATTTAAAAATGTATCGAATTTCTTCATTACATTCACTCATCTTGACAGTACGAAAAACAAATAAAAATCACACATTTTCCTAATTTGAATTTGGAATTATGTTTTTTAAAATTTAAACTTTTAATGATACCAAAACCAGCCTATACTTGGCTTTACCAAATAGTATAGCCAAAGAGATTTTATTACAAGTTCATACATACTATAATGCGAAAAGACTT